>CP139506.1:202645857-203245857 GCA_021014915.2 Artemisia tridentata subsp. tridentata
ATTCACTATTACACCTAGAACTTTAGATTTTGAAGAAGATATTGGTCCTTCAAGACAAGTTCAAGAGGAAGTTGTCCCTTCTAAACCAGCTCAGGAAGAAGATGTTATAGCTCATACTAACAGTGATGATGAAACAATTGCTGACATTATGCTTAATATGTCAAGTCAAAGAGGCATCAGTATTCATGAGGTTGAACAACAACAACAACATCATACTTCTTCTCAACCTACACAAGAGATAGATCCAAAAGATAAAGGTAAAGGGATTTTGGTAGAAAAGAAGAAGAAGAAGATGACTTTGGCACAATTAAGAGAAATTCAGATTGCCAAAGGTGAAGAAGCAGCTAGACTATTGCAAGCTCAGATAGATGCTGAAGAATCAAGGAAGATTGTTCAATCACAAAGGCCAATTAGTAAAGCTAGAGAAAGGAATGATATGATGGCTTATCTGAAAGGTCGAGGATATACAGGTTTAGTCAGATTGACATATACAGAGATGAAGGATCTGTATGATGCTGTTAGAGAAGCTATTCAAAAAGATCTTGCAAGCATTATTTCTTTTGAAGATAAGGAGCTTGAAGATAAAAGAAAGGAAAGAGCTGTTACAAGGAGCTCAAAGAGGAAAAGAACAACTGATGAACAGCCATCAAAGAGGTTCAAGGAAGCTGTTGAATTAAGAACAGACACAGTTGATGAGCTAAGGAATTATCTTAGAGTTGTTGACTTTGAAAATCCAAATTGAAAGAAGATACTGATAAGAAGTCCAAGATATCTACTTTTTCAGTTGTAGAATCACAAGAAGGAAATTATCTGATCTTTCATAGACAAGATGGAAGTTTTAGAGTGTTCAATTCATTGTGGGATATATTACATCTGATTGATAGAGATGATATGCTTCAGTTATATCTCCAAGTACAAACTTATTTTGAGCATATTCCACCACAAGGAGTAGGTTTGATATTGTTAGGAGATCTCACAACAACTGGGAGACAGAGGAAACAAAGGACAGTACTTTGTGGGAAAATCAAGATAACTGGGAGATTAACAAATGGAGATTCTTTGAATCAGTTGGAATACATGTTTTGGAGTTAGAAGATGGCACTATGATTCATATGCTAGCAGAACAGAGATATCCACTCACAAGAGATCTGATGATCAGAATGCTAGAGCATGGCATGGAAGTGGAACAAGAAGATGAAGTAGCATTGATGGTCATAAAATTGTTTATCAAGTGGACAACTGAATCTGAAGATTAATGCATAAATACTGGTATGGTTTAATTATTATATAAATCTTTTGAAAAATAAGTACTTTCTTCAAAGTACTGCTAGTCAAACAGTACTTTCTCAAAGTACTGCTTGCAGCATAAAACCAGTAAAGTCTTTTGATAAAATCAGTAATTTTTTATAAGTGCAAAAACATTTTGAAGCACAAAGATTAAACAGCAACAAATAGTTTTGAAATCAACAGCATGGTGTTAGTACTTGAACTACACAACAAATGGTAATCAACTTACCATGTTTAATAAACAAGAAAGAGTTTGACTCATCATGAGGGTACGGCTCTGATGTGATTATCAAATCCGTTTTTAGTTGGCAATTTACTAAAAATTGTATGGTTTTCAACTCACCATATCTATATTAGTGAAGAGTTGGCTAGCCCACAAGATAATGGCTTTGTGGTAAAGGCTGTGGAAAACCATTATATGGTAATTAGTTCACCATGGTAGTGATTGTACTAAAAGAACTAGCTAGTCCAAAAGCAAACGGCTATTTGGTAAAGACTACTCAAATCCGTTGATAGCTGATGATTTGCTAAAAATCATATGGTTATCAATGTACCATGGTTTTTCTTAAATCTAAACATTGGCTACTCCAAAGTTAATGGCTTTGGTAAAGAGACATCAAAATCCATTAAAGTTTTCGATGATTCACATCTCACAGGAGTTAACACACCTGGAAGTGATGAGAATAGTATGGAACTTTTAAGATCTGATGTACCTATTGTCAATATGATGCTGAGTTGCTGAAAAGATATGATGCTGAAAAGAATTGTTGCTGATGAAGATTGAAGATACTAATTGCATTGATGATGACAAAACAACAACGAGACAGATTTCAAAGATACAACCTTTCCTTGAAGATAAAGTGTTAAAGTTAAAGACATACAAAGGAACTTGAAATCAAGCAAGTAGAATTCAAGTTAGGGGAGGATTGTTGGGCTATGAAATATCAAAGTACTGCTGAAAGTCAAAGTACTGCTACTCAAGTCAAAGTACTGCTGTTCGACTAAAGTACTGCTGCTCTTGAAGGACTGCTATGCAAATAGTTTAAGGACTAATGTGTAATTCTAGAATGTTCGTATTAGATTAGAGTTATAATTAGAATTACTTGTCATTCAAGTTTGTAAACCGACTAGGGTTTTCCTTGTGCCTATAAAAGGATCCCTAGGTTGGCATTAGAGATATGTTTTTAGATATACGATTATTAGTCGATTGTTAAAAGTATTAGTCGATTGTTAGAAGTATTAGTGATTAGAGTTTGTTAGTGAATCTGTGTAAGAAAGCAGGTTCAAGGTTTTAATAATATTCAAAGTCGTTTATTAATTCTTCTTAGCTTTGTTGAAGTAGATTCCGCATACTTAGCAAAGTATATCAGTGTTTCATTATTAATAGTTTTGAATTCATTCAAAGTTGTTAAACCGTAGACAAGCTACAAGTTAGTTTGGTCAGAGTATATCGATCCAACAATATTGTAAAAGATCTTCCTTGGACTATAAAAGAAAGTTCTTACCCTTAGATAAAATGTATGTTTCACAGTGAAATAATGTGAACATCAAAGGGTGGTTAGATGTTAGTCACCAAGGTGTTCGTTCTTACAAATTACAAAAACACAAAGTGTGTTAAAATGTACAGCACCTAAAAGAGTGTGTGTGGGAACATCAGACGAGGGGTCTAATGAACATCAAACATGAGGTCTGATGTTGTTAGGTTTGTTTAGCCTCAAGGATCTTTGATCCCTGATTAGATTGTAATCGTGCTATACTTGATCACATATCATTGGGGCTAGTTTTAATAACAAACGGAGAAATTAGAAAAACCTTGTTGTGATAGTATTGTATTCTTTCATTTGAATATTCCGCCAATATTATCATCATGCTTATCATAGTTAAAATCCTAGGTCAAGGTCTAACAGCCTTGATTCCTTAAATAATCAGAAAACTTATAAGTAGTTGGTGCTCAATCGTCACTAAAGTTTTCAACATTATTTTTTTTTGTTGAGGAGGATATTTTAATTGTTGGTGTGTTATCGGGAGGCTGATGAAGTGGTGTTGAGGTGGTAGACGAATAACGCGTTATTCGTTCTCCCTACACCTTGCACTTTTATAAGGGTGATGTTTTGGAGTATTAGAGTGCTTTCCTGCTCGGTATAAGCATTACGAATAACATGTTTGTTAATACAAATAAACCTTAAAAACGTCTATTTATATATTACGATCTTCTAATGTTTTGTCGATAACATACGTAAAATCATTTTAATGAGATATATAAAATACGTAACGCTTTGAGCCAAAAGTTTACTAACTCATTTCATTAAACAAATAAATCTTAAACATGTTTAGTTAACAAGTTTATATAAAACCAAAACCATTTTATAAAAACACTTAAGTAACTTAGTTACTTACATTTTATAAAATACATGTTACTTGTGAAAATAAACTAGGAAATACTTGGACTATCCATGACCCAAAACCAAGTCCATAACCCATAACCCATGGAGCTTGATCCATAACCCATGACCCATTGCATGACATCATGCATGACACCAAAATGGGTAAAACCCATGATCGATGACTCAAATTTCATAACCCATAACCCAAAGTCCATAACCCATGACCCAAGATGTCCTTGACATCATGCATGACATCACATGAACCATGGATTATAACCCATAACCTAAAACCCGAAATTGTAACCCAAAGTCCAGACTGATGATACCAGATGGTCGGATCCTTGGGTTGACACTAGCCGGATCCCTATAGGAAGGGATTCGCTGGAACTGGGTGAACAGTGCTTAGTTTTGCCTATAAATAGTGAGCTATTTCTCTCTTATTCCTCACCCCTTTTAGACATATCTTATCTCTATGTTCTAAACTCTCTAACCTCAGATCTAAGGATCTTTCTATGTACACTTTCTTTGTGATTCTCTAGGTTCCTTCTAAATGGCGAGATCACAACCTCTCGGAGACTTGCAAGCTCGTCACATGAGTAGCCAAGATTCTTCTTCTATTCAAGATCACATAAGTGCATCTTGTTCTTTCTTCTTTTCAAGGGTGTTGTAACTGTGTTGAGTCGTTAGGTGTAAAAGGACGTTGGTTCCTTTAGTTGTGTTGTGCTAGATGTGTTGATTGGGTAGTGGTTCCTCCTTTGTAATGGAACCCGGTATCTAGCCTTGTACCGGATAAAGTGTAGGCGACGAAGGTTTAGCTCTACCTCGTGGAAGAGCTCGGTATTTAACTTTGTACTTGATAATGTGTAAGCGACGTTGTGAAGGCTTCTCTTCGGTGAAATGAGTTTGTCTTGTGTAGTGTTTACGGAACTCTCGAGTTGGGTACTTGGAGAGTGGAGTAGGGAAGGAAGGTGTCCTTATAGCCGAACAACTATAAATACTTGTGTTGTGGTTATGTCTCTCTATCCCTCTCTTGTAGTTCACTTTTATTTGCTTTTATACTATCAGTATCCAACACGTCAAAACTAGATTGACATAAGTCGATCTATAAGCTTTAAAATGAAGTTTTAATCGGTAAAACTATTCAACCCCCCTTTTAGTTTTCTACAATGTTATTCACCTGCCCTAACAAAAAAACCAATAATACTCTGTAGGTTCCACAAAACACTTCACCAAAAATACCCCATTCACTAAAAAAAATACAAATAAAGAAATGTTGATGGAATGGTTGGGGAATCAACGGCGGACGAATGACGGACGGGACGATGCAATTTGGCGCGTCGTTCGTCCGTTATTAGTGTGAATGGCGGACGAAAAATCGTCTGTATCGTGCACTCTAGAGTTTTCTTGTTTTTAATACGAAATTCGCCTCATTTATTGATATGCAAACTCACCACTATGTTGTATTATAAATATTATTAAACGATGAACCATAGGGCGTCGTTTTACCACACACGAGCTACAGTAACCACTGTAGCTGCTACAGTTCCCTACCAAACTAATGCACCAAACGACATCGTTGCACTGTTCTTTTAACAGTGCTCCCCAAACTAACGAACAAAATGGCGTCGTTTACCATACATGGCTGAGATTCAATTTCAGGTACACTGCTATACATGGCTAAGATTATTTTTGTGTGGTTTTCCCAGTTCTCTAGAACTTCCGATCTCTCTTATCAAGAAACACACACACATAAAAAAACATATCGGTTTCCATGGCTAAAACTGATAGGGTAGATGGCAAAGTGGAAATACTTTAAACCATGTTGTTATTCTTGATTGTGTTCGGATCTGATTTAGAGAAGATATATTAATGTTCTTGCCAAAAAAAAACGGAACCCTACAATTATAGCCACGTGTTTTGATGATGATCTTCTTGAAGATTCTTATCTCATACATCTTCCTCACTAGGAGATAATCGGCGGCTTGAGCATGTTCCAAAATCATCGGGTAGTTGTTTTTGTTTTTTTTTTTTTTTTTTTTTTTTTTTTTTTTTTTTTTTAATCTAATTTATATGTATTGATAATAGTATGTGTGTTAAAATATTTTTTCCATGCTCAGGTTTTATAGTGTTTTATTTTAGCAAGTTGATTAGTTTTAGTTTGATTAATGAAAGGATTAAGGAGGTTTTTTTACTTAGTTTCTTAGCTTATCTATCAGAGTTATTTGGTGTAGGTATTGCTTCGCATAATGGGAGGGCAACACATTCTGATTTGTGTTTACAATCATGGTGGATGCAAAGTACGATGTCGTTGCACAATTCTTTTAACAGTGCTGCACAAAACTAAGTAAGAAAACGACGACGTTGCACTTCTAGGCAAATTTATAGTTGAGGTGACCCGAAACTTGGCAGGGCAAATTATTGGCTTTGGAGCCATGCCAGGTTAACCTTTTTTTTTACCTACGGTTCCCTTCCTCTTTACCCTAAGGCAATGATGATAAATATATTTGCACTTGAATGTTGCGGTGACATAATATGCTTATACCGGTATCTTGGCACGGCAATATGACTTGAATTAGAATTGCAGCCATGGCCGGTATATTTTGTCCAATTTTATGTGTGCATATCTGAGCCTTAAACATATTTGAGCAAACATAAGCAGCCATAATATGATCACAAGCTAAACTGAGTACTTATACCATTTTTTGTTTTGCTGAACAATTTGGTATGCGAACCTTAAAACAATCCCATCGAGGCCTGTTTTTTTAGGAAGCGATGGTTTTTTTTCTGCGTATTAACTCTTACATGTATAGCAGTGTACCTGAAATTGAATCTCAGCCATATATGGTAAATGATGTCGTTTGGTTTCGTAGTTTTGGGTAGCATTGTTAAAAGAACAAGCGATTCTGATTTGTGTTTGCAATTATGGTGGGTGCAAAGTACAGCATCATGTCGTTGCACTTCTAGGAAAATTTACAGTTGAGGTGACCCAGAACTTGGCAGGGCAAATTATTGGATTTGCAGCCATGCTGGGTTAACCCTTCTTTTACCTATGATTCCCTTCCTCTTTACCCCAAGGCAATGATGATAAATATATTTGCACTTGAATGTTGTGGTGACATAATATGCTTATACTGGTATCTTGGCACGGCAATATGATTTGAATTAGAATTGCAGCCATGGCCGGTACATTATGTCCGATTTTATGGTTGCAAATCTAAGCCTTATACATATAGAAAGCGTAAGCAGGGATGTGGTTATACCATTTTCTGTTTTGCTGAATAATTCAGTATGCGAAGCTTAAAATAATCCCATTGAGATCTATTTTTTTGGGGCAATGATGACTATTTATGCGGTGTGGCTCATGCATTTACATACATTGGTAGGGTAACCACGACTATTATGTGGTTGCAGCCACGGCGGGGGTGTGGAGTCGCCCAAAGAACTGTAGATCTAAGCCTCATCTTAAGTCTCAAGAACGACAAACATGGGGTGATCTTGAGTGAAAGTGCAGGTTTGGTTGCACTCGCTCTGATGAACCATACAACGTTGTTTTACCACACACGAACTACAATAACCATGTGAGGTGACCCAGAACTTGGCGGGGTAAATTATTGGCTTTGTAGCCATGCCTGGTTAACCATTCTTTTTACCTACGGTTCCCTTCCTCTTTACCCTAAGGCAATGAAGATAAATATATTTGCACTTGATTGTTGCAGTGACATAATATGCTTATACCGGTATATTGGCACGACAATATGACTTGAATTAGAATTGCAGCCATGGCCGGTATATTATATTCAATTTTATGATTGCAGATCTGAGCCTTAAACGTATTTGATCAAACATAAGCAGCCATAATATGATCACAAGCTATAATGAGTGCTTATACCATTTTTTGTTTTGCTGAACAATTTGGTATGCGAACCTTAAAACAATCCCATTGAGATCTGTTTTTTTAGGCAACGATGGTTTTTTCTGCGTATTAACTCTTACATGTATAGCAGTGTACCTGAAATTGAATCTCATCCATATATGGTAAATGACGTCATTTGATTTCGTAGTTTTGGGTAGCATTGTTAAAAGAACAAGCGATTCTGATTTATGTTTTCAACTATGGTGGGTGTAAAGTATGGTGTCGTGTCGTTGCACTTTTAGGAAAATTTACAGTTGAGGTAACCCGGAACTTGGCGGGGCAAATTATTGGATTTGCAGCCATGCCGGGTTAACCCTTCTTTTTACCTACGGTTGCCTTCCTCTTTACCCTAAGGCAATGATGATAAATATATTTGCACTTGAATATTGCGGTGACATAGTATGCTTATACTGGTATCTTGGCACAACAATATGATTTGAATTAGAATTGCAGCCATCGCCGGTATATTATGTCCGATTTTATGGTTGGAGATCTGAGACTTATACATATTTGAGAAAACATAAGCAGCCATGTGCTTATACCATTTTCTGTTTTGCTGAACAATTTGGTATGCGAAGCTTAAAGTAATCCCAATGAGGTATGTTTTTCTAGGGCAATGATGACTTTTGCTGAGGTGTGGCTCATGCATTCGCATACATTGGCAGGGTAACCACGACTGTTATGTGGTTGCAGCCACGACGGGTGTGTGGAGTCGCCCAAAGAACTGTACATCTGAGCCTCATCTTAAATGTCAAGGATGACAAACATAGGGTGATTTTGAGTGAAAGTGCAGGTTTGGTTGCACTCGCTCTAATTTACTAATATATATACAGCTACTAGGGAATTGGATATCCTTACACGCACATCTTCTATAGTCACTTTTCGATAACAACTAATGTCAGTGAATAAGCCATGCCAGCAGGTATCTTAAATCAAAGAATATTTCATTATATTTTAGCTGAAACATCTGTTAGGGCATGCTGAATATGTCTTTTCTAATGATTTATTTCATTGGTGGATCTTTCATTTTTTACCCTTCTCTATTAACAACTCCAATAAAGCCTTATATCGGTTTTCTAATTTTTCCTTTGCGTATTCATGCTAGATTGTAATAGGAATTAAGCTATAATAGACATATAACATCGTGTGCCAATATTGGCAAATAAAGAACGCGGTGCACTTTACTGTGCAAATATTCCAGTCAAAGACATTTTGTATTTAATTAGATTTTTTCCGGTTTGAAATTTTTGGTTCTCACAACATCTTCCTTATTGTTATGACACATTATACCAGAACTGTCTCATTAAATGGTAAAACAGTACTACTATCAGCCAGACTATTTCTATTTTAAAGTCCACCACGTTCTTCATTTACAAATATTGACATACGATGTTCAACAAAGTTACCCATTCCAAGCTTCCCCTCAAATTCCTTTTGTTATTTCAACAATCTAGCAATCCGTCTGGTGCAGGCCTTTGCGCAAAGGGTGTTGAAAAGGCAAAAGGAATTGGAGGGGGACCTTAGAAGGATTAACTATGTTGCTTTTTTGCCTATTACAGTTATTTATAAAGTACATTTAGACATACTTTATACGCACATTTTGCATCACACGTGTGCTGTCACAAGTTTGATAATCAATTGAGTACAACATTGTGTCAGCCATGATGTTATGCCAAAATGTATTTGGTTACCTAAACAACTAGCTTTTTATATGTATTATTTACCCACATTACTTTGTAGGCAGATGGTTTAACCTCATAACTCATATTGAAATTTAAAAAAAAGGGCTTTAACACTACTAAAGTCCTTTTTTTGACTTCCAGTGTGATTTACGAGCTTAAACCAGCCATCTACGAAGTAATGTGTGTAATGATCAATTTTCTTTTTTTCTTTTTCTCCCTTTTTCCCTTTTTTACATATAAATATTTATCATGTGTCTGATTTGTTAAGAGTCACAAGTTCTTTTTAAGATTAAATGTTTTGATGCTTTGAGTTGTTTACATTACTTATCTACTTAGCTGATAGATGTACATTTTTAGAGCATCTGAAATCTATGGGTATGGCTCATGCATTCACGTATATTGGGGAGATAGATAGGGCTAATGTATGTTTGTCTTACGCATGTTGCTAGATTCAGTTCCACAAAAGGCTCCAATCATCGGTGGAGTGCATTTCACCAACGAAAGATGCGAAACTGAAGATAATGGTATGACAAGTAATTTGGTGCAGATTACTTTTTCACATAATCCTCTTTTATTTCCCATCTTTCTTTAGGAATTGTAATCTATTATTGATCAGGGCCTGTTGTGGAACTGGAACCGAAAATATGCTAGAACGTATTTTCTATCACATTACACGAAAAACGCACCGCAACGCGTAAAAACTAGATACCAAAAAACAGACAGCGCAAAAACTAGGAACAAAAAATCCGCCACAACGCGCGAGCTGCCGTACTCGTTTATTTTAAATTGTAATCATAAACCAATAGTTACTCCGTACATCGAACTAAACAATAACTAAAATTAAACCCAAAAAAAGAAAGAAAAATAGAAATCGAGTTCTTGAAAAAAAAAAGTTATTTTAAGGCAAAAATAGAAATCGAGTTCTCACAATTGATTAAAAGGCATAAAAACTTACTCTACTTTTTGAAAATTTACTTCTAGATGTTCAACTTCTTACTTCTCAGCTAGAAGTATCAAAGTTGAAATTTGGATCACTATCAAACTTTTACGAATTTTATGACGAGGTTACAGTTAATATATTTGGTGATACGTCAGGTTAGTAACATTATTTATATTGATTTTTAAATTTTGATATTTTTTTATGAGTTAATTTCATAAATGGTCCCTGTGGTCTGTCAAGTTTAACGGATTTAGTCCCTTTACTTTTTTTAACGGGTTTGGTCCCTGTGGTTGCGACCCATAACATGTTTGGTCTCTTGACCAATTTTTCTGTTAGTTTGACTGTTTAAAAGAATGAAATGACCAAACTACCCTCATATTATTATTATTATTATTATTATTATTATTATTATTTGTTTTTTTTTTTTTTTTTTTTTTTTATTATAAACATCACTTTATTAGAAGCACATAAGATTTACAAGAAGTTAGTAGGGAGCCGAGATACAAGAAATTAGAGGGGAGCCGGGATACTAACTGGGCTCCCACTCCTCTAGCTATTGCAAAGCTAATCCTATTAAAAATATGAGCAGCGACTCGCGAACTGATGTCTTGAGTTACTGAGAACCTTCGGATCTGTTTCAGTAGGGCCACTGCATCTATTTTTATTATTATTATTATTATTATTATTATTATTATTATTATTATTATTATTATTATTATTATTATTATTATTATTTATTATAACATCACTTCATTAGAAAATCATATAATTTACAAGAAATTAGTGGGGAGCCGAGATATTAACTGGGCCCCCACTCCTCTGACTATAGCAAAGCTAATCCTACTGAAAATATGATCAGCAGCACGTGCTCCAATATCCTGAGTCACCGAGAAACTTCGGATGCGCTTTAGTAAGGTCACCGCATCCTTCTCAAGTTCTCCCAAGGAAGAGAATGAGAAGGGGAGAAACCCATATCCAATGCCCGCGCATTTAGCCTCGTACTTGACACGTTTACGTTGTGCGGCTTCGACCACAGCACGACCAGGTACAAAATCAACCATATTAGTTTGCGTCAAGGGAGATGACCCTGTCAAATCGACACATGTGTCCTGCCTATTGTCCCAAGAATAGAGCAACACATCAGCTGGACGTAAGGTAATGTCTCTTTCTCCATAGAGCCCAATGTCAACCTCTTTACGAGCCGAGATCCCCGACCGAGAACATATGTCAACAAGGATATCACGTACTATATTATGTCGATGTTTAATACCGATAATACTTGCACATGATACCGCGTGGTCCCCATAAATGTCTCCCGCAAATACCCTGGAACAAGCTGAACATGACATATGAGCAGAAAATAGGGGAACACCTAGCCGATAGCATAACACACATCGGTAAATTCTGGCATTCATGGTCTGTCCCAGCCCAAATATGGGGACCACCCTGAGCCAGTTTGAAGTGCAGTCCTCCCTTTGCGATCTCCATAAAGCCATCTGTCTAGTAGATAAGCGAAAGGTGGATTCAGCCAATTTGGCGACACGTGTAAAATATATATCTGCCAATTATTATTATTATTATTATTATTATTATTATTATTATTATTATTATTATTATTATTATTATTATTATTATTATTATTATTATTATTTTTATTTTATTTTTATTATTTAAAAAAAAAAAAAAAAAAAAAAAAAACATCACTTTATTATAAACTCATAGGATCTACAAGAAATTAGAGGGGAGCCGAGATACTAACTGGGCCCCCACTCCTCTAGCTATTGCAAAGCTAATCCTACTAAAAATATGAGGCGCAACACGCGCTCCGATGTCTTGAGTCACAGAGAACTTTCGGATCCGCTTCAGAAGGGCCACAACATCCGTCCCAAGTTCCCCAAAGGAAGAAAATGAGAAGGGGAGAAACCCATATCCAATGTCGGCGCACTTGGTCTCATACTTGACTCGTTTGCGTTGTGCTGCTTCAACCACCACCCGTCCTGGCACAAAATCAGCCATACCAGTTTGTTTCAGAGGAGACGACCCTGTCAAATTGACACAAACATCTTGCCCGCCGTCCCAAGAATAGAGCAATATATCAGCTAGGCGTAAGTTTTTGTCCCTTTCATCACAAAGGCCGATGTCAGCCTCTTTACGGGCTGAGATTCCAGCCCGAGAACAAATGTCAGCAAGATTGTCGCGTACCACGTTGTGCCGATGC
The DNA here is from genome assembly GCA_021014915.2 of Artemisia tridentata subsp. tridentata. Taxonomy (NCBI): domain Eukaryota; kingdom Viridiplantae; phylum Streptophyta; class Magnoliopsida; order Asterales; family Asteraceae; genus Artemisia; species Artemisia tridentata. The sequence goes on from CP139506.1 coordinate 202,658,282, forward strand.
TTAATACCAATAATACCAGCACACGACACTGCATGGTCCCCATAGATGTCCCCCGCAAATGACCTGGAGCAAGCTGAGCACGACATCTGGACAGAAAACAGGGGGACACCCAGGCGGTAGCATAAAACACATCGGTAAGTTCTAGCATTCATGGTTTGTCCCAGCCCAGATATCGGGACCACCCTAAGCCAATCGGAGGTGTAATCTTCTTTTTGCGACCTCCAGAGCGCCATCTGTCGAGCGGATAGGCCAAAAGTGGATTCAACCGTTTTAGTAACACGTGTGAAATATATATCTGCCAATTTCTTCATAAGTTTGGGGGCAGCGATCTCATTCGGGTTACTTAAAAGGTCGAACTCCATTTTCGCATTAAAAGTGCACAAAGCATCGTTAAAGGAAGATCCATAATTTACTATGCCAGACTGTCGGAGGAGCTTAGCCTGTAAGCTAGCAGATTGGAGTCTAGATGCGAGGAAAGCATAATTCAAGACATTACCTGCAGAGTATACGCCAATCCCCCCAAACTCAAACGGTAACGTGGCTCGTCTCCATTGCCAATCCCCAAACCCAGGTCCAGAGGCAGTGACAATACGCTCCATAGAGGAACGAAGCGCTACGTCAAATGAAAACTGGGCACACTCAAAGATCCGAGGAGAACATGTGCGCATAGAGAAGTATAACTTTGAAATATCAGCACATGCACGGAGGAGGCACAACTCACATTGAGGGTCATTAAGCTTAGCAACGACATCCATAAGCTCAATGGTTTTATATATAAAGCAACACTTAAAAAAATATATATACTTTATAATTATTGTTATTATTACTTCTACAACATATTTTCCGACCATCTCGTTTATTTTCCGGCCACCCTTCTAAACATACTTATACGCACCTGAAACAAAACACAAGCCCAAATCTAAAACTACAAATGCATGCCCACGTAATAACAAAATCACAAATGAAAATCCATATCCAAAAACAAACTAAAAAAATAAATATATATTACAACTCAAAATCCAAATAGAAAAAAGTCTTTCTATCAATTGTCAAGTTTACAAATTCAAGAACACATGCTTTATAAAATTCTAAAAGCCCATTTCTCATCTTCAATAATCACTCTACCATCAAACAATCACAAATGCACAATCAAACCTACTATTTTCAAACACACCATCAAGCAACCACAATAAACAACAATGATAGCCCAGATCTGAAAGAAAAAAAAAGACGGTCGAGCAGTGATTGTTTCTCAGACGGAGCAGCGTCGAGGGTGGTAAGGGATCTGAATTTGTGGAGGCCGGATCTTGGTGTCTGAAATGATGGATCTTGAGTGACGAATATGGATTTGTATGTTTGTGTTTGTGGGTGTGGTTTGACGGCCAGGGGTAGGCGGCGGTGGTGAGGGTTAGGTGTCTGGTTGGTGGTGGATATGTGTGTTGTGTGTTTTGGGATGATTAAAGTGGGGTTTGTTTTTGTATTATGAATGGAGGTGATGGTAGGATGGTGATGGTTGGGAGTGTGTTTGGAATAATGAAGAAGAAGGGTAAAAAAAATTAGGCATACTTGTTTATAAAGAAGAGGGTTTTTAGGATATGCGAAATGTCACAATTACCCTCCCATGTGCACGTCACATGACCAACTTAACGGTCAAACTAACAGAAAAATTGGTTAAGGGACCAAACCCGTTATGGGTCGCAACCACAGAGACCAAACCTGTTTAAAAAAAAAAGTAAAAAGACTATTTTCATTAAACCCGACAGACCACAGGGACCATTTATGAAATAACCATTTTTTTTTTTTTTTTTGTAAGTGTATTTGAGAAATCCAAAATTTAAATATGTAAAAAAGCAAGACCATCCGACACCGAGATCGGTACTTAGTGAAAGTGATTTTAGTTGTATTCTTTAGTTTTTATTAGGAAGTAAAGTGAGTGAAAGTGATGATATTTTAGTTATAAAACTTTCACTCCACTTTTGGGGTGAAAGTCACTTTACTTACTCTATCTTATTTTACTATCTCTTTCTTTCACTTTCTATTTTTTTCTTAATAACACAGCGTAAGCTAAACGAATATAGTTAATATGTGCAAAATGGTGTATAAAAGACTTGTCAAGTTTAATTTCTTGAGTTTTTATGTCAAAATACCAAACCATTGTTTGTTGCTATACACAATTAGACAGTTAAGATGGTCTTATAAGAATTTAATAATTAACAATTATTTAAGACATTTTATTTAAAGCATAGACAAATTGGAAAGCAAACAATAAACGTTTTGGATAGATATACATGAAAATTGGATATAAGGATTCTCTTATGTTCATTTGAACATGAGAGGTAATGTTCTACTTCTTGTGATTGTACATTGCCATTATTGCAAAACATTTATTTTATTTTAATTCAAATATACAATCACAAGAAACATAACATTATCTCTCATGTTTATTTGAACATGAAAGGATCCTTATCCATGAAAATTATAAGACATGGAATATGTTCATAACTTTTTTAAACACTAAAAGAACAGTGTTTATAGTTGATCCCCTCATGCACATTTGAACTTGATTGGTAATGTTATGGTTGTGTGATTATACATTATGATTATTGCAAAAAATTTATTTTATTTTAATTCAAATGTACAATCAAAACAAACGCAAAATTACTTCTCATGTTCAAATGAACATGAGAGAATCCTTATCCGTGTTTATCCTTATCTTTTTCTCAAACTTAGTTTTGGACAGATATACATGAAAAGCATAAGACATGGACTATGTTCATAATTTTTTTAAACACTAAAAGTGTTTATAGTTTTCTCAAACTTAACTTAGAGCATTGGGTACATATAACAAATGCTTTAACAGTGTTAAACCTTTCTTTTAAACCTTTAAAATTCATCTTTTGACTTAACACATAACTTTAACAATATTTTTGAACTAAATTAGTAATTGTGTAGAGACAAAGGTTATAAAATCTGTTAGCAGTTTATCAGTAACTTAATAAGTTAATAGATACTTCTAAAATCCTTTTCTGTTTCGTTTTACAAAAAATATTGGTGATAGAAACAGGGTAACTAATGTAGAAAACAAAAAAAAAAATAATCAAATTATATTAATATATGTTTCATGCGGTTGTTTGAAAAGTTGTAAAAAGCAATAAAGCAGTAAAGCCAGAAGGGTTGCTTTGGTTACTCACTTTCTAACTAAATGGCACAGATAGATAATTTCGTATTATTAATATTATATTTTGTTGAAGAAAAACAAAGAATCTTTTATTTTATATTTAATGAAAAAGCAAATGATGATTATTTTTGAAGTGTATGAATTTCAGTGAGGTGTTCGCTAACGTAAATATTTAGAACGTGTAAAGTTGGTTGGTGTTTTGTTAATTTTTGAAGCATAGAGCTGTAGGTATCATAACTTGAGTCATGAAAAAAATATCGCTATATCAGCGTCAAATCAGTTTTAATATTTCAATACTAACACAAAAAAACACCTCTTATAATAACATCACATCAACACCACATTTTTGGACCCACTTTTCTTTAAAAAGTAAAAATTACAAATTCAACCACTAAACTAATATTTCATTTATTAAACAACCTAACATTATATTAATAAACTTAAAAATTACAATATGATATAAAAAAAAATTATAACATAAAAAAAAAAATACGAAATAAAAAAATACTACATAAAAAAAAGTGCGATATGCAATACGGAAATAAAATAAAACTACTCTTTTGGTTGCAAATTATATTTTTTTGATGATTTTCTCGTTTTTCATCTCAATCCAATACGCAGTGTTCGCATCCATTTTCTTCGTGTTAGTACCGAGAAATTTCATCTCTTCCAAACGAATAATCGTACGGTCTTTCTCTTTAGCCGCCGCCTATGCCTCTTGGGCCGCTTCCCGTTTGATACGAAGCTTGGATGACATATAGTCCTCGAATTGGCTTGACGAGCCGCTTCCCCCGGTGCTGGTCGTGGTCTCGAATTTGGATTTTTTCGTAGCACGTTTTTTGCCCATCGGACGTGGTCTTGCATCATAACTGAATAGCACCTCGTTGGTTTGCCCGGGGACATCGCCGGTTAAATCAACCGGTTCCGGCGCGTCCCATTTTGCATAGCTTCGCAAAACTTCCCACGCATCCTATTGAGGAAATGTCACTCCTTTATGCTCGTCACGGTACATTTGTCTAGCCCGTCTCATGTTATCCAACTCATTTTCACCACTTTTTTTCAAACGTTTTGCACGTTTGTAGACCGAGTTGAACTTTTGGCAATTTTGGTCTCCACACTTATTTCACTGGTGTAAAACGCGAGTGTAGAGTTTGAAAAACTTCATTCTTTCCATTTGAAGTACTTGCATTTGAAACTTTTTGGGGAGTAAATGTTTCGGAAAAATTAGGACTCTTGGAATACTTCCTACCTTTTTGCAAAGAATAGGTTCTAAACTGAGAAACCTTTTTCGAAAATGGTTTTAAAGATTCACCCCTGTAAACCTTCTTCGAAACACTTACTTTTGGTGTGAAAACGTTTGAAACCAGAGTTTTGTTCTTCGACTGATTATGAGAATCAAACTTTGCTTTTAAGGCACTGTATGACGTCCTCAATTCATTGTATTCTTTTTTAATGGAAAGATGATCTTGTGATACCAGTTTTTCGTGTAAAGAAACATTTTGATCTTCGAGATGTGCAAATTATTTTTCTTATTTGGCTGTTTCAATCGAAAAATTATTTTTGGCATCATCAAAAATTTTCATTTGTTTTGCTAAAATCCTGTTCAGTTCAACAATTCTTTTTTAAAACACACATTTTTCATTTTCAATAAACAACCAACTATTGTATCTTAGCTATTACATATTGCGATGACAATTTTTCGTGTAAAGAAACATTTTCCTTTTAAAAACACGCATTTTTCTTTTTCATTGTATTCTTTTTGAATAGAAAAATGATCTGTGTAAAGAAACATTTTGATCTTCGAGATGCAAATTATTTTTCATATTTGGCTATTTCAATTGAAAAGTTATTTTTGGCATCATCAAAATCTTTCATTTGTTTTGCTAAAATCTTACTCAGTTCAACAATTCTTTTTAAAAAGACATTTTTCTTTTTCAATAAACAACTTAACAAACAACCAGCTATTGTATCTTAACTATTACATATTACATAATAACACCCTAAAAATGATTTACACTTTTCCTACTCTAACATGTATTAACAAAAGTTGGTGTATCTCTCAATTAAAATTTTCTATCTTGTTTGAAATGTGTTGCTAAATTTTTTTCTCACTCTTCTAATTTTAATAATTCTTCCCACCAAAATCTTTTAAAAAGGCAAAATGTGTAGCCAACTAATGTTTAGGTGAAATTATCTTCATATCTTCGTACCTAAGCACGTCTTAGTTATACATATTCCATTTGTCTAATTTTTTTTCACATATAAAAAAAAAAAAAAAAAGAAAAAAAAAAAAGAGATATTTTAGGCGGTGAAAGAAGAACTTGCCAAAAAAGGAAAGGATAAATGGAGGTACCGAAGGGCGAAGGTGACGAAAAATATTATTGAGCTGTTTTTATGTTTGTCCAACTAAATATAGTTAAAAACTGCCGCCCCATGTAGCCCCTCTTTGCTCTTTAGGCATTATACATGTGGTTGCTCGTGATATTACTATTTTGCCCAACCCATGACTTTTGTGTTATATGAAACTCAAAGTTTTATGTTCATTTTTTTGTAAGCACTTGTTAGTAAGAAAGATAAAATTTGATTTGGGATCTTCTCATATTTATTTAGACATGATAACCTATATTGGTTAATAATTGACTAGATAAATAGATACACAATCTATTTTTGAAAGAAAATCAGAACCTAGTAGTTATTTCGCTCTTACAATTTTACCTAACATAACATATATGTTTAAACTAGAGGGCATGGTATCTCGAACATAACAAACTAGGTTGTGTTTCCTTTTGAGTTAAGTTATCGAAATGTATACATTAGCAAAAGAGATTATTGGAACCAAATACGCTTTCAAATTCTGTTTCTGTTAGAACTATTAGCCAAGATACAAAAGTTGGGCGTTCCTTGATAGGACTTCTATTCTCGTACCAATTCGAATCTTAATGCTCGCTGGAACCTGCGCACTAAGAAAAAGAACAAACACCGTTAGGCTTATCGAGGGATTGTCTCCCCCGATTATCCTCCGGCGTGAGAGTAAGTAATCGAACGTAGGGTTTAGTTTGTGGTTTAGGGTTTATTGAAGATCGTACCTCTTACCGAGGGCTGGAATGCCCTTTATATATGCACGAAACCCTAATAGGTTTCGTGTTCCCTACTTTTCGGCGTGTCCGCCGACATCGGAGATTTGGTGTATATCTCCTATATTTAGGAGATATTCCAATTCTAATCCGAAAATAGCTTTGGGCTTGGGCCTTGTCGACCCAAGCCGCGTAACTGGTAGTCCAGTTGCGGCCCATACGTGGTGGGCTTAATTGTTAGTATTGTTTACTAACCGGGTTTGTGACCCGGGTATAGACTATACGTCATCATGTCCCCCCAGTCTAGTGTGCGCAGGGGTAAACTTGCGGACGCTAGACTAGAGTCGTAACGAAATTATTCCTCACGCGTACGCGGGAAGCTTTCTAAAATTTACCGCCAGGAACACACGTGTAATGTATCCGGTCTAAAAAAGTGCAATTGGGGTACCTTGGGAAGTGGAGAGGTTGCCCACTTGCCTTGTCCCGTCATTTATCCTAGCCACACGATTGGAGCTAGTGGAATACACGTGGCGATCATCGGTGGTGGATAGGAAAAGTATATAAACTACCGCCGCTTATTCACTGTGACATCCACAGTTAAAATATCACACTTCCGCCATTTTTACATCTCCAAAGCTTCTTCAAAAAACAATAATTCAAAGGTAATAGCGTGTTCGCACATAATCTGATTCACAATATGGTAGCGCAACTTCATGACTTTCATTCTGACATAACCGAGGATGAACTGATTCAGTTCACCTCGGATTACTTCATCCCTATGGGCCTGCGCCCAGAGGTACCAGGTCCGAATGACACCATTGCGGATTTCCCTGCTGGGAAGGTGGGAGTATATACGCGGTTTTTCGAGTGGGCGAATTATCGCGTACCCATCTCCGTGTTATTGAGTGACATACTCAATTATTACAATCTGCACATCTCCCAGTTGCATTGTATTGGTGCTGGGAAGATTGCTAACTTCGAGGTGAACTGTCGCTTGTTGGCGATTCACCCCACCCTCCACTTATTTCGCGCGTTTTATCACGCAACGTGGTCAAATGGGTGGGTTACCTTCTCGAAGCGCGTTGGGAAATTACAGTGCTATACGCAGAAGGTAGATAAGCTTAAGGATTGGAGGGAGAAGTTCTTTTGGGTTGATGAAGCCGTCTTCCCCGACCATTTTCCATTTTACACCCGTGACGATCTGCAGAAGGATGAGCGCCCACCAGAGTCGTGGTATAACGCGGACCATGCGGCGATCATTGATGAGAACCGTATTCCCATCAAGCCATATCCGGAGGCGTTCCTGGTGCATATGGGCATCAGTCGCAACTACTTCGAGCATGAGACAGAGGTTCCCACGTTCTTGAATGCGGATGGCTCGGGTGGGTGCTCATTCTGTCGTCTTTCTGTCGTTATTAGTGTAAGCGCTTCTTCTTTTTCCATACTTTATGTAACTTGCTTTTCTTTGTTTGCTTGATGTGCAGAGATGGATTTATTTGCCGTTGTGAGGCTAGAAAATCCGCGCTCTGTGGCGGTAGGTGTGCGTCCTAGGGGGGACGGTGAGCAGACTATCCTGCAGGCGACGGCAGGGCGCGTCGTGGATCTGGTTATCCCAGATTCTGAGGGCTCTCCTAATGTGGTGGTAGCTGAGCCAGTTCAGTCTGTGGCTCCTTCTGTGCAGCCAAGTCCTGACACTGCGCAGCCTCCTGTTCCTGAAGTGGTGATCCATTTGGATGAGACTGACAGTGAGATGGAGGAGAGTTCCCTACTGACGCGGAAGAGAGCGTCTGGTGGTTATGGTGAAGGGCCATCAAAGAGGCCGCGAACTGAGGCTGGGGGAAGCCCATCTTTTTCAGAGGTGCAGATGGAGTAAGTGCCTTCATTGTTAGTTAGAAACTTTTGTCAAGTTACATTGTATTCTAACTTTGTTTCTCCATGTCTTCAGTGTGGATGCTGAGAAGTCTGGTGGAGGTGCGTCCACGGCTGAGACGGAGATGCAGAAGGATGTGTCCTCGGCTGAAACTGAGAAGGAGAAGGAGGTGTTCGCTACTCCTCCCCACATGTAAGTAATCCATTAGGATTTTGTATTTGCTTAACTGTTTTTCGTGCGCTGATCTTGGTTCGTGCAGTGAACAGCCTGCTGGTGTTGTTGATGAGAGTGCTCCACCTAAGGAGAGTCCCCTTGAGGCGTCTGCATCAAAGGACATTGCAGTGGAGTTAAGTCCATTTGACTCCGCGATGGAGGAGCTGGCCTCCATTGCTATGCGCCAGTCTGAGCTGGTGGCGCAGGTAAGGGCGCACAAGTCTGAGGAGGTTTCCAGACTGCAGGCGCAATTAGCGTCTGTTCAAGATGAATTAGCAAGCTCTAAAGCTGAGCAGCTGAGCTCCAAGGCTAAACTGGAGCGCGCAGAGGCATCTGCGCAAAAGTTGGCTGAGGAGAAGCTCTCGGTGCTGGCTGAGTTGCAGAAGGAGCGTGCTGCTGCGGATCGTCAAAGGCGGAACTCTTCCTGGGCGCTGAAGTACTTGGAGCAAAATAGGAATAACCATTTTGCCAGCGTTGAGGAGTTCCGTAAAACCCAATAGAGTTTTTGCTGAAGGCGCAAGAGGAGAAGCTTCGCAAGCTCAGCATCGAGTTTGATGAGGAGCTCTACCCGCATTTGGTTCAGTCTGTGGCTGAGCGCAGGTACATGCTGCTTTACTTTGTTATAACTTGTATATATTTTGGTCCTTCTTTCGTTAACACTTGTGTTATTTTGTAGGTGGTTGATCAGCCATGGTCTTCGCTTGGCTGCCATGTGCACATTGGAGCATCCTGAGGTCACCACGCCTTTTGGAAAGGTTGTGGAGTGCGCTATCGCACATGGTGAGACCTTGGCTGCGCATAGGATTGCTGATGCCAAGTTGCTGACCGTGCCGGTGGCTGAGGTACCTGGGTACAAGGCGGATGCCCATGCTGAGCTTGTCGCTGCGATGGGGGAGCTGAAGAAGGTTGAGCTTCCACATATTGCTCGCTTGGAGCGTGACCAGGATCAGCCTATCAGCGTGATCATGGCGGGGCTCACTCTTCCTAGGCATCTGCAGGATGATGCGGATCAGCAGTTGGACTTCTACTTGAAGCCTGATGTGTCGCAGTTGCAGGTACCCATTTTTGCTCAACCTCGCGACCTTCTGAATCCTTTCCGTCTTGAGAAAGAGGTTTCATTGCAGAGGTCTTTAAATGCTCATGTTTCCAGGGTCGCAAGAAAGAAGGGCGTGAAAGGAAAGGCCATCCTGTGCGGCATAGGCGCTGCGCATCTGCCTAGGTCTGATGGTGTGCCTGTTTCAGTGGCCACCGTTTCCCTTGATGATGCCGCGTTACTGAAGCGACTCGAGGATGCTAAAGAGACGGCTTTGGGTGAGGGTCCCAGCCAGCTAAGGCGTGCGTATAGCATTTAGCTTTTTGCATCAGCCTTTTTTGTAGAATCGTGTTCTATAAATAAAATATGTTGCTGTTTTGTACTTAGTGTTTATATAACTACCAAATACTTGAACTTTTTGAACTCGTAGTTCTTGTATTACTTGTGTATCTTGTCGTGAAGATATCTTTAAGTATCTAAGCGTATTTAGAAAATAAGGATCATAATCGTGTATGAGTTTCCTTAAGGACCGTAGTCATGTGTTGAATTTTTCCAAATTTAATCATAGTAGTCTATGCGCTTTTGTAAGTTTACTTGTCGTATTTTAAGGAATCAAGAGTCTTGATTACTGAGTTGTTAAACGCGCACAGTGTGCTCTGTCGCGCATCCGTCGTGGGGTGCGCGAGGAACTTGCGCCAACGTCTTGATCGCAAGGTGTTTAACAAGGATTCGTGATCCGGTGTTGATGGGTTTGCAACCCTCTTACTCAACGAGTAGTTTATTAGGTATACTCATCCTTTCTGCCATCGTGGGTCTTAGTGTGTGCATGCACGCCATGTAGGCAAGAATATAACAATATTGAAACATAATAAGAAATGCAAACAATAAAGTCAAAAGTGTTATGGAGTTAGCTAGAAACCATAACGTTTTATTAATACTTGCAAGTTTTGAGAAAAGAATGTTTATCTAGATAATTCATAAAAAATAAGATTACATGGATCTTTATTGAGGGCACTTTCCAAAGCGCATGAGTGTCCATGTTGGGCCGTAGCCTTCTTCAAAGATAGCACCGTTTAAGGTTGCGGACGTTCCATGTTCGCTGTAGCTCATGTCCGTCCTTGTCGCGTAACTTGTACGCTCCATTGCCAAGTGCTTCTATGACCTCGTAAGGTCCTTCCCACTTTGGTCCTAGCTTTCCAGTGTCTTCTGCGCGGCTTGAGTCGTTTTCGCGGTATACGAAGTCACCTGGTCTGAATGAAGTGCTGCGTACTTTGGCATCATAGTATTTTTTCATTCTCGACTTGGCTTTCTCTTCGCGTATTGTTGCGCGTTCACGTCGCTCTTCCAATAGATCTAAGTCTATGCGCCGCTCATCATCATTGGTTGCCACATTAACTTCCGCAGTACGGATGGTTGGCATTCCAATTTCAGCTGGTATAACAGCTTCTGTCCCATAGACCAGAGAGAAGGGGGTGTCCCCGTTGCTAACCTTGATGGTTGTTCGGTGCGCCCAGAGAACATGTGATAGTTCTTCTACCCATCTTCCTTTGTGTCTGTCCAGACGCGCTTTGATTCCTTCACCCAGGCTTCTATTTGCGCGTTCTACCAGACCGTTGGTTTGTGGGTGAGTTACCGATGCGAAGTGTTGCGTTATGTTCAGCTGTTCGCACCAATCTTTGAACGGGTTGTCACGGAATTGTTTTCCGTTGTCTGAGATAATTTCCCCAGGTAATCCGAAGCGACATACTATGTTGTCCCACACGAATCGTTTCACCTGGTTACCTGTTATGGTCGCTACTGCCTTTGCTTCGATCCACTTGGTAAAGTAGTCTATTGCCACAATAAGGAATTTCAATCCGCCTGCGGCAATAGGGAAAGGTCCAGCGATGTCGATACCCCATTTGTAGAATGGCCATGGCGATGTGATAGGTGTTAGCTCATGCTGTGGTCGGCGCGGAATGGGTCTGTGGACTTGGCAATCGTTGCACTTGCGTACTAAATCTCGTGCGTCACGATGCATTGTTGGCCAATAGTATCCAGACCTTAGGGCGCGCGCTACCATGGACCGTGGTCCTGAGTGCATGCTGCATGAGCCTTCGTGGATTTCTCGAAGTACATAGTCTGCCTGGAGAGGTCCAACGCACCTAAGCCATGGTTGCAAGAACGAGCGTCTATATAAGACGTCATCTCTGAGCTCGAATCGCTGCGCTGTGCGCCGGATTCTTCGAGCTTCCTTCTGTTCTTGGGGGAGTGTGCCCTTGCTGATGAAGTCAATGATCGGTGTCATCCACGTGGGATTTTCCTCTTCTATCACCGTGGATATTTCCATCTCTGTGATTGACTTGCTTTTCAAGGTTTCCACCAAAACTTGTTTAGATAGATGCGCAAAACTGGTGGATGCAATTTTGCTCAGCGCATCTGCTTTCCTATTTTCACTCCTGGGAACCTGCTTGATGACAAATCTATCGAAGTTCTGGATCAGAGATTTGGTCTTTTCAAGGTATTGGATCATGTGTTCCTCCTTTGCTACGTATTCGCCTGACACGTGGTTAGCCACTAGTCGTGAATCGACGTTTACTTCTAGATTACGTACACCCATTTGAGTTGCGATACGTAACCCAGCTAGGAGTGCTTCGTATTCTGCCTCGTTGTTCGTGGCTGTGAATTCAAAACGCAGTGCGTAGGTGAATTCAACTCCTTCTGGGTTAGTGAGAATAAGGCCACCTCCTGATCCATCTACGCATGAGGATCCATCAGTAAATAGAACCCATGGTTCTTGAAGTTCCTCCTTGCTTGTCGCAAGTGGAGTGTCTGTATCCGGCTTCTCGATGATGAAGTCGGCCAATATCTGCCCTTTAATTGCAGTGCGCGGTCTGTATGATATGTTATGCTCGCCCAGTAACACGCTCCATTTTTGTAGGCGTCCCGATGCGTCGGGTTTCGAGATAACTTGTTTGATGGGTTGGTCTGTGATGACAGCGATTGGGTGCGCCTGGAAGTACCTGCGCAGTCTTTTCGCTGCGAACACTAAAGCTAGGACCAGCTTTTCCATTGCCGTGTAGTTGATCTCTGTCTTTTTGAGCGCCTTACTAACAAAATAAATGGGCGTTTGGACGGAGTTCCTGTCTGTCAATAGCACTGCGCTAACTGCTCCTTGAGTCGCAGATAAGTACATGATCAGCCCTTCCCCTGGTCGGGGTGCAACAAGCTTTGGAAGTGCTGCTATGTGTTGTTTGAGCTGTTGGAAGGCTTCTTCTGCTTCCGCAGTCCACCTGAAGTCTCCCTTTTTGGTGCATTTCTTGAGTGTCTTGAACAGGGGAAGTGACTTATCCGCCGATTTGGATAAGAATCGATTCAGTCCAGCTAGCTTGCCGTTTAGTGACTGAACTTCCTTTAATGTGCGCGGTGAGGGGAGGTCAATGACTGCTTGAGTTTTCTCTGGGCAAGGCTTGATCCCATCGGGTTCTATCAAATACCCGAGGAACATGCCTTCCGTAGCGCCGAATGTACACTTCTTGGGATTCAATTTCATATTGATTCTCCTTAGTGTTTTGAAAGTTTCCTCCATATCGCGCACCAGCTCTTCCTCTGTATGGCTTTTGATGACGAGATCATCGACGTACACTTCCAAGTTGCGCCCTACTTGCTTCTCGAACGCAGTGTCTACCAATCGTTGGTATGTTGCTCCTGCGTTTTTTAGGCCGAAGGGCATCTTTGTGTAGCAGTAGACCCCTTGACTTGTGTGGAAGGCCGTTTTTTCTTCGTCTTCCTCAGCCATTTGAATTTGGTGATATCCCTTGTATGCGTCCAGGAAGCATTTGAAGGGATATCCACATAGAGACTCGATCTTCCAATCTATCTCCGGTAGAGGGTAGCAGTCCTGTGGACATGCTTTATTGAGGTCTGTGAAGTCCACGCACATCCTCCAGCTGCCATCGCTCTTCTTTACCATCACTGGGTTAGAGAGCCAGTCATGGTAGTAGACTTCTCGCATGATTCCTGCGTCTACTAGCTTGTGTACTTCTTCCAAGATGGCTTTTGCACGGTCTGGAGCTTGTCCGCGCTTTTTCTGTCTTATTGGAGGGTATCCTTGTCGGATTTGCAGCTTATGTTCAGTGATGGAACGTGGTACTCCTGTCATATGCTTTGGCTCCCATGCGAAAATATCCAAGTTATTTTGCAGGAGTGCGCATATAGCTGATCTGCCTTTGTCAGACAGAGACCCGCCTATAGATACCTGCTGATCCAGATAGTCAGGGTGAATGGCGACTGTTATGTTTGGGACTTTGCTTGCGCGCTGTTCTGGAACATCGGCTACGTCACTTGTCACTGCGTTGCATTCTTTTGGTGGTATGGTGGTATTGTAAAGAGTGACAATACCTCCTTCCACTGGGAACTTGAGCATTCCGTGCGCTGTGGATGGCACGGCGCGGATGGATGATATTCCAGGTCTCCCAATAATACCGTTATACGGAGAGGGGGATCTGATTACCATGAAGTTCATCCAGGTGGTTGTAGAGTGTGGTTTGTCACCAACTTCTACAAATAGACGTAATTGCCCCGTGGGCCATATCTTCTCCCCTGTGAAGCCGGTGAGCGGCGTTGTGGCTGGGGTCAGCTGACTCTGTATCTCAGGTCGCAGCTTCTTGAAACAGTGTTCATATATAATATCAGCGGATGCACCTCCATCTATGTACATGCGACGGATGTCGTGACCCCCCGTATGTATTTCAATGGTAAGCGGATCCGCTACTGCGTTGTTCGCAGTCAGGGAGGGGAAAGAGATTTCGTTTCCCTTAGAGAACCTTTGGATGACTTTTTGCCTAGTCGCGCGCCGCCATGGCTGTATCATGTATATGATATCTGCCTTTTCTTTTGAGGTCTCTTTCTTGGTCCCTGGTTTTGGTTTCTCTTTTCCTTCTCTGATGTTTTTCACGAGGTGGTCCATCTTTCCTTCCTTTACCAATTTGTCAATCAATTGGCGTAGTTGGACGCACTCGTTGGTTGTGTGGCCTTTCTGTCCATGGTATTCGCAATAACCATTCCCTATGCGCTTATCCTCTGGGGTGCGGATTGGTGGTGGTTTTGGGAAGTTCGCACCCTCCGTCACAAATATCTCTCTTGGGGTTTTTGTGAGGGGTGTGTATCTATCATTGTCCCTTCCACTTCCTTGGTTGCGATAACCTCTGCTGCGGTTGTTACGATTGCCACCTTGGTCATTGGATTGTCTCCTTGACTCTTCTTGTGGTCTATGGTTTGAATACCCTTTTTTGCTATCCGCAGCGGCTTCTTCTCCTTGGACGAAAGACCTTGTGCGCTTCATGAGCTCATCAAAGGTTAAGGGAACCCTGTCGTTTAGCTTTTTTATGAGATCTGGGTTATTGATTGCATTCATAAAACCCGATATTTTTAATATCTCTGGACACGCCTTGACTTTCATGCACTCGTCCTTAAAGCGTTCCATGAAAGCGCTTGTGGATTCCCCTTGTCGCTGTTTAACCCTAGCGAGTTCGACAGGGTTTTTTGCGCACTTCTTTCTTTGGGTGAAGTTTAAGCGAAACGCTCTGCGCAATTCTTCAAACCCACCAATGCTTCTACGTGGAAGCTTACTAAACCAGTTGCGCGCGTTTCCTACTAATGTGGAGTTAAACATATGGCACCACACAGGCTGTGGCCAATTTTCGATAGTAGCTGCTGACTCGAAAATTTTTAGGTGATCATCCGGATCACCTGTCCCATCATATGTTTTGACATTAGCAGGCATGCGCCTTTTCTTATTTTCAGAAAAGTCACTGATGCGCCTAGTAAACGCATCAACCTTTTGGCGACGCCAGGGGAGAGACATGTCTTCATCATCCTGGTCGCGGTATTTCCCTCTTGATTTCCAATGTCCAGTCTCGCTGTCCGAGGAATCTCTTGAAGATGAGCGGACTCTTTTGTGACGCTTGCGTCTACTATCATCAGAGTCTGAGCTTGCTCCTCTGTGGCGCTTGCGCCGACTATCATCAGAGTCAGAGCTTGAGGGGCTTTCACTTGGGGAGCATCGTCGCCCAAGCCTATCTTGGATTTTTCGCTTGCCAAGCCTAGCGTGGACATTGGCGCGCCGCTCGCTTTCTTCAGGTTCCTCCAGATGTTGAAGATCGGCTGCTTCATCATCCACAACCTTCCTTCCAATCCTGGCGAACACTGGTTGTTTACGGCTATCCCTCTCGCGTCCTTCCTTTCGGTAGCGCGGTGGGGATGCGTCAGGATTAGGGTCAAAGTTGAGTCTGCCGTGCAGGCTTTGGCTTGACCTCTTCTTTGCCTCCTCTCGCATGAGCGCGGTCAAGGCTTCGTAGTTTTGGGATACAAAGTCGCTTGGCGCTAATTCGGAAGTGACTCCTTCAAGCGCGATGGAGTACGTTTCCAAGGCAGGATCCTTGTTTCGGATAGGCGCATTGGGAGGCTCATTGAAGTTCACCTCTGGCATGGTGAAAGGAGTGCGCTCGAGGTCTACCGCGCTAGTACTTGTCGTAATAGCGGGGGTAGTTTTGGTAAGCGATTCCACTGCAGGGAAGACCTGATCTGAATACACTCCTAAGCTTTTAGGCACACTGGTTGTTCCAGGGGTCTGCTTAGGGGGCGCATCTGTTTGGTGCTTCTTCCCTAGTGGGTCATCCTGCGCCTTCTTCCCATGCGGACTTTTGTGACTCCCGTGTTTCGTCATTCTAGTTTTCGGTAAAATTCTTAGTGTAGGGTCCCACGGATGGCGCCACTTGTTGATACAAAAGTTGGGCGTTCCTTGATAGGACTTCTATTCTCGTACCAATTCGAATCTTAATGCTCGCTGGAACCTGCGCACTAAGAAAAAGAACAAACACCGTTAGGCTTATCGAGGGATTGTCTCCCCCGATTATCCTCCGGCGTGAGAGTAAGTAATCGAACGTAGGGTTTAGTTTGTGGTTTAGGGTTTATTGAAGATCGTACCTCTTACCGAGGGCTGGAATGCCCTTTATATATGCACGAAACCCTAATAGGTTTCGTGTTCCCTACTTTTCGGCGTGTCCGCCGACATCGGAGATTTGGTGTATATCTCCTATATTTAGGAGATATTCCAATTCTAATCCGAAAATAGCTTTGGGCTTGGGCCTTGTCGACCCAAGCCGCGTAACTGGTAGTCCAGTTGCGGCCCATACGTGGTGGGCTTAATTGTTAGTATTGTTTACTAACCGGGTTTGTGACCCGGGTATAGACTATACGTCAAATTCTGTTTCTATGTTAGAACTATTAGCCAAGCTACATGCATAACGGGTTTTAGCCCATACTGTTTACTTATCTTTCAAGAGAGTGTATTATATTTTATATTTGGCTTAATGATAATTTACTTATAAGGAAATACACATTTTAATACGGTATTAAAGCCTATCATTTGTTAGATGTTTTGACTTAAACTCCTAAGGCTAGTTTGGTAATTTTGGTACTGCATACTGAGAGGATGTTTCGATACACTTAATAGGATGTTAGTCCTTTACAACGAGTGTATGTGATACTTTGAATGAATATTATTAAGTATGCGGAATCTACTTAATCACACTTAGAAGGTTATTTGTTATTGAAAATGGAACAGTGATGGCTGTTGAATTTGATAATGAACAATGAATGTTTTAACATCAAACGATTCAATATTATTCAAGAAATAATACGAGTGATCTTTACTATCACTAGGGTTACAAAACCTTGAATCTTAAGTTTCTATGACTAGAGATATTGTTGTGTTTGTTCTTGATAACTAATATGAAAGTTCTATGAAAGACACACACTTAGTCACTAAGCTAAGATTTCTCTTTTGTAGTCCAAGAGAGATCTTTACAATATTGTCAAGTCTTGTCGAGCACATGCTTTGATTGTGTTGAGTGTGTCAGTCATTAAGATACAACATGTATCTGAGTTTTACAACTTGTTCTGTGAACAACTATCAAAGATATTGTCTACCGTATATACTTGACTTTAGTACAAAATATCTTCGTATACTTATCCAACCAGCAGTAGAATACTCGACACTTATCCATCTAGCAGCAGTATCTGTTGCACCAGCAGTAGAATGTTTGCGGCAGCAGAATCTTAACGCTAGTAGTAGAATGAAATGCACTAGCAGTAGAATGATACTTAGTGTATTTCCTTGAGCAGAACTGATTTTGTAAACCTTTAATTCCCGATACTAATCTTCAGAATATTTAATTCCCAACAATCCTCCCCTAAACATGTGAATCCTTTTCAACATGTTTCTTCTGAATTAAATTATGATTGTGAGAATCTTTCAAACACTTTATAGTCAGATTCTTGATCTGAGCTATCTTCTGTTCTTTAAGATTAAATATCTATCTGTCTAACTCATCTACCTTCTGTGAAACTCTTTCAGCAATAACATCATCTTTCTTTGTCTTGAGTACAAAATCAATACCTTGAATAAAAGATGGTGCAATTTCCTTGGATGGAGGAATTATAAGAGGCAATGGTGCTGTGTATCTTGGATGCTTGTTTCAACAAGTGAAATCATCTTCCAGCATGCCTTTGCAAGTGATGAACAAATGTAGTGAACTGAAATTGAAACTGAAAGCTCCTAGATAGAACTTTCTCCATTTGAATGCTTCATCCCTTCTGAATATATATAATACTCCAGAATCTTCATTTGAACTTTCTTCATTTGAAGAGCTTATTCCCAGTTTCCATGAACTGAAAAAGCTTATTCCCAGCATCCATCAACTGAATGCTTGTTCTTATTATTGGCTGAATAATAAGACATGTTAACTTCTCAAAAAGATGACATCATCATTTTGTATGCTCTTGTCTTTTCCATTGTAGGAGGAGATACACCAACTGCTTGATCAATTTCTCCCCTGTTCTGAGCATACACAACCACAATCTTTTCTTTCTTCTATTGGTTAATCTTCCTCCCCTGGGTTTTATTTCATCCCCTGAGCTTGAGCTTGGAAGATCTCTCACTATGTACCAAAATATTTATCCTCCCTTGAGATTTATCATTTCCTCCCTTGTTTGGAAGATCTCTCACCATCATCTGATCTATCAATGAGAACATGTTTTCAGACAATAGTGTACATGTTGGCTATCAATTCCTTAAGAGTTTAATTTGATGCCCTCATCACTTCTAGGTGTGTTAACTCCTATGAGTGGTGAATCATGGGGCTTTGACTCATTGTCCATCATTTGATGGTTTTTCTGAGCTTCTTTGAAAATCCTTTTTAAGAAACTTTTTACTGAGCAGTATGAACTTGATTTTATAATTGAAAAATCATACTGCCTACAACCATTTTGAAGGGATTAAATGTGTAACAGACACTTAATCAAGAATTTGGTTTAAAGTAACATCTGGTTGTGTGAGAACCAATATTTTCAGTTATAAATAACTGCCTGTGTAATGATAAACCTATTCAAAAGGCTTTCTTGACAGGTTTTTCAGCTCATAGCAATTGTTGCCTCTAACACAAGTGTTAGATTCAGTTTTGCTAGCTGTTCTTTCTATCAGATGTCCTTAGACTTGCTCATTATACTTAAAAGTATAAAATGATAGAAAGTGAGTTGAGTCAGTTACTATCTGACCAACTGAGCCATCAAGTCAATGTGAAAGATCATAATCAGGTTTCAAGAAAGAAGTTTTAAAGAATTTATTAACTTTAGGTGTAAACCTTTGTTAATGAATTCCCAAACTCAGTCCATCATAAACCTATTATATTAGCAACTAAGATAATCATTCTGCTGCTTCCATTTCACTTGAAACTTCCTTTGTGCTCAATGTTCATACCTGAAATTGTTAGTCCAAAACCAAGAAACAAAATGCAAAACATTTATCTTATATCAATAGAATAATATGACTAACATAATGAACTTAACAAACAAAAATTTGTACTAGCAGTACAAACTTTTCAGTAACAGTAGTAATTAACAATGCTAGTAGTACAAACAAAAATTTATATACAAAAACACAGAGTTTTAAATCATTGAGGATTAAGCATTCCAATACTTGCTACCAAGTACTGAAACCTTCAAACATCAAAAGCTTTTGTAGGAAGATCTGCAAAGTTGTGATCAGAATCAATTTTAAGAACTTGAATCAACTTTTTCTCATTGCAATCTCTAATAAAATGATGTCTTATTTCAATTTGTTTTGTTTTAGAATGTTGCACTAGATTTTTAATTATGCAAATTGTACTACTATTATCAATATGAATGACAGTGTTCATGAAATTGTACCCATAATCAAGAAGTTAGTTTTGAAGCCATAGGACTTGACCACAGCAACTTGCAGCGGCTACATATTCAGCTTCAGTTGTTGAAGTAGCTACAATTGTTTGCTTCTTACACTGCCATGAGATAAGTCTACACCCAAGGAATTGACATCCTCCAGTTGTTGACTTTCTGTCCAAGCTAGCACCAGCATAATCACTATCCGAAAATGCTACCAAGTAAAAAGGTGATTCCCTTGAATACCATATACCCAACCTAGGTTGACCCTTGAGATATCTAAAAATCCTCTTGACTGCTGTTAAATTAGAAACCTTTGGAGTTACTTGAAATCTTGCACAAGCACAAACATAGAACATGAT
This sequence comes from Artemisia tridentata subsp. tridentata, assembly GCA_021014915.2. Lineage (NCBI taxonomy): Eukaryota > Viridiplantae > Streptophyta > Magnoliopsida > Asterales > Asteraceae > Artemisia > Artemisia tridentata. The sequence continues at coordinate 202,678,251 of CP139506.1, forward strand.
ATCAGGTCTTGATGATGTGAGATACATCAAAGAGGCTATCATAGATATGTAAGTGTGTACATCTACATTGTCTCCATCTAAATCTTTAAGAAGTGGCTTCTCAGAGTCCATTGGTGTGCTTGCCACTTTTGAATCAGCAAATTGAAATTTTCTAAGAATCTCAGCAACATATTTATCTTGGCTGATAAATATGCCTTCACTTGATTGCTTAACTTGCAGACCCAAAAAGAATGTAAGTTCCCCCATGGAACTCATCTGAAACTTATGATGCATAAGTTTCTCAAACTCCAAACACATCTTCTTCCTTGTAGATCCAAAGATGATATCATCCACATACACCTGCACTAGTAAAAGATCATTCTTGTGCTTCTTGATGAATAATGTCTGATCAATCTTGCCTCTTTGAAATCCATTTTCTGTTAAATAGGAAGCCAGTGTTTCATACCATGCTCTTGGTGCCTGATGAAGGCCATAAAGAGCCTTAACTACCTTGTACACTTTGTCTGGATGATCTGGGTCAGTAAACCCTGGAGGTTGTGAGACATATACCTCTTCTTCAATAGTACCATATAAAAAAGCACTCTTGACATCCATTTGATAAACTGTGAAGCCCATAAATAAAGCATAAGCCAAAAATAACCTAATGGCTTCAATCCTTACTACTGGAGCAAAAACCTCTTCATAGTCTATTCTTTCTTCTTGTGTGTACCCTTGGGCAACTAATCTAGCCTTATTCCTAATCACTATGCCCCTTTCATCCCTTTTATTTTTGAAAACCCATCTAGTTCCAATTACCCTTACACCCTTGGGTAAATCTACTGGCACCCATACCTTCTGAATCTTGAACTGAAGAAGCTCTTCTTGCATAGCTTCTACCCAGCTTGAATCATCTAGGGCTTTAAGAACATTCTTTTGTTCTGATTGTGATAGAAAACATACAAACAAGCAAGAGTTTGAAAACTCATGCTGCTTTGAAGCATAAAGGGCATTAAGAAGCCCTTGTTGGTCTGAAGACATCAGTTGCTGTCTTGTCTTCACACCTGATTGTACATCTCCAATCACATTGTCCAGGGAGTGAACTTTCTGAATCCTTGTGTGTGGTGTAGAAGGAACTTGATACTTAGGAGGGAGATTATTGAAATCCACCTCTTCATCTGAGAAATCTGCTTCATTTGAGTCTGATGGGCCAGCAGTAGAAACATTTGGCTCAGCAGTAGAAAAATTAAGCCTAGCAGTAGAATGCTCTGTCTCAGCAGTACTATCATTAGTAGAAACATTCTCTTGTTCTTTTGTTCCATCTTCTTTGTTTTCATCTTCAATCCCTTCTTTAGCTTCATCAGAAGAAGGTTCATCAAATTTTGAAGTTGAATCCACACTTGTACTTATTGGCATCCATACATAATCTTGATCTGTCTCCTGTTCTAACCCTGCCTCATTTGTTGTTTGTGAACCTGAAAAATCATTAGTTTCTGCAACAACAGGCACATAATTCATAGAATGGGTTAGTGTCTCAAGATCAAATAGCCAATTAGGACCTTGACCTGCTACATTGGATTTATTCTCTAAAAATTCCACATGCAGGTTTTCCTCTACTCTTCTATTTCTTGAGTTGTATACTCTAAAAGCTTTGCTATTAAGGGAATATCCAACTAAGAATCCTTCATCTGCTTTACCATCAAACTTTCCAAGATGGTCTAAGGTATTCAGAATTGTCACATGACATCCAAAAGGTCTAAGAAATCCTATTGCAGGAGTTCTACCTCTAAAAAGCTCATATGATGTCTTATTGTGAGATTTGACAACTAAAACCCTATTTTGAACATAGCAAGCAGTATTAACTGCTTCAGCCCAAAAAGTGATAGGCAACTTAGAGTCGGCTAACATGGTTCTAGCAGCTTCTATGAGTGTTCTATTCCTCCTCCCAGCTACTCCATTCTGCTGAGGAGTTCTAGCTACACTAAATTCTCTCCTAATACGTTTTTCCTTGCAGAAGTCATCCATAACTCTATTCTTAAACTCTGTCCCATTATCACATCTAATGACTTTTACTCTTTTGTCTACTTGGTTTTCTATCTGTGTAATGAATGTTTTAAGAATGCTAGAAGTCTCATCCTTAGAACCTAAAAGGAAAACCCATGTAAATTTACTATAGTCATCAGTAATAACTAGACAATATCTTTTATGCATCATACCACTAACAGAAGTAGGTCCAAATAAGTCCATATGAAGCATAAACAATGATTGATCAATAAAGTTAAAAATTTTGGGCTTACAAGTGGCTTTTTGTTGTTTGCCTTTAAGACAAGCAATGCATGTTTGGTCATTTTCAAATCGTTTTTGAGGTAAACCTCTTACCAAACCATTCTTAACAATCTTATTTATGGTTTTGAAGTTAATGTGACCAAGCCTCCTATGCCATTTCATAGATTCATCCAATGTGGCCTTTGCAACTAGACAAGTAAGTGCCTCTTTAGGAACAATCTTCTTCATATCAACACTGTACATGTTGCCCTTTCTTGGAATTTTAAGAAGTACTTGACTTTCATCAGGCATTTTAAAATCAGAAGAAAGTACAAGACATTCAGTGTCAGTAAAAAGAACTTTGTTCTTTTTGTCACACATTTGTGAGACACTAAAAAGATTATACTTTAGCTCTTGCACATAGTACACATCTTCAAAATCTAATTTACCAGTTTTAAGAGTACCTTTACCAGTAATCTTGCCACCGATACCACCTCTAAAGGTAACATATCCACCATCTAATGATTGAAAGTTGGAAAGATAAGACATGTTGCCTGTCATGTGCCTTGAACACCTACTATCTGAATAGCCTTGATCTTCATGATCTGTTGGTGAATGTTCCTGCACACAAATAAGGAAATTAGTTTCCTTGGGGAACCCAAGCCATTACTGACTTGGATTTTCCATGTGCATCAATGTAATTAAATCTCTTGAGAATAGTTGATGCACCATTGGATTTAAGAGGTTTCCAAATCCAACATGCTGAGGCCTTAACAGCATTGGCCCTCTTTTCCCTAGCAGTAGAACCCTTAGGTTTCCAAATTTGTTTTAGTGAAACTGCTTTTGTTGGAAAAGGTCTCTTAGCAGTTGTTTGTGCATGTTTGAAAGTTGTTTTTGCACTTTGTACTGCTGGTTTAGGGTAAACAGAGTAAAAAGGTCTGGCAGTAGAAACTGCTTGTCTAGAAGTAGAATCTTTTGGTCTAGCAGTAGAAACTGCTTTTGGTCCAAACTTTGATGAAACTGCTCTGGGTGTTGTTCTTGTATATTTAGAGTGACTTTTAGGAGTATGCCTTTTTAAATTCACCCTATTGTTTGTATACCCAGATACCCTTTGGTTGCAGAAAGCTGCAAGATGGTCAAATTTTCCACAAATGAAACAAGCTTTGTTAAAGAAGTCAAAGTCATCACCTAGTTGGTGAGACTTAAGGCCATTCCAATTCCTTTGGTTGCCTTTAGGCTGGTTTGTGGTTCTGTATTGTTCACAATATCTAACTGGTTGCCAAGTATGTTTAATGTTGATTTTAGGCCTATCAGTATCATGTTTGACTACCTTAGGAACACTTGTTCCTGCTTTCTTAACCACTTCAGGTTTAGACATAACCTGTTCTTCTTCATCATCATCAGATATCCAGTCCTCAATGACTATTTTATCTGATCTTCTATCAGAGGACACCTTGTCCTCAACAAGTGAAGTTTTACTTAAACTTTCACTTACTTTCTTAGGTTCATCAACAACTAACTTGGTTTTTGGCTGAACACCATATTGTAGCTCAGGTTGTTGAAATTCAGCTACACCTGAATTTTCTATGTTTATCCCTGGGGGAACAGGAATTCCTCTGTAAGGGGGTGGGACAGCATTGTATCCTAATCCTGACTTGGCTCTATTAATCACTTGACATTCTATCATGTTGGTTACACCTCTAGAAGCATGTTCTAATGTTTCTACAGTCAAGTGAATGTTTCCATTTTCCTTTTTGATCCTATCATAAGCATCTCTCAAAAGCTTAATCTCAGCATCTCTAAAGAATATGTCTTGTCTAAGAAGAGCTTTGTCATCAGAAAAAGCAAATTCATTTTGTTTGTAATGAATGATCTGCTTCTCTAGGGATTCTAAACCACATTTATAATCTACTAAGTCTTGACGAGTTCTACTTAGCTCTTTCTGTTGGGCATCATAATGTTTGATTAAAGTTTGTAGTTCTTTAAGAGCTGTGCAAGTATTAGAACAAACTTTATGATTTTGTACCTCCGTAGAGAAAGACATGAGTGCCATCTGTGAAGAAGCTTCTTTTTCATCAGCCATGAAACTCCAATCAAAACCTAGCCCATCAATAGCTACCATAGCTTTTGAGTTTGGCTCAGAAACCTCCACTGTTTTGGATTTGCTTCCGAAACCTCTATTCTTGCTATCTTGCTGCCTTGGCCTTCTACATTCTCTTGAGAAGTGCCCCATCATGTGGCAGTTATAGCATTCTATCTTTGACTTGTCAAAACCAGCAGTATCATTGTTGCTGATTGTGAGCTTCTTCCCCGTCCTTTGATAGAACTTCTTAGCCCTCATGCTAAGAAGAGAAATTTGCCATTTTAGGTCCATTTCCTCCAGATCATCATCATTGATCTCTTGGAGGTCTTCATAAGTGAGCATGGACCCATCATTTCGACTTGTGAGAAAAGCACAACAAGTCTGGTAAGAGTTTTCATCTTCAATAATTTCCCAAAGTGCATAGTCTTGCACTTGAAAATACTGCTCTATCCTCAGCCTCCACATCTCAAACTCATTCTGTTTGAGCATGGGTAATTTTGCAGCTACATTCGTCTGAATAGATTCAACGTCCATTTCTTCTTCTTCTTCTTCTTCTTCTAAATCAAAGATATCAGCCTTCTCTGATACCAATTGAGAGGATGTTTCGATACACTTAATAGGATGTTATTCCTTTACAACGAGTGTATGTGATACTTTGAATGAATATGATTAAGTATGTGGAATCTACTTAATCACACTTAGAAGGTTATTTGTTATTGGAAATGGAACAGTGATGGCTGTTGAATTTGATAATGAACAATGAATGTTTTAACATCAAACGATTCAATATTATTCAAGAAATAATACGAGTGATCTTTACTATCACTAGGGTTACAAAACCTTGAATCTTAAGTTTCTATGACTAGAGATATTGTTGTGTTTGTTCTTGATAACTAATATGAAAGTTCTTTGAAAGACACACACTTAGTCATTAAGCTAAGATTTCTCTTTTGTAGTCCAAGAGAGATCTTTACAATATTGTCAAGTCTTGTCGAGCACATGCTTTGATTGTGTTGAGTGTTTCAGTCATTAAGATACAACATGTATCTGAGTTTTACAACTTGTTCTGTGAACAACTATCAAAGATATTGTCTACCGTATATACTTGACTTTAGTACAAAATATCTTCGTATACTTATCCAACCAGCAGTAGAATACTCGACACTTATCCATCTAGCAGCAGTAACTGTTGCACCAGCAGTAGAATGTTTGCGGCAGCAGAATCTTAACGCTAGAAGGAGAATGAAATGCACTAGCAGTAGAATGATACTTAGTGTATTTCCTTGAGCAGAATTGATTTTTTAAACCTTTAATTCCCGATACTAATCTTCAGAATATTTAATTCCCAACACATACCATAGTTAGCAATTGGTTTGAGCGTCTATCCGCGGGATCTATCTCGACTTGGGATGATCTTACTTCTCGTTTCCTCATATAATTTTTCCCACTGGGGAGAACTACCAAGCTAATGAATGACATCTTGATGTTCCAACAATATCAGGTGAAACTCTTTACGATGTGTGGACTCGTTTAAAGGACTTACTCCAAAAAAGTTCCTCATCATGGCATTGGTTTTTGGCTCCAAGTCAAAATTTTCTATGATCATGTCAACTACTCCACAAAGAAAGCCATCGACCATGCGGCTGGTGGTAAGTTTCGTGACAAAAATGCCGAAGACTCTTGGGCCATTATTTGCTCCCTATGACAGTGAAAGTTGGAATGTCCCTCGTGAACTTAAAGCAAAACGGTCAAGACAATATCATTGCCTTCCAATGTCTCTAGCAAATCCGATCGTAGGATCATTGAACTAGAAGATCAAGTGAAATTTTTGATGGGTTTGATAACATCAAATAGTCCTGATATTTTTGTGTCAATTCCCCCTAATATGCTCATCATTTGTGTTGTTTTACTTGAATATATGCTCTTATTTCTTAATATAGCATTTTCAGGTTATAAATGAGTATAGGAACAAAGAGACGCGGATTTGAAAGAATATTAAAGAAGATATATAAGAGTATGTTGGTCAGTTAGAAGTTACGGCGTAGATCCCCTCTCTACTTACGCTGTAACTATGATTTACACTAGAAGACCAAAGTCAACGTAGTTCAAGGTTACGGCGTAACTTCACAACATAGTTACGCCGTATATATTCCAATACTTAGAATAATTTTGTGGTCAAGATAGTTAACCCATTCGCATGGTTACGGCGTAAAAGTGATGAAATTCACTACGAGAGTTTTACGGTCGTAACCCATTCTCAAGGTTATGCCGTAAATATTTTACTATGGATAAGATCATCTGAGATACGATGGTTACGGCGTAAAAGTGATGAAATTCACTACGAGAGTTTTATAGCCCCTACGGTCGTAACCCATTCTCAAGGTTATGCCGTAAATATTTTACTATGGATAAGATCATCTGAGATACGATGGTTACGGCGTAACCAATACTATGGGTTACGCCGTAAGTTTGACGAGGCTATAACTACAAGCCCTAATTCTGCATTTTCATTATCACTTCCCAACACATAAAACCAAGGGATGTAAAGGGCTTCCAGAGAGATGATTTTCAGCAGCATACGAAGCATCTTCCAAGGGAGAATTCACATCATTACTACATAAGTTTTAGTTATTGATGAGGAATTATTTGGTACCTTTTTAAGGGGTCATTTATTGCCGAAATCGTATTTATATGATCAAATATTTCCCTAAATCATTTCTTTTTGCATTTTAGGTACTTGGGACGAGAAATCTGGAAAATTGCATGTTTTGGGCTCGAAACGACGAAAAAGTGAAGAAAACGACGAAGTCCTGAATTTTGTCAAATAATGAGGTCTGACGGTGTCAAAAGCTACAACATGACGCCGTCACTTGCAAACGAAGGTGGATTCTTGGCTCAGAATTAACAAGCGACGCCTTAGTCAAATTTGAAAAATTTATAACCTGACGGCGTCAGGTGTAATTGAAGACCAAAAATTCATACAGAGTTAACAAAAGACGGCCCAGAAGTTTTAGTAAAGGACGGCGTCAGACAGCACATGACGGCGTCAGAGTTCCTACGCGACGCCGTCACAAGACAACTTGGAGAAGACGAAACCCTAATTGGAGGCGAGCTGACGGCGTCACACTTTGCAAGTGACGCCGTCACCATTGTAAAACTATATATACTTTCGCATGTTTTCATTAATTCGTGTAACATCTTGGAGTAGGGTTTTGTAAACGATTTTAGCAGCTATTATGAGGCTTTTACAGCCCTTGAACTTCATGTTTCAATAAAGATAAGTTATCCCTTCAATCATTCGATATGTCTATGTATTGTTTGATTATGTGTTGATCTTTTCTTTGCTTTAACATGCTAGCTTAAATTAATTAGTGTTTTCTTAGATCTAATGAAACCTAGTTGTTGATAATTGATTTGTCGTCTCTTGTTTAATTGATTGCCTCGCGTTAGTCTAAGAAAACTGGCTAGTTTCTTATATGTGTTAGCTTGAACGTCTTAGAAAATGCAACTGTAGAGTGCACTATTGGTTTTTCTCATTGTATTTATTGCATGAATTGCGGCTTGTAGATCCTAGAAAACTTAATAGACTTTAAGGGTTTTAGGGGAGACTAATATTCATAGAGTTGGGGACTTCGGCACCTCCCCACGACCAATATTAAGGAATACAACGCTTCAATTAAAACAAGGACGTGACAATTCGACAAATCAGTAGGAGATAACTAGGGAGTAATTAAATCTAAGTGAACACGCTTTTCCCTATCATAAGTAGTCACCAATTTACTTTTTCCCTTTATTTAGATTAATTTTAGTTTAATTATTAGTTTTTGGGTTAGTTGACTTGCAACTAATTCCGCCCACTCTTTCAAAACCCGAGATTTTACTTGCTTTTATAGAAATATAAAAATACAAAAAGAATCATCCCTCACCTCTAGACCTATCTCGACATACACTTCGACCTTTCCACAACTATTGCGAGACTATTCCCCTAGAGAACGATTAATCCCCTGGACTTACCTATACTACACTACAACGGTTAGGTATATTGCCTAGAGGATTGTAAAACTTCCTTGTGAAGGTTCGCCCCACAAAAGATGAACATGCATACCATAAGTATTTGTTAGATGACCCTAATCCACCATATTACACAAATCTACCAATCATCCAAGCGGGTGACCCATCTAACATAAATATACCATGTAATATCGGGCATGTACATATGTGGAAGGCTTACATTGACCTTAAGTCCCCCATAAATATTATGACTAGGATACACTATAATTGGATCATGAAAGAGCAATTGGCACCTAGGAAAGATCCCAGTAAGGGAAAGACCAACAATTTTGTGGGGCGAGTTAGGGGAATGCATGTTTTTGTTTGAAATTTAACATATGTTACGTATTTTGTGATTGTGGAGGATATTAGTCCGGTGGTTGATTATTGTTTGACTCATGTAGTGTTAGGTAGGCCATTTGTGGAAACTTCTAAGATGACTTATGACCCATCCTTTGGGATAGTTAGGTTTAAAGATGAAACGGATGAGATTGCCTACCAAATGCCGCATAAGATTGAACAATTTAGACGATTGTCAAGTTTAGAGAAGGAATATAAGCAATCGGTTTACTATAGGAATGAAGAAGATAAGAGGAGAGGTGTGGACTATGTGATGAAGAAAATACTTGGTTTTTACAAAGAATGTTTATAGTTAGGTCCGGAATATAAAACAAAGGTAGAGGATGACCACGAAGTCACGTAATAGGCCATGACTTTGAGTCTAGCTACAAGACTCGTAAATAAAGAAAAACGCTTCTTGGGAGGCAACCCAAGCTTTAATTGTTTTTTTTTGTTTGATTTTTATTTTTATTTGTGTCATATATATGTCTTAACATTATTGCTTAATCTTTCATGTTCGAATATTTTGTGAAAATGTTTTATTTTGTTTTTAACTTCGCTTTAATTGCATATAAATGTATTTTACAAAAAAATAAGTGTAAGGAAGATTATATTTTTTTATAAGAACAAATTCGAACATGAAAGTTAACAATGAATGATAAGCATATATTTATGTGATTGTTTGAGTCAAATGCTTGTATCGTGTCACAATGAATGTTCTGCAGTGTTCCAGGTTTTAATACTCAAAATTTTCCAGAAACAAAACGCAAAAATACTGTCAGGTCTATCCTGACGGCGTCAGGTTTTCAACCCGACGACGTCAGGCACTGTAGCTGCACAGTTTTCTAGGATTTTGTTTTTCTGTTGGAACTTAATTTTTGAAAATTTTCAAAATTTTGAATCTCCAGGAATCTGTAAAACATTTATTTTGCAAGCATTATATCTTACTTTGCTTTCTAGGAATTAGTTTTTATATATATAGTGTTTACCGCCGATTTTATGCGAGGTTTCGTGTTTGTTTTCTTAGTGAATTACAGGTTATATTGGACAAGAAGATAAAAGATGAAGTATGATGAGCACTTATTGCATTTATTTTCTTGGAGGAGGATTTAACCATGTTTCACATCGCCCATGCCGAGCAAATCAGGGGAGTATCAGTTTCTTTCATCTATTTTATTTTTTCCTTTGTCATAACTTTGATACTTTTCAATAACATTGGGGACAATGTTCAATTTAAGTGTAGGGAGGGTAAAATGGGATACCTTAGAAACTACAACTTCGCTTGATATTTGTTTTGTTTTATAGTAAATGTGTAATTAACTAAAAGAGATACTTGTTAGGGCAATTTTAGCACCAAATTTAAATTTTTTTACAACATATAGGAGTGAAACTTTATGTGCATCTAATGTATTAACCAACCTTTTAGTCATGAATCATGCTTAGGCGAGAGAGTGAGCAGTCATTGGTGTCTTGGCCATGGATTTGATCATGTATCGATGGTCTTTGTCACCTTCGCCGTAGCATGTTAGTAATGACAATTCACCCTAGCCTTATAGATTTGGTCACCCAACGTTGCCTTTAAGGATTGTCTTGACCTTAGCTCTAGTGGTGGAGATTTGTGTAACTGCCAAGCCTATTATAGAATACATACTATGACTGTGCAATGAGTGACCACCCCGAAATTGACACTTAGAATAGCTAGAGTATGAGTGTTTTCTTCCCATTTCGTGAGGTGTTCAGCTTTGATAAATTCTAGCATAGGAAGTTTTTAAACTCAGATTTTCCAAGTCACTTGAGAGATATCTTTTTAAGAATGATTCTAATAAGGTCTACTTGAGGGCAAGTAGAGTTTAAGGGGGGGGGGATATTTGATAACACCAAATAGTCCTGATATTTTAGTATCAATTTCCCCATAATATGCTCATCATTTGTATTGTTTTACTTGAATATATGCTCTTATTTCTTAATATATCATTTTCAGGTCATAAATGAGCATATGAACAAAGAGACGCCGATTTAGAAGTATATTAAAGAAGATATATAAGAGTATGCTAGCTAATTAGAAGTTACGGCGTAGATCAACTCTTTACTTACGCCGTAACTATGATTTACAATAGAAGACCAAAGTCAACGCAGTTCAAAGTTACGACGTAACTTCACAACATAGTTACGCCGTATATATTGCAAGAATTAGAAGAATTTTGTAGTCAAGATAGTTACGTCGTAACCCATTCGCATGGTCACAACGTAAAAGTGATGAAATTCACTACGAGAGTTTTACGGTCGTAACCCATTCTCAAGGTTACGCGGTAAATATTTTACTGTGGATAAGATCGTCTGATATACGATGGTTACGGCGTAACCAATTCTATGGGTTACGCCGTAACTTTGACGAGGCTATAAATACAAGCCCTAATTCTGCATTTTCATTATCACTTCCCAACACACAAAACCAAGGGGCGTAAAGGGCTTCCAGAGAGACGATTTTCAGCAGCATACGGAGCATCTTCCAAGGGAGAATTCACATCATTACTACATAAGTTTTAGTTATTTCGTATCAAACTTTTGTATTTAATTCAATGTCTTTCATTATGATTATTAACATTGAATGTGCTGCATTGTTTAATATGATTAGCTAAACACCTTTGGTGTTAGCCTAGTTATGAAATTGTTATTGCCATGATTTAGTTTTCTCGTTTTCTTATCGCTTTATGTGCATATTTTCTTTGCTTATTCGTGGACACCCTTGTTTCGGTAGTGTTAAAGCTTGGTAGTACCTATAAAGCTAGGAGAATTGACCATCGGACCCTAGACGAGTAGGTTGTGAGGAGTGGTAAGAATTGACCATAGCACTACCACTTTCTTAGGTGCGAATTGACTATAGGATCACTTACCAAATGGATATACTTATGAAGTTAGGGGAAACCTAAGTTTAGAGATGCCGGGTTTCGTAAGAATAGCTCTAGATTGTAGCTGGTACGTAATGAATGAGCATAGGTTACCCACGAATTCTGTTGATGACAAGACGGAATAGGAACCTATGTATCATAGGCTAGACGAATTTACCCGAGGAGTCTAGTGACATTTACCCCCACATGAAGCGGTAGAAAACATCAATAGGAAGACTTAATTATAGCGTAACAAGATTAGTAACTATGTTAGCACATTTCTCCCTACTGATTGTTCATCATTTTAATTTTTCTTTCATTTCATTTTATTTCATTAGTTTAATATTAATCTACAAAACCCCCTTTAAAATCAGTGACATTTGACTTAAATTAGGATCCGCACTCATAGCTCTTGGGACGACCTCTGCTTTACCGATTACTACACTACACACGACCGGGTACACTGCCCGTTAGTGCATAGGTAGACCATAGGTAGACGAGTAATTATAAATGTTAAAACCTGGTCTGAAATCCAGCATCAGGGTTCCTACGAAGCTCCTAAACCTTCACAAGTGAACAAAATCACTTCTTTATGTGATGTAGTGGTCCTCATGACACTCATGATTACATAGAAAATCTCGAGCAAGCTTTTGTGGATTATGCATTCTCGCGTACCAAAGAAGCGGAAGGTAAGTGGTTCACTTACAATTTCGGACTAGAAATTTTGTTGAAGCCTACAACTGTTGGAAGGATAAACCGAATTTTAAGTGGAGTCAAACTCGAACTATTTCAGCAAACGATTTTCAACCAACCAATGGACCTCAATACTACGGTTCATCTTTAATCCGTACGTCTTACAACCCATCTCAAATTCAACAAAATCTAGAAGGATTAGTGTCTAATTTTATGTCATCTCAAGAAGCTCGATTGTCCAATTTTGAAACCGATTTAAAACAACAACAAAGTGAGATGACCAATAAAATTGAAAACCTTTTAAATTCTCTCAACAATCAAATGATGAATGATTCCACTAATAATTCCGCTAAGGACACAAATAGAGTTAGAGTTTTTTTATCCAATCCATCAACTAATGAGATACCTTCTAATCAAACACTAAAGGACCCCACCAAACTCTTTTTGCATTCATCCTCTAAAGCGAAAGAAATTCAAGATCCTTCTTCTTCAAAACATGTTCATTTTGTCAACACTATCACTTTAGTCCCACCACCTAAGAATGACAAAGAAGAGGAGCATAAGGCTTTATTAGGAAACGAATGTTGTAAGGAAGAGGAAGTAGAGGATGATGAAACTGAATCCACTATAGATTTGATTGATTAGGCGGACTATGATAGGATAATTGATGAAAATGAGGAGCTAGAGTTAAGAAATTCTTATTGGATAAAGAGGTACGATCCACATAAACTAAAAATACTATGTATGATCGGTCGCAAGTACTTTTACAATGCTTATATAGATGTGGATTTGCCTATTAATGTTATGTCACTATTTCACTACAATACAATTTGTTGTTGGGGATTAGAGTACAAAGGATTGAACTTTGTTGGCGAAGGTAAGGAGATGCATGTTTTTGTAGGGAATATGGTATTTTTGATGATTTTTTAATTTTGAATGACATTGACGATATTATTTACCCTAGTTTGTGACAAGTAGTTTTTGGGAGGCCTTTTGTTGAAATTACCAGCTTAATTGTAGAAGAAGAAAAATGTATGATGACTTTCACCGATGGGATTAAGGAAGTTAGCTTTCGAACACCATATAAGTCTCATGATTTCATAGAGTTATGATAAGGATTTATTTGGTACCTTTTTAAGGGGTCATTTAAGGCCGAAACCATATGAATATGATCAAATATTGCCCTAAATTGTTTCTTTTTGCATTTTAGGTACTTGGGACGGAAAATCTGGAAATCGACATGTTTTGGGTTTAAAACGACAAGAAAAGTGAAGAAAACGATCAAGTCCCAAATTCTGTCTGGAAAGGGGTCCTGACGGCGTCACACTCTAACAAGTGACGCCGTCACTTGCAACTGAAGATGGATTTTTGGCTCAGAATTAACAAGCGACGCCTCAGATAAATCTGAAGACTCTATAACCTGACGGCGTCAGGTGTATTTGAGGACCAAGATTTCGTACAAAGTTAACATGAGATGGCTTAGATAAATTAACAAAGGACGGCGTAAAGGAAGCACATGACGGCGTCAGACATCCTAAGCAACACCGTCACAACGGCGACTTGCACAAGACGAAACCCTAATTGGAGGCGAGCTGACGGCGTCACACCTATAAAGTGGCGCCATCACAAGTGTAAATCTATATATACTTTCGTATGTTTTTTATAATTCATGTAACACTTTGAAGAGGCATAACCTAGACGATTTTATCAACTTTTGTGAAGCTTTTTGTTAGGATTTATTTTAAAGTGATGGTCATTCGTCATTGTAATAGTTTAATTAATGTGTCGTTGTTTGAGTTAGTTAGTTTAATCAACGGGCTTGGGCTTAAGCTTATTAGTTAAATGTTATAATCATGTAATCCTTGTATGAGCCCATCTCAAGCCCAAGCCCACCCAAGTCTAGAAAACTATAAATACCCATCACCCTCCTCACTTGAGGGTGTTGCTTCAAGGGGTATTCTCATTCTTGTATCTCATTTCCTCTTCTCAATCTAATCTCTTGAAGTTACCATCCCATCTCTCTTTCTATCCTCTCATCTTCTATTATTCTCATATTGTGTTGTGTGATAAAGTAATATTAAGCAATCTACAAGTGGTATCAAAGCAAAAAATTAAAGTCTAGGATTTTTAGGTTTTTTACGTCGCTGTTTCATTATTGTTTATTAGGAGAGTTGTTTTTATCACTACTGTTCACATGTACCAACTTTCATTGAAACAACTATTTAGTTATTGATGTTATTTACATGTGCATCTGAACCAACTTTCATTGAAGCAAAAAAGATAGTCGAAGCATAATTTGATCGAACCAACTTCAAGTGATCGAACCAACATTTCACCTCATCGAAGGAGCAACCTCATCGAACGAGCAAGGTCATCGAAGGAACAACCTTCATCGAACAAACTTTCAGCAACAAAGTAGTCGAGCTAGACTCTTTGTGATCGAATGACTCACTTGATCAAACTACTTCATCGAACCAAATCTTTGATCAAACGAGCAAGGTCATTGAAGGAGCAACATCATCGAACAAGCAAGGTCATCGAAGGAGCAACCTCATCGAACGAGCAAGGTCATCGAAGGAACAACCTTAATCGAACAAAATTTCAGCAACAAAGTAGTCGAGCTAGACTCTTTGTTATCGAACGACTCACTTGATCAAACTACTTCATCGAACCAACTCTTTGATCGAACGAGCTACTTAGTGATCGAACCAACTTTTGATCGAACGACTCATTTTGATCGAACGAGCAACATTTCATCGAAGGAGGTTTCATCGAACGAGCAATCATCGAACGAGCAACAATTTCATCGAACGAGTCAAGAGTAGGCGAGTTAGACTTACTCTTCCAATTTGATCGAACGAGTTCATTGATCGAACGAGCTTATTGATCGAACGACCACTTTGATCGAACGACAACTTTGATCGAACGAACTCCATATTCGAACGAGCTTCTGTGATCGAAGGAACGAGTTAAGCTTGTCGAACGAGCACCTTGTCGAACGAGCACTTTGTCGAACGAGCACTTTGTCGAACGAGCACCTTGTCGAATGAGCACTTTGTCGAACCAACACCTTGATCGAACGAGTTAGTCGAACGAGCAATAGAGTTAGTTGAACGAGCTCTTAGTCGAACGAGCACTTTGTCGAACGAGCACCTAGTCGAACGAATGTTTAGTCGAAGCAAACTCTAATCGAACCAAGTATCTAGTCGAACCATTTTTCTTTCATCGAACCAACTTCTTCATCGAACCACTTCATCATCGAACCAACCTCATTCCATCGAAGCAACACTCACCTCATCGAACCACTTTAACTTGATCGAAGAACTTGACTTTGTGGAAGATTTCGACGTAGAGTTTCTTCATAAAAGGCTGTTGAGATTGTTGAGTTTGTGTTTCATTTCTTATATTGAAGTTGACACTGAGACTTTTATAACATTGAGCTACTGTCATTGCATTATAATATTGAAAGTATAATATTGGTTTGCATGTGATGCGTTTAACAACTGTTCAACTCTTTGACGTGTGTCTCTTTTATCAACTTTCATCAATATATCAACTTTCTATTATAATAGTAATATAGTAAAGGTATTCACGTGAACTTTGCTTTTGATAATCACTAATATCTAAGATATATAAAATATTGAAAAAAGCTTCACGTGAACTTTGCTTTGCGTTGGACATATGTAATAAAGGTTTATCAACGTGTTTGCTTTTGGGAACTTTTTTCTCAAGGATTATCAAGTTTCTCACAAGTTATCAACTTTCTCGGATTATCAAGTTTCTCATCGACTATTCAAGGACAACAACAAAGGACTTAAATCAAACAAAACACGTGAACAGTAACCAACCGTATCCTAGTTCTTTAACCGATCCAACATCGTCTTTATCATACAACTTCATCAATGGCCGCTCACCAAAACAATATCACAACTGATTTGGCACATGCGTTTGCATTAATCACCAAAGCATTAAACATCCCACCACATAACAACAACCAATGGAATTCACCGTACACTGACAACATGCAGTCATATATAGGACAAGAAGGCCAAATGGTTGAGGTTATTGAGCATCAGCAAGGAAATGCTACGGGTATTCAAATGGGGAATCAAATGCAATATGTTGGGCAGAATACGGGAAATCAAATGGATCGGTTTGTGAATCAGAATGGGGTCAATCATAATGAGAATTATTGCTTCATGACCTCTTCCGCAACCCAAAGGAGTGATATAGGTAGAGCTGGAAATGTCAATGCAATGGATAAAGTAGAAAAGCTCCAGTACATGTTGATGCTAGCTAAAAAGGACGATTCGGGAATACCTTTGACTGCTGAGGAATACGACTTCATGGTTTCAACAAGAATTAATGATAATTCTACAGAAATCACTGGAATCTCCGACCCTATGACTAATCAGCAAGAATCAACATCAAGCAGCGATTCTGACATTCCTCCTACTTATGACAAAGAACCACTCCATGAAACATCAATTTCAAGTAACGAGGTTAATCCGTTTTCTCAACAAAAGCCACATTCTGTGCCTCTCGAACCTACTTATGATACATATCCGGACACGCCAAATTGTAGCAATATTAATTTGGCAACTCCAAATATGGATCCTAATGAAGTTCAAGCTGCACAAAATAACGCTAATGATGAGGAAACTTGTGCTTTATTTGAATCATTACTGCATAATTGTCGTATTGAGATTGAAAAAGTGAAAAAGGTCAATAGCGATCTTAAGACCGAGAATGAGAAATTGACCGCTGAGCTTGAGAGATATAAGGTAAATGAAAAAGCTTTTGAATTTCACCACAAACGACTGTCAGAACTTGAAAATGGTTACAGTGATTCTGTTTCAAGGGAAAAACATTTGCAAATCAAATACGACACTCTTGATGTTAGACTGAACATGCAAATTAAATCCTTAAAAGCAGAAATTTCTGATTTAACCAACCAACTTTCTAAACAAAAATCAACTTGCTCTGATCTTGAAAAAGAAAAGAAAAAGTTGCAAGAAAAGTTTTCCAAACGAGAAGATGAACTTCTTGATGAAGTCCTTGATAAACAGGAAACAATTAAAAAGTTGGAAGAATTGCTTGTAAAAACGGGTCATTCAACTCAAACGATTAATATGTTAATTAACGACAAAAACCCGATTTTATATACAAGAAAGAAAATGGCTCTCGGTTGTGAAAACCCTTGTTATCTCAAGAAAGCTCAGCAAAAACAGAATGTGCTATTTAATGGTAATCTTATAAATGATGTGCATGATCCACCTGCTTGTTATGATTCGCATGAAATGATTGAGCTTACGAAAGAGAGTCGAAACAAAATGAGACAACTGAACAGAGAAATCCAGCCAATCGATTATAATGAAGCTAACAAACTTGCTGGAGTTCATCTTGTTAAAAAAAGAGTCACCTATGTTTTTCAAAAAAACCAGTGGCTGTCTCAAAGTTCAAAGTTGTGTCAAAACACCTTTCTAACATCGAACAAATGTACTCTACCGACACTTCCACAAGTGAAGCTAGAATACTTTTGGCCGATCTTAAAAGGAGAGTTGAAATGCTTCAAGATGTTGTGGCAACCAAAACAAATGCTAAAATCAACGATTGGTTCAAAAGTTTTGAAACTGAACAGAAAAAGATGTTCGAAACAGAGATTACTCCCATTGTATCTGGCATACATGCAAGAGCAATTCATGTTGAGAACGCAATTATCAAAGAAGTAACTGAATTTGTCAAGGACCACACATCCTTGGTAATTGAAGCCAATGAAAACATTGAAAAAATCAAAGTTTTGGAAAAACAAAATGACGCACTCTCTGAAGAAGCTCTTTCAACTGATATTATGTCCATTATTTATCAAATGTATCCTGTTGAGGATGATGAAAGAATTCGAGCCGAGACTTCCGAAATTGTTTCAAAATATGAAAAGGCGCTTATTAAGCTTGAAAAACAAAATGTAACATATTTTAAACAACTTGATCAGAAAAAAGAAGAATGCAAGTATGACAAATTGTCGTATGAGCGTTCTTACAAAAACATGCAAGAACAAATTGATCTTTTGAAGTCTCAGCTTGATAGTCAAAAAGGAAAGGGTGAGGAAAATAAGTCTGCTAGACCAAAAATGTCCATTTCCACACCCTTACCTAAGGAAAACGAGAAAGGAAAAGGTAAAGCTGTTGTCGAAAACTTAAATGTGATAGCACCTGATCTTAATAGGATTAGTCCCACTACTGCGTCTGCCTCTACATCTCAAACATATAGGGCGATAGACAAAAGTGAAAAAGATAATCCAAAAGAGTTTAGGAATGCTACAACAAATTCAAAGGACAACAAGCTAAATCCTAATGTGTGTGCCCCCAGGAACAGCTCACCGAGTGTGAACACAAATACTGTTAAAGAATCTGTTGGTTCTAACGATATGGTGCACAATCCCTATCTAGAAAAAGCTAGGAAAAAGGCACAGATTCGAAAAGATGGAATTTTAGGAACACCAACCAGGGTGATGAATTCTACAACATTACAAAGCAATGCTAGTAGTAGTAAACCTCTACCTAGGATCATTCAACAAAAGACTAGGGATTGGCTTGCATCTAAGAGTAGTTGCGTAAAAGAAAATGTTAAACATGTAGAATGCAACAATACGAATTCCTCATTGAACAAGAAACAAGTTTCAAATGACTGTAGTGGCAAAGTTAAGGTTGCTGTTTTGAACCAAAATGTTGAATTTGTATGTCCTACATGTCAAAAATGTGTCTTTTCAGCTAATCATGATGCATGTGTGGCACAGTATATCAAGAAAGCAAATTTGCGTGCTAAGGCACAATCCTCTAAGACACCAAATAGAAACACACCCGTTGATAAGAAGCAAAAAGCTAAGAATTCTACCAAGTGGATCCCTACAGGACGTAGTTTTTCTCAAAATGAGACTTCCGCTGTATCTGAAAAGAAAACAACTCCTAGATCCTGCCTTAGGTGGATTCCCACGGGAAAAGTTTTTAAAACAGTTGGTCTTAGATGGATTCCCACAGGAAAGATTTTTGATAGTTTCACCAAGACAACGAATAGTGACAATCACCAACAGGAAGTAGAAACCGTTACAACAGTTGATAGTCAACACCCTCAGAGTGATGATTCATGTACTTCTAACACTGTTATTTGTGACATCTCTTCGTCTTTGGTTACATGTAATTCAACTATCTCAGAACCCAGCTCATCAGAGGGTTTTAATTCTGTAAATTCTTCTAAATCATTCTCTCTTTCTTCTATTTTTGATTTTCCATTTCTTTTATAAAAACAAAAACAAAATACAAAATTTGAAAAACCAACAAAAGCAAAATACAAAAACAGAAAATTTTCAAAAAATACAAAAACAATATAAAAAATCTAAAATCCAAAAATATTCTTCTCACGACATGTCTCTCGTATAATCGATATTCTGTACGTACCTAGAAATGTCATTTAACAATGATACGGGCATGTACAGATGCTTGAGTGAGAGTTCATTTAAACGTTTTCAAAACATGTCGTTCCTAAAAATCTCAATGGCTTCTAATCATATCGGATTAGGACCCGCGCTTAATTTAATGGCTTCGGAACATCTCAGTTTCGGACCCGAACTTCAAATAAAGGAAAGTGTTGTGCAAAACCAATTTCTTTTTCTAACACTTATCCTAAAAACAAATGAAGATATTTCTCCTTCCATATCTTCAAAGATTTTCAAAATCTTCTCTATCTTGAGCACATTTCCTTCAAGATTTTTCAATAAGATTTTTCAAAATCTTTCATAAAGTGCTCAAGATAACTCCCTCCAATCTTATAGAAACATGCTTTATTTAAGGGGGAGTATAAAATTAGAAAAACAAAAATGTTCCAATTTCATGCTAAAATCCGTCGTTCTCTCCAAAAGGTTTCATTTTAATCAGTTGATATCAAAAATATCAATTCATGCTATTTTTGAGGGGGAGAAGACGTGATTAAAATGTGATCAAAAGGTTTAAAGTTCGTGGAATCTCAAAGTATGCTCACCAGACAGACTCAGTTCTAACCCTCGAATTGACGAAATCTAAATGTCCATTATCGAAAAGACTTGTCCTAGACGGGTAATAATTTCAAGCTGGTTTTCCAGTGATGTAAGCATGTCTCGCAAACGACTTGTCTGAGTAGAATGTACCAATTCGAGAGATAATCATTGAATATGACCGGGACGGGTAATAATTTCAAGCTAGTCCATCTAGTGATGTAAACGTGTCTCGCGAAGGTCATGTTCAATGAAAATCGATCATTTCAAATGTGCGAACTCTACCCAACATGTGCAATTCTTTCTTAAATCTCATAAACACATGTGAAGGGGGAGTATTTCAAAAATGCAAAACTCTCAATGTGTTAACTAAATGTGTTTATTCATGAACACTTTGAGAGATTTTCAAAAGGTTTTATGGCAAGTGATCAACTAATCTAGGATAGTCATGGAGTTATAAGGTGATTATGGTTAGGTTATGTCCTATGATCCGCCAGAGCCGGAGGGATCTACCCAAGGACAATTCCAATAGATTAGAATTAGAAGTCCTTAGGTAAGATTGAAAAAAGGAGTAAATGAGAAAGGGAAAGAAGGGGTTGAAGAATTAAAAAGAAATGTTGAATGAAAGGGTGAAAAGAAATAGCCCTCCATGAAAACTTAGGGCAGAAACCGGGTCAATACATCAGCTGTCGGTATTCACTAAGGTGATACTGATATTGAAGACAAGACGTCATGGACCCAGTGACGCACTGCACCACCCCTCCTAGCCACTCAGATATCTCTCAAAAGATATTTGTTTCATTTCTCACGGAGAACACTGCATAATCTATCGGCCTCTCACTCCGAGATGTGTTGATATTGAAAAGGTGGCACTCTGCTCCATGCCTCCGACGACTAAAACCAAAACGCACAATAGAGTCTAGAGCCATGAGATTCATCAAAATATCTCGTTAGGAACACTTCCAAAATGATACACTTGTGTTCGTCAAAAAGGACACAAGTTGTAAGAGTCTTAATGAGATCCAAAGATCTTGCCATTTTATATCATGATGGTTTCTATGCTTCAAACGGTCTACAGTCATGGGGTGATCTCCAGCGACTCACTGAATCGTGGGTGCACTTCGGTGTGTTCGTGTAAACCCTCTCGGGGGTATCCGGTTCAGAACGGCCTGGGTTTGAATTAGAGAAAGTCTTCACACTATGCTGTTGACAATCTCAAAGTTCAAATCTGTAAGTGTTGGACATATTATTGCTAACTGTTTTATGCAGGAACTGACGAACGTCCATCTACCATCATCTTATATCAAACATCTTCACCTCAACATACTCATACTTATGAAGAACATCCCTAACAAAGCTCAAGTGTAAAAGTTCAAGACAAAAGAATCAAGTTAAAGACAGAGTGTAACGTCAAAGTCAAAAGGATAATCAATATGTCAAGAACAAGTTCATATATCAAATGATGAAAGAAAAGGGGAGATTGTTAGCATAAGTATAAAGTCCAAGATGTATGAGTATGTTGGAGGACACGACGTCATAATCACATGAAGATGCTGATCGAAGGCAAGAACAACCTCAAAAATGATACTTTGAAGATCACATAGCATGAAGGAACCAAAATCAAAGACTGCTATACAACGACACTCAAAGCTCAAAGACATTGAAGACGAAAGACCATCTCACATGGAGCATCATTTGAATGACCATCCCTTAGGAGGAGATTGTTAGGATTTATTTTAAAGTGATGGTCATTCGTCATTGTAATAGTTTAATTAATGTGTCGTTGTTTGAGTTAGTTAGTTTAATCAACGGGCTTGGGCTTAAGCTTATTAGTTAAATGTTATAATCATGTTATCCTTGTATGAGCCCATCTCAAGCCCAAGCCCACCCAAGTCTAGAAAACTATAAATACCCATCACCCTCCTCACTTGAGGGTGTTGCTTCAAGGGGTATTCTCATTCTTGTATCACATTTCCTCTTCTCAATCTAATCTCTTGAAGTTACCATCCCATCTCTCTTTCTATCCTCTCATCTTCTATTATTCTCATATTGTGTTGTGTGATAAAGTAATATTAAGCAATCTACACTTTTACAGCCCTTGAACCTCATGTTTCATTAAAGATAAGTTATTCTTTTAATCATTCAATATGTCTATGTGTTGTTTGATTGTTTGTTTATCTTCTCTGTTGATGCAAATAATGTTCTAAAAACGTTATTTATATCTTTCGATTACTTCACGTTTTGAGGATGACAAAATGTGAAATCACGATACGTTAAAATCAACGTAAACAAGTCTTTAATCGGAAGATCCCGTTTCTACGCAAATCACACTAGAACAAAGTTACAACTTGAACTAGTGATCAAAGAAGTGAATTTATGTTTTGAGAATTCACATTTTAAATGGGACAAAACATTTTTTCAAAAATACACATGACAAATTATTTTTGAAATATTAAGAAATGTTTTAATGGAAAAATAAGTTTGAAAATCACAACAGCTATTTCCCCCCCCAAAATCAGCTCCAACCTTCCCCAAATAAGTTTTCACCAGAAAAGACAAAATTTGGAGCGTCCTAGTCTACGACGGCTCCACGGTTCCTTTAAATTTAATGGAGCCGTGGGGTATTTAACGGAGCCGTCCGTACAAAATTTTCTGTAACGTTCAAATTTTCTTTGCCTATAAATACCAACCCCTTTCACAGATTTTAGGCATCCTCACACACACAAAACTTTCTGAGTTGAATACTCTCTTCACACTTTCTTTCTTAGATCATTTAGGTTAGTTTTTTTTTTGTTCAAGAGTGATCCAATCATCCTTAAAGTGATCCTCTTCATTCCTCTTCACTTGCAAGAGAAGAACTCAAGTATCCAAGTTGATACAAGGTGTTATCATTCCTCTTCATTATCAAGAGAAAAACACAAGTGTCCAAGTTGATACAAGGTGTTATCATTCCTCTTCATTAGCAAGAGAAGAACTCAAGGTATTCAAGAAGATACAAGATTTATAGTTGTTAGGTTTTTGTAACACTTGTTACATCCTTGTTGTATCTTAGCATACATCAAGATTATCTTTCTTTTGTGAGAGTGTGAGTGAAGATCATTGTGATCTTAAGAGATAGTGAAGATCTCTTGAAGCCATTGGTCTTGTGTGTGAGTAGTCAAAGGATCTAGAGTAGTTAGATTGAGTTGAGTGAAGTTAGAGTTGATCTTTGTGATCTTGTTGAGATCTTGGTGATCTCTTAAAGCCATTAGGCTTGTGTGTTTGGTCATGTGGACCTTGGTAGATTGGTGCTAGCTAAGACTAGTACTCGACATTTAGCTTAGTATCGGTAATAGGATAAGCGACGTGTACGGTTTTCTCCGCCTGAAGGGAGGTTGTTGACATAGTGCTTGAAACTCTCGAGTGTGGTACTCGGGGAGTGGAGTAGGGCGAAGAAGAGCTTCGTAGCCGAACCACTATAAATCCTTTGTCTCGGTTTGATCTTTCCAACTCTACTCTTTACTTTCATTATTTTGTATTTGTTAGTTTAGTGTGTAGTTCATATTGGTGTTGATTGATTACACATAGAGTTCGAATCAAAGTTTCCAATAGCCAACTTTTAAAACAAGATTTTTAAAAAGAATTTTAAACCGGTAAACTATTCAACCCCCCTTCTAGTTTCCCACAATTGGTATCAGAAGCTACGTCAGTCAAGTTTTTAAAGTATATTGTATTTTAAAACTTGAATCGATCAATGGATTCCGACAAATATCTAGAAGGGCAATCTATGCAAAGACCACCACTTTTCGAAACCGATTGTTTTATTTATTGGAAAACAAGATTCGAAACATATGTGAAATCAAAAGACATTGATCTTTGGCATGTTATTACCGAGGGTGACTTTCAACCTATTCAAATGAATCCGGAAACTAAAAAGATAAAATAGTTTCTTATGATAAACAAAGTGATGAACTTAAAAGGAAATTAGCCAAAAATACTGAGGCTAAAATGATGATTTATAATGCTTTGCCAAAAAAGGAATTTGAAAGAATTTTCATGTGTAATATGGCAAAAGAGATTCGGAAAACTTTGTTAGTCACTCACCAAGGTAATAACCAAGTCAAAGAGAACAAGGTAGATCTTCTTGTTCAACAATATGAACAATTTTCCATTACGGAAGATGAATCTATAGATAATGCTTTTGCTAGATTCAATACTATTATTACTAGTCTTAAAGCTCTTGATGAAGGTTACTCTAGCAAGAATTATGTTAGGAAGTTCCTTAGGGCTCTACATCCTAAATGGAGAGCAAAGGTTACCGCCATTGAAGAGTCAAAGGACTTGGCGATGTTGTCACTCGATGAACTTATAGGAAACTTGAAAGTTCACGAGATGATAATTAAGAAAGACTCCGATATAGTCAAAGGCAAAAGCGAGAGAGTTAGATCTCTAGCGTTGAAAGCCAAGAAGGAATCTAGTGATGAGGAATGTTCGAGTTCCGATAGTGAAGATGAGGAATATGCATTAGCGGTTAGGGACTTTAAAAAGTTCTTTAGGAGAAGAGGTAGGTTCGTTAGGCAACCTCGTGATGAGAAGAAGATATCACAAAAGAACCATGCTGAAAAGAAAGGGACAAGTGATAGGAAATGCTTTAGATGCGGAGATCCTAATCACCTCATAGGAGAGTGTCCCAAGCCACCAAAAGTCAACAACCAACGAGCTCTCATAGGAGGCTCCTGGAGTGATAGCGGTGATGATGAAGAAAAGAAGCCCAAGGACGAAACATGTCTAATGGCTCATGCTTCTAATGAGGTACGTTACGACTACCCTAATTTCATAGATGACAACTCGTCAATAGATGATAACATACTACATGTCGAACATAATAATTTATGCAAAATTGTTTCAAAAATGTTAAGTAGAAACAAATCACTAAAGTCAAAATTGCATGAACTCGAAGTGAAAATTTTAGAACTAAAGGATCAAGTCAAAGGACTTGAAAGAAACAAAAAAATAGACGTGGGATGTGAGTCACGCATAAATCTTCGATTAGAAAATAAAAAACTTAAGGAAAATGCAATTAGGATAACTAGGTTCAAAAAGAATACAGAAAATGTTTCGACAGATAAAACAAATCGTGTAAAATTTGTCAAACCTACTGATTCTGTCAAATCCCAAGACGGCACCACTAAAGGTACCAACGGTACCATTAAAATTAATGGAACCGTGGTACCGTCTGGTACTGGGGATAGAACTGAGTTGAATCTCAAAAACAAATCAAGTCCTAAACCAACTCACATAGTTGTTAATGGCACAAAGGTCTCAATTGCTAGTATAGAGGAAGTTAAGAGATTTTACAAACCCATGTCAAAACCCAAACCTGGATTTGTAAAACCTAACACAAGGCCTAAGACTCCTCCACCTAGAAAAACAAACACTCCCAAACCTCGGTCAAGAACTCCTCTACCGAGACGTAACTCTAGAAGACAAAGTTTTCCAAGTAACTATCCCGTAACTTGGAATGACTGTCAACTACAAAGTTACTTGCCATGGGAAATTTGTCCTCCATTTCAACATCCTAACCACATGCAAGTAATGCATGGGATGTTTAATGCTAACCACTTTGGACCCTGTCTTATGCAATAGATATGCTTGGGAATTGACTTGGAGCCTGACGAATGGGTCAAGGATAGTGGATGCACTAACCACATGACGGGCAACCGAAGTTTATTCTCATCATACAAGGCATACAACGGAGGTAATGTCACTTTCGGTAGCAAACTTAAGGGCAACATTATAGGCAAAGGTACGATTACTCAAGACTCTCTTATTATTAGAAATGTTGAGCACGTAGATAACTTAGGTTTTAACTTACTTAGCATTAGTCAAATGGTAGATAATAAGTGTAGAGTCATATTCTCTGAAGAGGGTAGTGAGATTATTAAGAATGGGAAAACCATAGGCAAAGGAGTTAGGAAAAACGGCTTATTTGTCATAAAGATAGGAAATAAGCCTGAAGATAAGATTTGTCTAGCAACTATAGATGATCATACCACCCTGTGGCATAGGAGACTAGGTCATGCCAATATGCGTCTTATACAATCATTGGCATCTAAGGAACTAGTTAGAAACCTACCTAAGATTAAGTTCGACATACACTTTTGTGACGCTTGTAAAGTTGGAAAACAAGCTCATTCTAGTCACAAAGCTAAGAATATGGTCTCGACCTCTAGATGCCTAGAACTACTTCACATGGACTTATTCGGTCCATCTGCCGTACGGAGCTACGGAGGAAATCTCTACACCTTAGTAATAGTTGATGACTACTCTAGGTATACTTGGACTAGATTTCTTAAGAATAAGACACAAGCCTTTGAGAAATTTGAAATCTTTAGTAAGAAAGTCCAAAGTCAACTAGGATGTACAATAGTTTCTATTAGGACGGATCATGGTTGGGAATTTGATAATGAAGTGCAATTTGGAGTATATTGTGATGCTAATGGTATTACTCACAATTTCTCGGCTCCACGCACTCCTCAATCAAATGGGGTAGTTGAGCGGAAAAATCGTACTCTACAAGAAATGAGTAGAACGATGTTGAATGAACAATCAATTCCGCAAAAGTTTTGGTGTAATGCGGTGGACACCTCAACTTACATTCTAAATAGGATTCTAATTAGACCTATCCTAGGAAAAACCCCATATGAAATCATGAAAGGAAGAAAACTTTCTCTTGATTACTTTAGAGTGTTTGGAAGCAAATGCTTCATACTAAACACTAAAGATTACCTCACCAAGTTTGACCCAAAGTCTTACGAAGGTGTATTCCTAGGTTACTCCCAAAATAGTAAAGCCTACGTTGTCCTAAATAGAGAAACCTCGAAAGTCAAAGAATCACTCAACGTGACATTCGATGAAAGTCCTCCACAATCTAAGACATCACCATTGGTTGATGATGACTTAGATGAGGATGAAGCCATTAAGGTTAATGGCAAGAAAACCCTAGAAGATGACATTGAGGATGAAATAGTTGAAGTTGACGAAATTGTCAACATTAAGGAATCCAAAAACCATCTCATTGAAAATGTCATAGGTAACCTAAACCAAAGAACCCTTAGGTCACAAGAACAAAACAAAAGTAACTTCTTTTGTTTCATATCAACCGTAGAACCTAAGAATGTAGGTGAAGCAATTAAGGATGAAAGTTGGATAGTTGCCATGCAGGAGGAACTAAATCAATTCACCGCAAACCAAGTTTGGGATTTAGTACCTCTTCCTAGAAATCAAACTATCATAGGAACTAAATGGGTGTTTAGAAACAAACTCGATGAAAATGGCGTCGTAGTTAGGAATAAAGCAAGGTTGGTAGCACAAGGCTACAACCAACAAGAGGGAATAGATTATGATGAAACCTATGCACCCGTAGCTAGATTAGAATCAATTAGAATACTCCTTGCCTATGCATGTGCCTTAGACTTTAAGCTATACCAAATAGACGTGAAGAGTGTGTTCCTTAATGGTTATATCAACGAGGAGGTGTATGTTGCGCAACCTCCGGGATTCGTTGATTTTAAATGTCCGAATCATGTTTATAAACTCAATAAAGCACTCTATGGTCTTAAACAAGCTCCTAAAGCTTGGTATGATAGACTAAAAGCCTTCTTGATTGAACATGAATATACCATGGGAAAGGTTGATAACACACTCTTCACAAAGAAAAGAAATTCACATCTCATCATTGTTCAAATATATGTCGACGACATTATATTCGGATCAACTTGTCAAGAAATGTGCGATGATTTCTCAAAAATCATGCACGACGAGTTTGAGATGAGCATGATGGGTGAATTAAATTTCTTCCTTGGTTTACAAATTAAACAAATGGAAGATGTCATCTTCTTTAATCAAGCTAAGTATAGTAAAGAGATGCTTAAGAAGTTCAGTTTAGAAGAGTCTAAGCCCATGAAAACTCCCATGTCCATGGAAATAAAACTCATGAAAGATGAAGAAGGTGAGTCCGTGGATAGCACTAAGTATAGAGGTATGATAGGAAGTTTACTATACCTCACGGCAAGCAGGCCCGACATCATGTTTAGTGTCTGCCTTTGTGCTCGCTTCCAAGTGGATCCAAAAACCTCTCACCTTGAAGCGGTTAAGTGTATCTTCTGATACATTAAAGGCACTATACACTTGGGATTATTTTATCCCAAGGGGACCGGTGTAGAAACTTTTGTCTATGCTGACTCTGATCATGCGGGAGATTATGTGGATCGAAAGAGTACGAGTGACGTTTGTACCTTCATGGGTTGTTGCTTAACTTCTTGGTTCTCCAAGAAACAAACGGCTCTTGCTATCTCCACAACCGAAGCCGAGTACGTAAGCGCCGGAAAGGCATGTCAACAAGTACTATGGATGAAACAAGACCTTATAGACTATGACATCCATTTAGATGACGTCCCCATTATGTGTGATAATAAAGGTGCTATTGACTTGAGCAAGAACCCCGTTCAACACTCCCGTACTAAACATATCGAAATTCGCCACCACTTTCTTCGTGATAATGTTCAGAAAGGAAATATTTCTATTGAGAAAGTTCCTTCTCAGGACAATATCGCTGACATCCTTACCAAACCTCTCAAACAAGAATCCTTTAACTACCTTCGTCTAGGTCTAGGAATGATGGAACATGTTCCATAAACCTCATGACTCTTGAAGTCATCTCGTATGTCTGGTTAAGTCTAGTTTAGGTTTCCTAGTCAAAGGAATTTATTAGGTATAAATTCCTTCCTCGTGTCATAGAGTCTCTCTTAAACAGTGAGACTTATTCGTCAAACATCAAAATGGGACAGAAAACCATCCCTGCAGATACACGGCTCCACTAAATGTGGCACGGCACCGTTAAATTTAACGGTACCGTGGAACCGTGCATCTGGAACATTCCGTATTTCAGTTCCCCTTTTCCACACCACTCATTCCAAACTCTCATAACCTCAGCAACTGCTGTCATAACTTAACCTCACACCCAACACTTAATTACACCCCTTCAAGATCATATTCAAGACATTGAGTTTCAAGATCCTCAATCATTCTCACCCTTTTTCAACAAAAATTGTAAGTCATCTTACTCCAATTTTTTAATTTTGGGTCTAGGGTTTATGCATTGATGAAAATTGAATTGGGATTTTTCAATTTTCTCTAGGAAATTTTCAATTAGAAGTCATCAACACCAAAACATTTCAAAATCTTTGGTACCAAAACATTGAGGTTACCAAAACACCCCAATTCCATCATTTTCAAAATCTCACGAAACTAGGACCATGAAATTGTTCTTTTCATGCATTGTTGATGCAAACTAAAAACACTTTCCCATGCATACAAGATCTCACAAATCATGATTGAACTACATAATCAATATGTAGTCCTCGACTTATTTGCTTGAGCAAAAGTAAAATTAGGAGTGTTTGGGTAATCTCATTATTTTCTTTTGAGTCGAGATTGCCGCACCTCCACATAGTTTGCATATAGGCACACACTAGGCATGTGTATACAATGCAACTATTCTTCATACTAATTTTTCCTAAAAACACTTTTATAGGAAACAAAAATGTCTCATGAATATGATTTTGATCATCTCCTAACCGATACCTACACACCCCAAATATCATAAGAACCCACAACTCCCGGTAACCACATTCGTGCCTATGTCAATCTTGAAACCCGTCGGTTTCATGAAGGCCGTGTCGTTGATCCATCCCTTGTTTATCATCGGGACATCAACACTTCCTTTAGAGCTATAGGATTCGATTGTCTACTCCACATTAACGAGCACATTTGCCCTCGTTTTGTGTTGGAGTTCTTTCGACAAGTTGAACTCGTAGGTAACGAGGATCAATCCTTGTCACTTTGGTTTTGGGTCCAAAACTTCAAATTCGTCCTAACTCTTGAGCAATTTGCTCAGATCCTTCGAATACCCAATCATGGGCAATGTGCCTATACTGAAGATTGGTGTCTTGAGTCTCTCTTTCACTATCGCGAGGAGAATAGTCCGTACTGTTCGTACATACCCTCTCCAACCGAACTAACCAAACTCATCTGTACTTATAAGTACCCCTCTTACCCTAATCCAACGAAAATTCATTTGGAAGAGGTTCATCATGAACTACTTTCTTGGGCAGTCATCCTGCGAGAAAATGTTCTAAGTCTCACAGGAAATCGTGAGCAACTCCCGGCGTGTTGTGCTCATATGATTTACTGTCTCCTAACCCAACAACCATACAATCTCGCTTACTTCTTCGCTAAGCGAATTGTCCATCTCAAGGGTAACAAGAATAAATTGATACCCTATGGGATGTTCCTAACCCGTCTCTATCACCATTTTATGAACCTACACCCTTACATTAACGGCCCTCAATACTCCCTTGTCAAACCCATCATGCAACCCATAAAAGAGTCACATGTCTCATCAATCCTCATTTCCAAATCCTCCACCCATTATGCACCCTTTGATGATCCAAATCATGATAATAAGACACATGCTCAAGACAAGAGTATGCCAAGAATGGGGGAATGCTCAAGTCATAAGTCTTGAAGAAATCTATGTCTCTTATTAGGATTTATCTATGAATGAATGCTAATTGATTTATTGCATGCTTAACTATCTCCTTGTTTAATCAATCTATGTGATGTTTGGATGATAGCTAATTTTGTCCCTTATAATTGCATGCTTATGATCAACCTAGGAAACTACATGATAGTCTTTATATGCTAGTTGTAGCTTAAATGGGATATTTTAGGTAAATAAGTACCTAGTGAATTGAGGCACTATCATTTCCAGAAATTAGTTCCCCTAGAAAACACTCCCCTAGCTGCCCTGAACTAGCCTGCACAGAAATCTTCTTGCAAACAGTGTCACGGTACCATTAAATATGGACGGTACCGTTAAATTTAACGGTACCGTGGGTCATTTAAAGGAACCGTACCCCTGTTTGACGGATTTTTACTGTTCCTACCAAAAACCCTACACCCCTAACCTCAAACCTGCAAATTTTTGCAAACCTAACACACCCTAGGATTCCCTTCCTACACCATAGGACACCCCCATCAACTTTAATTCAAACTTCACCCAACTTGCCTATTTAAGGCCTCACCCTTGCAAGCTTATCTTGCACTTCACCTTCAACCTCCCATCACACAAACACCATATCCTCCACACATGGTTTAACCTCTCACATCTCCAAGAAACCTAGGATAACCGTAAAACCACCCTCAAAACCACTCTTTATGGATCTCACAAAAGATGATGAAGCTATGACACCACCTTTCCAAGCCACTCCATACTCACCATGTAAAACCCACGATTTAACATAACTTGAAATGACAAAAATGCCCTCAAATTTGAAATTTTGAGAACTTATGAAAATCATATAAATAACATTCATGACAATTATATCCCAAGTTATGTAACGAATTAAGCTCCAAATGAGGACAATACATTATAAGTGAATCACAAAATAAAATCTCTACAACTAGCTAAGCTAGTCGATCCATATGAGAAGTCCAACATAAAATTTCGGCCCAAACAAAAGAGAAGGTCATGTATTTAAATGAATGACATCAAGCCCATAGTAGAATTGAGCCATTCCTAGTTGAGCCCAACTCAAAACATACGGTTTATATGTTATCCAAAAAAATACCGATCATTATTTTTCCTCTCAACATAAACCCTAAAAACACAAGTCTCGGCTGCCATTTTTTTCTCTCCATCTTCTTGCTCGATCAAAGGCAGCAAAGGAGGTTCTCTGGTGCACTCCTTCTTGATGGTTATGTCGTGGTACAGCAGCAGGAGAGAAAAGACTCAATCGTGGGTTTTATTGGCAGCAACTAGAAGGAGTTCTTGGTAGGGTTTCGGCTGAAAACCCTTTACATCGATCCCATCTTGTTCTTCTTTCTTGATCACGCTACAAGGGTAAATTTGTACCATCCTCGTTTAATTCGATCTTGTGCTTTCGATTCCTGTACGTTTGCTTGTATTCTTGTCGAATTGAATATACACAAGATCATATAAGAATCGCATAAGATTATAACTAGTTGTCATGAAATAACAACTACATAAAATGATGATTTTGAAAACCCTAATATGATCTATCTGCTGTGGTGACTTAGTTTGAATGGATGTGAACCTGTTAAAACCTTAATGGAGTAGACCTAATATGTGTTTGGTATCATACTTAATTGATTTGTAACAATAAATAAGAAATAGGAATGAAAAACCCTAAAAGATTACATCAAATAATAAACTGCTACTATCCGGGAAAAATTGTCCAAATTTAATCGGCTGTAAATACATGATGTGAACGTGTATTTTGGTGTTTCTTGAGTCTAAAGTTAAATTCAATGAAAGAGCTTTCTGGGAAAATTTATCTTGTAATTTTTAGAGGCTTGGAAGGTTACTATTTGATTTTTGGAAAATTAAGTATCTAATCGAATTCGTATGTCTGGAAAATCAATCCGGGTTTTTCAATTTTAGTTTGCAAACTGTGTCGAATTAGAAGGTACCCTTTGAGCTGGATAATATTTAGGATGTCTATTAGTCACTTGAATTTTTGTAGATTTTTATGAATTTTTATTAAAGGGTTTCTAATTGCTAACTTTTCGTATAGTGAAATTTATCAAGAATCTGGACAAGTTAGTTTAAGTGAGTTTTAATCCATAGTTGTGCTATTTAATAAAATCTAGGAAAAATTAATTAAAATACTAAAGACATTAAAGTATCTCTGAGAAATTTTGAGAATTTTATTACTGAGTTCTTACATGGTTTTCGATTTATAGAAAACATAACAATTTCATGTGAAAAACTGTTAGAAATTATAAAAGGTTAAAAAGGATTTTGAAAGGTGTTTTGTGTTTATTTTATAAACTAAAGGGTTTAAATGGTCATTTTTCTAAAACTAAATGACTTAACTTGTAAGAACAGGTAACTTGGTAATATTTACATTTTACACCTTAATCTTATCATAATGACACTATAACCCTTAAACTAGTGATAATTGCATAATAAACCCTAAACTTATATAAATGGAATATTGAACCTTAAGCTACTAATATGATCAACTTTAATACATTAAGTTGCCAAACCCGAATGTCAATAACTAGTGTTATTAAATATGGAAAGCTGACTAAAATAAGTAACCGGATTCATACAAACATAAAATAATACTTGATTATCATATTCGTGTAGATCCGGTGAAGCGGGAGTAGTTGTCATTTCCTTTGTGACCATCTTTGGTGTTTGTTTGCTTTCGTCAAGGTACAGATATTCTGACCTTTCTTGTAAGGTTTCTCATGATCTCTTTCATTTTCTGATCCGTTAGTTTCTGAACTGATGCCATTGCTATGATTCCCTTTGTTTGAACCTTCTCTGTTGATTCCATTTGACATGACCTCTGTTATGAACCTATGTTATGAAAACCTTTTTAATTATACCATGGAAATGTTTTGAGAAAAACCATTTTTAAAAAGATGTTTATAAATTATGCGAAATTGCTTTTATATAATGTTACTAACATTTATGAAAACTATATTTTGAAGACTATCTTTATAAAAACCGTTTCGAAAGATTATTTTTATGAAAACCACTTTAAAGGATCGTTTTATGAAAATCATGAATAAAGGATTGTTTGAAATGGACTTTTGATAGAAACTTTTGAAATGAACTTTTGATCTGAACCTTGATTTGATTATTTAATATGAACCTTGATCTGATGAACTCTGATTTGGACTTTTGGTACTACTTCTGATGATATTTGATATAATCCATCTGTTATGAACTATCTGTTATGAGCCATCTATTATGACACTCTGATTTGATATGATATCTGACTCTTAGTTTGATACCCGAGCCAAAATCTGTTTCCTAGCTATGAAGGTAACATGGCCGTGTCATTGATGCACCAATGGCATGACTCTAGGGCGGTAGAGTGATGTTCCGCCACGTCCCCATTCTGATGATGATATGTGCACACTATATTTATTATGGCCAGTATTTGTTCGGGGGGCGTATGGATGCATCCTAGATCTGTTCTGTTTAGTGGATTTAACATGATTTGATATGATTTGTCTGGTGACTGGTGCTTGTGTGCAATACATGCCTTTCACATATATCTGGGAGCTAGCTACTCCATTTGAAGAATGAGGACACCCCTCATATTATCTGATTATCTGAGAGGTCTCCCCTCTATATGATTTGAAGATTTATGGTTACGATATGATATGATCTGTTTCTGGGCTCGTGGTGGATTACTATCCCTTTTCTCTTTCCTTTATACTTATTCATTGACTTACCCCTTGAACCATGTTACATCTGTTTGACCTTTGTTTCTGTAATTCTGTACTATTCTCTATTACTGTTTGTTATCGTTATATCTGTTCACTGGGCTTTTTAAGCTCAGCCGCATTTCTTTCCATGCGGCAGGTTTTTAGTTGGAAGCTGGGTTGAGTGGAGAGTACCATTGGACTTAGAAGACTACACTGCGATAGAAAATTTTGTTATAGAGATGACTAGAAGAATTCATATCTTCAGACTTAGTATTTATTCCTTTGTAAATTTTGTATTTCCTTGAAATTTCTTGTAACCTTTGTATTCCTTTGTATTATTAAAGATGTATGCTAGTGTATGTTTCTGATATGTCACCATTGTTGTGACATCTCTACCCTTGTCGGGTTGGGGTGTTACAATTTATGGTATCAGAGCCAGGTTGCGATTCGTAATACATTTACCCTTGACCTGTGCAAGTTAGGACCACTAAGTTTTCCCTGTAGGCGCTCGTAAGATAACCTTGAAAATTTGCTTTAAGATTTCCCTATAAGGACTTGAGTTTGACCAGTGAGGAATGGGTAGACTATAAGGCATCTGTTTAGTTATCGTTGTTTCCGCATCACTCTGATTCGTGCCTTGCTTTTGGTTAGATCCTGTTGATACCACCTTTGGAAAGTGAAAGCTTATGCTTTGCACCACCTAAGATTTGAACCTGATTAAATCTTGAAGGTATTGAGAATTTCATAATAATTGCCTGACACTATTTGATCCTCATCTTCAGATTTTGACTCTGATCTCTGATCTTTTCGTTAATCATTTTGACGCCTCTTCGGGCACTCTGAGAACCTACATGGCAATGACGTACTGAATATGTTTTGTTATTTGTCTTTTTCTTTTGATAAGTACCTATGAATCTTCCGACACTATTTGATTTTGTTTCACCCATCTCTGTCCCTATGAGAAGTCTTGTGGCGTTTAACCACGAGTATAAGAATGTTTCCCCTCACTTTTGGATGATAAAGATTTGATTTGTAATCCGTCTTTCTTTGGTTAGTTAAACTTCGATTTTATTCTGATAAGGGATGGGTTAATTGAGCATTCAAAATATTGACAACGACCCTCCTATATCTCACCTTTAACGTTTGCAACAATTTTTGAACTCCCTACCATGATTACCGATTGTTAAACGTTCGCTATTACTCTGGAGACTCGTGTGTTACTTTCACGGTTATAAGGTTTTCTTAGAAACCATTTCGTACACCAATGAATGAACCGTATCTTGGAAGCTATTTGGCACTTTGAGTCGTCTGAGCATGAACCTTGTATTGAACGTTATTTGGCACCCTGCGTTTTCTGAATATGATTCCTGGTAGAACCACCAAAAATTTTCCATCGGAGCGTGAAGTAGGCTTTGACATGATAACGAAAGATTTCCAGTCACTAAACGAAGATGTCTTTCGGATCATACCAATTGATTGGAGCAACCGGGAAGAGCAGAAACCGAAGACCAGGAAGTGAGTTTACTTAAGTGTATTTTCTGGGCGTGTTTTAGTTTCGTTCGCGATTATGAAGGATGATGACTGGAGATATGTATCGATTACAGGAAGCTGAATCGTAATACTGTTAGGAACCAATATTCCTCCACCCTGAAACGACTATGTGGTTGTTTAAATTCAGAGCGCGAAGTTTCCTTATGACGAATTGATTTTATTCTTGGAATCTCCTTCCGTATCCATAAACGACTACTATGATGGTTAGTGACGCTAATGGTATTAGCTAAAGCTCTGACTGTTTCGTGAATTTGATAAATGATGTTTTCTCGCAAGTACTTGGGCAAATGGTCATTGTATGACTTAATGGTACATTCGGATACGAGGAAGAGCATGAAAATCATTTTTGCACCTTGTTAGAAATTTGACGATCAATTGGGCATTTTGGGAGATGGATATTTGTTAAGAGAACGGTGTTCCTTGCCTAACCTGGAGTTGACGACAATGGAGACTACCCTGAAGAGTGAAGACATTCCTTACAAGGCAGAAGTGTTGGCGACGCAGAAGAAGAAATTCTAGTCAAGATGGCGAACCTGGAGCTGATGAAGACATGCAGTCTCACTTCCCTATTCATCTTGGTTGTACTAAGATGAATTGAGAGCGGAAGCAGACTGGATGATGGAGAGATTTAAAGATCGTGCCGGAAATCCACATTACTCCATCACATTCCAAGAAGAACTGCAGGAGGCTCGACAAACCAGACACAAGTTCCCGATCTTGGTTTCACTTCCCGATCTTGGTTTCACTTCCCGACTGATGAACAGACGAAGACAGATTAGCCGGACTTGAGGAGATTGGATGTTTTGAATAAACGGAATTTTGAAACAGACCCTTTATGTTTGGAAGAATTGGTTCCATGAAGGCCGAAGTTCTTGGCGACTAACTTTCATTCCGTTGACCCTCTTAAATTTCGTTATATAGTAATAAGATCCTTTAATGATTCAAGTTCCCTAGAAGCATTTCAGTTCCGTGTTCATATGTTCGGTGATGGTTTTGTTTTGAGAGATTTTGGCGAGTTGTGGAAGATATGATACTTGTGACGACGTACCCCACTTCTGCTAGGCAATCTGGGATTTTGATACTCTTACGAATAGTTTTGTTTTCTCTCTTGACTATGGCATTTGATTTTGTTGACTCTGAGACTGTAGAAGTACTAGGTTGATTAAGATAGGTGGTTTTGCTCACGACTCGAGATAAAGTATGATCATCATGAAGGCATAATTATGTGGTGCTAGAATTATGACGCCTGATCAACGTGATAATACTTACACCATATAACGTGCCCTCATTGTGGCCATAGGATAGCTTGGGGAGTACCTAAGATGTTTAGAATTTGATCTCCGTTGGATTATCCGCGATTAGTGAGACTTTAGGTTCATTCTACCTATGCGTATACCTTGCCTTCGTTCATTAGATGTCTGGATGAGTTGGGACTCTCGTTTGCGTTCTGTTGACCTCATTTATAAATCTTGAACTCCTTGTTGATCTCTCTTCTGATGATACAGTTAATCGGATTTGAAATTCTACTCAAGCATTTTAGAAGATTCACCTACCATCCATTTTATATTGTATGGTTCTCTTGATCCGAATCAACCTACTTTGTCTTCTCCTGAGAAATTTGAACCCACCTCGTTTTGATCTGAGTCATGAGAAACTTTTGGTCTGAAGATCTTTTTGAAAGAAACTCCCTGGGCGTGAGAATGTTGTGATGATCTTTTGCGACTTGCTACGACTTCTTTTAACTTTGCGACTTCAATTTTCGAGGACGAAAATTCCTTTTAAGAGGGGAAGAGTTGTAAAACCCACGATTTAACATAACTTGAAATGACAAAAATGCCCTCAAATTTGAAATTTTGAGAACTTATGAAAATCATATAAATAACATTCATGACAATTATATCCCAAGTTATGTAACGAATTAAGCTCCAAATGAGGACAATACATTATAAGTGGATCACAAAATAAAATCTCTACAACTAGCTAAGCTAGTCGATCCATATGAGAAGTCCAACATAAAATTTCGGCCCAAACAAAAGAGAAGGTCATGTATTTAAATGAATGACATCAAGCCCATAGGAGAATTGAGCCATTCCTTGTTGAGCCCAACTCAAAACATACGGTTTATATGTTATCCAAAAAAATACCGATCATTATTTTTCCTCTCAACATAAACCCTAAAAACACAAGTCTCGGCTGCCATTTTTTTCTCTCCATCTTCTTGTTCGATCCAAGGCAGCAAAGGAGGTTCTCTGGTGCACTCCTTCTTGATGGTTATGTCATGGTACAGCAGCAGGAGAGAAAAGACTCGATCGTGGGTTTTATTGGCAGCAACTAGAAGGAGTTCTTGGTAGGGTTTCGGCTGAAAACCCTTTACACCGATCCCATCTTGTTCTTCTTTCTTGATCACGCTACAAGGGTAAATTTGTACCATCCTCGTTTAATTCGATCTTGTGTTTTTGATTCCTGTACGTTTGCTTGTATTCTTGTCGAATTGAATATACACAAGATCATATAAGAATCGCATAAGATTATAACTAGTTGTCATGAAATAACAACTACATAAAATGATGATTTTGAAAACCCTAATATGATCTATCTGCTGTGGTGACTTAGTTTGAATGGATGTGAACATGTTAAAACCTTAATGGAGTCGACCTAATATGTGTTTGGTATCATACTAAATTGATTTGTAACAATAAATAAGAAATAGGAATGAAAAACCCTAAAAGATTACATCAAATAATAAACTGCTACTGTCCGGGAAAAATTGTCCAACTTTAATCGGCTGTAAATACATGATGTTGACGTGTATTTTGGTGTTTCTTGAGTCTAAAGTTAAATTCAATGAAAGAGCTTTCTGGGAAAATTTATCTTGTAATTTTTAGAGGCTTGGAAGGTTACTTTTTGATTTTTGGAAAAATTAAGTATCTAGTCGAATTCGTATGTCTAGAAAATCAGTCCGGGTTTTTGAATTTAATTTGCAAACCGTGTCGAATTAGAAGGTTCCCTTTGAGCTGGGTAATATTTAGGATGTCTATTAGTCACTGCAATTTTTTTAGATTTTTATGAATTTTTCTTAAAGGGTTTCTAATTGCTAACTTTTCGTATAATGAAATTTATCAGGAATCTGGACAAGTTAGTTTAAGTGAATTTTAATCCATAGTTGTGCTATTTAATAAAATCTAGAAAAAATTAAGTAAAATACTAAAGACATTAAAGTATCTCTGAGAAATTTTGGGAATTTTATTACTGAGTTCTTACATGGTTTTCGATTTATAGAAAACATAACAATTTCGTGTGAAAAACTGTTAGAAATTATAAAAAGGTTAAAAAGGATTTTGAAAGGTGTTTTGTGTTTATTTTATAAACTAAAGGGTTTAAATGGTCATTTTTCTAAAACTAAAGGACTTAACTTGTAAGAACAGGTAACTTGGTAATATTTACATTTTACACCCTAATCTTATCATAATGACACTATAACCCTTAAACTTGTGATAATTGCATAATAAACCCTAAACTTATATAAATGGCATATTGAACCTTAAGCTACTAATATGATCAACTTTAATACATTAAGTTGCCAAACCCGAATGTCAATAACTAGTGTTATTAAATATGGAAAGCTGACTAAAATAAGTAACCGGATTCATACAAACATAAAATAATACTTGATTATCATATTCGTGTAGATCCGGTGAAGCGAGAGTAGTTGTCATTTCCTTTGTGACCATCTTTGGTGTTTGTTTGCTTTCTTCAAGGTACAGATATTCTGACCTTTCTTATAAGGTTTCTCATGATCTCTTTCATTTTCTGATCTGTTAGTTTCTGAACTGATGCCATTGCTATGATTCCCTTTGTTTGAACCTTCTCTGTTGATTCCATTTGACATGACCTCTTTTATGAAACTATGTTATGAAAACCTTTTTAATTATACTATGGAAATGTTTTGAGAAAAACCATTTTTAAAAAGATGTTTATAAATGATGCGAAATTGCTTTTATATAATGTTACTAACTTTTATGAAAACTATATTTTGAAGACTATCTTTATAAAAACCGTTTCGAAAGATTATTTTTATGAAAACCACTTTAAAGGATCGTTTTATGAAAATCATGAATAAAGGATTGTTTAAAATGGACTTTTGATAGATACTTTTGAAATGAAATTTTGATCTGAACCTTGATTTGATTATTTAATATGAACCTTGATCTGATGAACTCTGATTTGGACTTTTGGTACTACTTCTGATGATATTTGATATAAACCATCTGTTATGAACTATCTGTTATGAGCCATCTATTATGACACTCTGATTTGATATGATATCTGACTCTTAGTTTGATACCCGAGCCAAAATCTGTTTCCTAGCCATGAAGGTAACATGGCCGTGTCATTGATGCACCAATGGCATGACTCTAGGGCGGTAGAGTGATGTTCCGCCACGTCCCCATTCTGATGATGATATGTGCACACTATATTTATTATGGCCAGTATTTGTTCGGGGGGCGTACGGATGCATCCTAGATCTGTTCTGTTTAGTGGATTTAACATGATTTGATATGATTTTTCTGGTGACTGGTGCTTGTGTGCAATACACGCCTTTCACATATATCTGGGAGCTAGCTACTCCATTTGAAGAATGAGGACACCCCTCATATTATCGGATTATCTGAGAGGTCTCCCCTCTATATGATTTGAAGATTTATGGTTACGATATGATATGATCTTTTTCTGGGCTCGTGGTGGATTACTATCCCTTTTCTCTTTCCTTTATACTTATTCATTGACTTACCCCTTGAACCATATTACATCTGTTTGAC
This sequence comes from Artemisia tridentata subsp. tridentata, assembly GCA_021014915.2. NCBI lineage: Eukaryota > Viridiplantae > Streptophyta > Magnoliopsida > Asterales > Asteraceae > Artemisia > Artemisia tridentata. The sequence goes on from CP139506.1 coordinate 202,719,234, forward strand.
CTTTGTTTCTGTAATTCTGTACTATTCTCTATTACTGTTTGTTATCGTTATATCTGTTCACTGGGCTTTTTAAGCTCAGCCGCATTTCTTTCCATGCGGCAGGTTTTTAGTTGGAAGCTGGGTTGAGTGGAGAGTACCATTGGACTTAGAAGACTACACTGCGATAGAAAATTTTGTTATAGAGATGACTAGAAGAATTCATATCTTCAGACTTAGTATTTATTCCTTTGTAAATTTTGTATTTCCTTGAAATTTCTTGTAACCTTTGTATTCCTTTGTATTATTGAAGATGTATGCTAGTGTATGTTTCTGATATGTCACCATTGTTGTGACATCTCTACCCTTGTCGGGTTGGGGTGTCACTCCATACTCACCATCACCACCTTATGCACCCTCTAAAACATCCTCTACCTACACAACATCTTCATCATCCTTCTACACTACATCATCAATGGAGTACACACCATCCCCCTTAACTCCATTGGACAATGCCATGCCAATTTCACCTCCAACAAACCTACCACAATCACCATCTCCTATCATGGCACAACCCAATCAACCACATCCCTTTGATTTACATAGTGCTAATTGCCTATGTTGTCTCCATAACCGTAACCTCATCTACTTCTTAAGAGACGAGATTCATTTCATGTTCTACTTTATAGAACATCTCTTGACACCACCACCACCCACAATAAGTCTTTAGGAGCCCTCTTGGAAATGAAACATGCCTCTAGTCATTAGGGATTTATGCTTATCATTGTCTCTTTTATGTTTCCATGAAGTCATATCCATGTATGACATTTATTTTCTTTTAAATGAATGAATGGGCTCTTATGAGGGTTGTTCATTATCATTTTTAGCTCTTAGCTACTTTTCTTCTTGTGTGGTTGGATATTTGTCATAATGTGCTACTTGTTACATATTATATATGTATCTTCTAACTTTGTTTTGTAGCAAGAACCATTGCTCGATTCCTTTGTGTTCTCCAAATGAGGGGGAGTACACATCAAGGGGGAGCCTTTGTCACCTTTTTGATTAGACAAAAAGGGGGAGAAATGGGAGTAAACTCATTAAAAACTTGTTAACACTAATTTTAACCTAACATGAGTTTATATTTTGTCATCATCAAAAAGGGGGAGATTGTTGATGCAAATAATGTTCTAAAAACATTATTTATATCTTTCGATTACTTCACGTTTTGAGGATGACAAAATGTGAAATCACGATACGTTAAAATCAACGTAAACAAGTCTTTAATCAGAAGATCCCGTTTCTACGCAAATCACTCTAGAACAAAGTTACAACTTGAACTAGTGATCAAAGAAGTGAATTTATGTTTTGAGAATTCACATTTTAAATGGGACAAAACATTTTTTCAAAAATACACATGACAAATTATTTTTGAAATATTAATAAATGTTTTAATGGAAAAATAAGTTTGAAAATCACAACAGCTATTTTCCCCCCCAAAATCAGCTCCAACCTTCCCCAAATAAGTTTTCACCAGAAAAGATAAAATTTGGAGCGTCCTAGTCTACGACGGCTCCACGGTTCCGTTAAATTTAATGGAGCCGTGGGGTATTTAACGGAGCCGTCCGTACAAAATTTTATGTAACGTTCAGATTTTCTTTGCCTATAAATACAAACCCCTTTCATAGATTTTAGGCATCCTTACACACACAAAACTTTCTGCGTTGAATACTCTCTTTACACTTTCTTTCTTAGATCATTTGGGTTAGTTTTTTCTTTTGTTCAAGATTGATCCAATCATCCTTAAAGTGATCCTCTTCATTCCTCTTCACTTGCAAGAGAAGAACACAAGTATCCAAGTTGATACAAGGTGTTATCATTCCTCTTCATTATCAAGAGAAGAACACAAGTGTCCAAGTTGATACAAGGTGTTATCATTCCTCTGCATTAGCAAGAGAAGAACTCAAGGTATTCAAAAAGATACAAGAGTTATAGTTGTTAGATTTTTGTAACACTTGTTACATCCTTGTTGTATCTTAGCATACATCAAGATTATCTTTCTTTTGTGAGAGTGTGAGTGAAGATCATTGTGATCTTAAGAGATAGTGAAGATCTCTTGAAGCCGTTGGGCTTGTGTGTGAGTAGTCAAAGGATCTAGAGTAGTTAGATTGAGTTGAGTGAAGTGAGAGTTGATCTTTGTGATCTTGTTGAGATCTTGGTGATCTCTTGAAGCCATTGGGCTTGTGTGTTTGGTCACGTGGACCTTGGTAGATTGGTGCTAGCTAAGACTAGTACTCGACATTTAGCTTAGTATCGGTAATAGGATAAGCGACGTGTACGGTTTTCTCCGCCTGAAGGGAGGTTGTTGACATAGTGCTTGAAACTCTCGAGTGTGGTACTCGGGGAGTGGAGTAGGGCGAAGAAGAGCTTCATAGCCGAACCACTATAAATCCTTTGTCTCGGTTTGATCTTTCCAACTCTACTCTTTACTTTCATTATTTTGTATTTGTTAGTTTAGTGTGTAGTTCATATTGGTGTTGATTGATTACACATAGAGTTTGAATCAAAGTTTCCAATAGCCAACTTTTAAAACAAGATTTTTAAAAAGAGTTTTAAACCGGTAAACTATTCAATCCCCCTTCTAGTTTCCCACATTCTCTTTACTTTAACATGCTAGCTTAAGTTAATTAGTGTTTGCTTAGATCTAATGAAACCTAGTTATTGAATATTGATTTGTCGTCTCTTGTTTAATTGATTGCCTCACGTTAGGATAAGAAAACTGGCTAAGTTCTTATATGTATTAGCTTGAACGTCTTAGGAAACGCAACCATAGAGTGCACTATTGGTTTTCCTCGTTGTATTTATTGCGTGAATTGCGGCTTATAGATCATAGATAATTTAATAGACTTTAAGGGATTTAGGGGAGACTAATGTTCATAGAGTTGGGGACTTCGGCACCTCCCTACGACCAATATTAAGGAATATAACACTTCAATTAAAACAAGGACGTGACAATTCGACAAGTCAGTAGGAGATAAGTAGGGAGTAAGGATGTCTAAGTGAACACTGCTTTTCCTATCATAAGAGTTACCACCAATTTATTTTTCTTGTTTATTAGTTTAATTCAGTTTAATTGTTGTTTTGGGTTAGTGATGCGTTTCTTTTAAGATGTGTATATTGTATCCTAATTTCACTCAAATTTTAAATTTATAAAACACCTTTTTACCGATTATTTAGAGAACACATACGAGCAAATATACTCGTTCGTTTGTAGTATGGTTTTGTGGTAAATAAGGATCGTCCCAAGAGACTATGCGTTTAAGTTTAAGAAATTTAGATAATAGCAATAGAAATAGTACTCGAGATTGTCACGCTCTAAAGCACTTTAAAATAATTAAACAAACAATGGTTTCAAATGAAATCAATCAAACAAACAAATACTTGTTTAGGAACAATGACTAATCATGATAGAATGTTGAACATGTTTGGGTGAAACTTAGAAGACACATGTCAATTTTCACAAGGACTTCTAGTCAATGGGTAATATCAAGATAATCCATGTTTCTACTAGTTTCACGGGTGAGTCCTTTCGGCCAAATCTCATCCCATTACGCTAGCTCTTTGTGTGATCAAATGTATGAAAAAGATGATTAGTTACATTAGTTCTTACGAGTCCTTTCAACCCAATCTCGTGATTAAATATTCCCGAATTCATTTAAAAACTTGCATACTTAATATTTGTCAATTATCAAATACCAATCCATTTGTGCACCAACTTCTTGGAATCAAACAATATTAGAAATCATTTCAACCTTTAAATCCAATAATGTTTAACCAACAAGTTTTAGAACACGAATTATATTTAAACAAACTCATGAAAATAATCACTTTTTCTAACCGACTAATCATTCAACATTCATACGAAAGTCACATCATTCCCAAACAAGCATCACAAATTATTCCATAACAAGCGTCATCATCAAACATAACATTTCATTCAACATCAAACGGTTCAACATGATTAATTAAAGTAAAGAAAATTACCCAAAAGTAAGACTACAATGAGTAATAAAAGAGTTATAGCACTCCTTAGGGCCTCCAATTGAACAAGGGAATCTTCCACCTCTTCTAGTAAGTATCTCCAACACTTTCTTTGTTTCTACTTGGGATCTTCTTAAGAATGGCAGAGTTTATTAAGCTCTTTTGGGTTTAGTAAGTAATGTGATCAAGTCCCTATGGTGTAAGGCTTGATTGTAAGTGTTGTCTCAATCTTGGGGTGATTAGGGCCTTATTTATGCTTGAAATCCTCCCCAAAAACTGTAATAAGCCTTCAATAATCATTAAAAGAGAGGAAGTGATCGGACTCAAGTCATTATGGTAGTTAAAACCAAGAGTTAATGCAACTCTTCAACTCAGAAAATTCTCAACCCACGGTTTAGGATTGAACCTGCGGTTGGGATTTCAGACTTGAACCTCAGGTTGAGTTTTTGAACCTTGGGTTTGAATCTCAGCTTCAACCTTGGGTTGAGATTTTGGACCTTGGGTTTGAGATTGATCTTGCACATAAATTTCAACTTTGAGCTAGCATATAACTTCAACTTTTAACACACTTTTTAGCACTTAATCTTGACTCCATCTTTTCATCCTCCTCATGTACAACGGAAATACTCATAGCATGAATCAATATCTTTGATGACGATCTTTTCTTGAATATTTACTTGATTTCATAGCTTTTCTTCGTCATTCTTTGATATTTCCTTGTACCTAGACTTGAACACATCTTAACAACTTTTAAGCGTAAAATGATCATAAACATAACTAAATAATATACAAAAACATACAAATAACGCAATTAAAACATGTACAAAATGAGCGTTATCAAATCTCCCACACTTAAGTTTTGCTTGCCCTCAAGCAAAGTAATCTTTTGAAAAGTTGTTTTCCAATAGCCAATAATCATGATCATCTAGAAATTTCACTAGTCTTTCTTATTGCCAAGGCAAAAGAACAAAAAGTGATTTTTAATTTTTAATATGTTAAATTTAAACGAAATACTCGATCAAGCTAGATAACACAACTAAGCTCCTCACGAAAAGAAAAGAAAAATATTATTCACTCACACTCATTTCTTTTGTTGGAGGTGTATTTCACTCAATTGCTCAGTCATGATTTCATTTCATACCATAGGCTTGTACAAGTATCAAAACTAATCCAAATCATGTAAGAAATAAATAAATTTATCAAAGAGGACTTTTATTCGGGCTGAAATGTTAGGCTAAGGGTTAATATCAACTTATGCTCAAATAACTATTGTACAAATATAATAGATCGCTAACAACGAATTCTTGATTAGTTGAACAACGGATGGTCACTAGATTGTTCCTTGGTTCGCTAACAACGTTACTCGCATAACGGATGGTCACCAAAACACGCTCTAGCTCGCTAGCGACGTTTTTCAACTATTCAAAAACCGGATGGTCACTAGCATATTCATACAATCGATATCTTCACAAAGCAAAAAGGGTTAGGATAAGACATGGGATTATTTTAGGTGGGTACAATAATATACAATAATCAAGTCAAATACCAAAATCACTTGTTGCAAAAACAATCGAACCATGTATCCCCAAATGATTATAGCCTTCATAACAAATCTTTCCTTTCTCCTTCATTTCATTCATCGATCATCATACATAAATATCACGTCTTAGCATATTGGCTAATCGATATCTCAAAAGTACTTCATTTTCCTTCATCTTCATTCTTATAGCACATTGGCTATTTATATATATATCTCTTTTTCCTTTTTTTTTTCAAACGTCTCTTTCATACATCACATCTTCCCCCATACTTTGGGTGAGCATATACCTAAAAAAAAATACAAATAAGAAGTAGCTACCTTCGTCTTCGTTAGAAAGGTATATCTAAAATACAAAGTGCAAGCTCATAATCATCAAAAACTTCTTCTGGTCAACAACAAGTAATTCATCGATTTGACTTGACTAAAAAGGTTAGGCTAAAGTTTAAAGGGTGCAAAATCTTTTTGTTTTTTTTTCTCTGGATGTAACAAAAATGAAAAGATAGGCTCAAAGGGTGTTCTAAGGGTATCTAGTGCTAAAAGTGAGCACTAACGAATGGGTCCATAAAAAGGTGGTTAACTAACCGATGCGGCTAGCTAATTTATAAATATATGTAAATGGAAGGCCATTTGGTTTAATCTTAAGTTGCCTCTTATCACTTAAATTCATTTATATCACACGAATATGATCTTACTTTGGAATTCCTAATGTATGACAAGCACAAGTTCTAGAATCAATTCAATCACCGGCATACTCATAGCAAGAAAATAGAATTTAAGCATAGAAAATACATGCTTAAAATAATAGGCTCAAATCCTCACATACTTGTAGAATGGGCTAAAAATGCTGATGAGGCGAAAAGTGTACCGCTTTTAAGGGGTCATTTAAGCCCTAAATCATATTTATTTGATCAAATATTGCCCTAAATCGTTCCTTTTGTCATTTTAGGTACTTTTGAGGAGAAATCTGGAAAAGGAGGCATTTTGGACGTTTTTGGAGCATTAAAGTGAAGAAAACGGCAAAGTCTCAAAAATCGGCTGAAAGTTACTCTTGACGGCGTCACAATTTACTCTAGACGGCGTCATGCTTTGGCAAGAAAAGTTGGACGTGAAATTTACTCATGATAAGCCAGTGAAAATAGCATGTGAATTCTGACGGCGTCACGCTTTAACTTAATCAAGGGCGTCACGGCTTAAATCATAAGGGGACGGCGTCACGTTCACGAGCTGACGGCGTCAAGCCTTGATAAGCCAGAATGGATTTTGGAAGAGCTAAAGAGGGACGGCGTCAAGAAGGTCATCCGGGAACCCTAAAAGCGGCGAGGTGACGGCGTCACACTCCATAAGGTGACGCCGTCAGATCCAAAAATCTATATATAGTTTTCTAATCTTTTGTCATTAGGGAGAGCTTAGTGTGTGGAATTTTGGGATAAAACCCTAAGACGATTTTAGCTACTTTTTCAGGGCTTTTTGCCTTGAGATCTTCCATGTTTCATTGAAAGATAAGTTATCAATTAATCATTCAATATGTCTATGTGTTGTTTGATTCTATCTTATTCTTGTCTTTTGTTTAACATGTTAGGCTAAATTTATCTTGTGTTTGCTTAGATCTAATGAAACCTAGCTATTGATTATTGGTTGTTAGTGTGTTGTTAGTTGTATTGGATGATTGTTTATCTATGTTAGGCTTAAGAAAACTGGCTAACTTCCTATTCGGTAACTTGCTTGAACGTCTTAAGAAACATGAACCAAATGCGTACTAAAGGTTTTTATGGTTGTATTTAATGCACAAGCGAATTCTAGTGATCCCATGTTAGGAGCTTCCTAGCCGGCTCGACATAGGAGTGAAGTAGGAGCTTGTAGAGTTGGGGAAGTAAGTACGCCACCCCACGAATGGTATTAAGGAATACACCCGTCATCCACGCGACTAATACACACTAATTAACCGGTAAAAGATAGTTAGGGAGTAAGGAAATCTAAGTAAACACATTTCTCTACACATAAGTTTCTCACCACATTTTCATTTTTGTTCTTTTATTTTATTTGCATCCGTAGTAAATTTGGGTTAGTTGACTAGCAACTAATTCCGCCCACTCCTTCAAAACCCGAGATTTTACTTGCTTTCATAAAAACTATAAAAACATAAAAAGAATCTTCCTCAACCCTTAGACCTAATTAGAGTAGCCTTTCACACCTAACGAACACTATTCCCTGTGGAGAACGATCAATCCCCCGTACTTACCACTACACTATACTACATCGGTCAGGTACACTGCCTGGTGGGGTTGTAAGCCTCTTGAGATCCCTCGAGAGGTAAAACCTGTTGTAAGGTTACAAAACCACGCAATCAAGTTTTTGGCGCTGCTGCCGGGGAATAGTTATTGTTTAGGTTTGAATTTTTATTTTATTAGGTCTACTCGCTAGATTCCTTTCTAGTGAGATTTTTATTTTCTTTTTCTAGGATTTTCTTTAGTCTATCTTTTTCTTTGTGTCTTTGTTCGTAAAAGAAATTTCCATTGACTCTTCCGTTCACCATTATGGAGTACGCGAATCCACCATACCACCAACCACAAAGGCCATTCTACCCTATTGACATCTCGAATTTCAAACAATATCGAGATGAACCCATATATGATGCATGGACTCGTTTTAGAAATTTACTCCGAAAATTCCCTCATCATAGTTTCGCTTTAGCATCCCTAACCCGAACCTTTTACTATCGTGTTGGCCAATATGACCAAATGCGCATTGAGGATTTTGCCAATGGGGACTTTAGGGAATTAAGTGCTGAAGAAGCATGGGATGCCATAGAAGATTGTGCCCAATATTATTATAGGGTAGACAACCCAACAAACGTTAGTACAAGTCAATTGAATATAAATTTCCTGGATCATGAAACAAGTTTGTTTGGGGATGAATACATTAGTGTTGAGATACCTAAGTGGTTGTCATGTAATGCCATAGTACAAAACGAACACATAGGTGACCTTGATGTGATGAAGGATCTAGCCGAGCATGATCACATTGATCAAAAAGACCTAGGTTTTATGATCGATGACGATGAATCTCAAGAAACACATGATGAATCTTTTTGGCAATTTGAATATAGCAGTCAGAATATTGAGGATGATCCTTATGATTCGGATATAGAAGTTGAGATGCCTAGAGAAGTACTTGAGATACTAGGGAAAATGTTAGGTTTAAATTCTACCAAAACCTATGATGAGGATATAGGTGATCTTGACACAAGGAATGATGAGGTAAGTAACATAAGCCCACCAAGTACCCCACAAGTCCTACCATCAATTGAGGCACACACACCGCCCGTGACTTACCCGGAAGAAGTTGAGGAGACTATAGGAACCCCAATAGAGGTAGAGCCCTTGTACCAAACACAACTAGAAGAAGTATGTTTGAATACTTGTGATCACAACCTTACTCTTAGTTCTATGGAAGTTCCTAGTTTTGATGAACCGGAGCCTCAGCCAAAACCGTTACCTAATCTTCCATCCTTAGATGTGAATTTAGGAATTGAAAAAGGTCCCGATCCACCCATCAAACCATGTAGTCCGGGTAATGTTAAGATTAAGGTAGTAGACTTTAGGCCATGTGGAGTGGAAGCTAATATAGGAGTGAACCGCGACCTTACATACATACATCACCCATTTATGATTGATCACAAGAAACATTATGGGTTTAAACCGGGTTTATTAGGTCAAAGTGGATTCTTAACATGGAGTCTCTCGAAGTTGATAGAAGATGATCCCTTTCTAGGAGAAAACTTCAATTCACCCATTGACCCAATTAAACTAAGTAAGGTTATGATGATTGGATCCCACATCTTTGAGCATATAATTCATCCACCACTCTTTCCTCACGTGGCATACTTCCACCAAGATGGTGTGTATCGCTACTTTCACCCACACTTAATCCTAAGTGTAGGGAAAACCTCCCCTATTTCCGTTAAATAAGGGTAGAGTCAGGCTCGTGACTCGAACAAAAACAAGCGCTCTTGGGAGGCAGCCCATGCTTTATTTGCTTTGTGTGTTTATTTGTTTGTTTGTTTGTTTTTATTTGCTTCCGTATGTGTGTTTAATTTTTATTAGTATTGATTCATGTTTAAAAGTAATTTGTGAAAATGCTTTATTTTGTTTTTAACTTCGTCTTAACTACATATAAAGGTATTTTGCAAAAGATAAGTGTAAGGGAAATCTAAATCGGTTTATTAGAACACAAATGAACATGAATCGTAATAATAATAAAATAGCATACATATTCGTATTTGTTTGAGTCAAATGCTTGTATCGAGTCATAATGATGTTTTGCAGGATTTCCAGGAAGTAAGGTAAAGGTTTTTCCAGAAATTTTCCGGAAACTTAAAATGAAAATTTTTGTCAGGTCATTTCTGACGGCGTCAGGGTTTATAACCTGACGGCGTCAGATTTAATTTCCAGAAATTTTTGAAAGTTTTGTTTTCATAAAAAGTTTTTATTAAAATCTCCAACTTATAATCTCCAGGAATCTGCAAAATTATCATTCCACAAGCATTATATCCTTATATATAGATATTATCCCGCCGATGTTATGCAGGTTTTCGTGTTTGTTTTCTCAGGTTTAACAGGTTATTTTGGACAAGGAAATGTTTTGAATCAAGCTTGTGGCGATGCATTAGTCATGGAGCTTCTACATTACTTTGGAGGAAGATCTAACCGTGTAATTTCATTATCCACCGAGCGAATCAGGGGAGTATTTGATTTCATTCTTTTACCTTTTTCACTTTTAAATCTTGTTATTTGAACATTGGGGACAATGTTCATCTTAAGTGTAAGGGGGGGTAAAAGTACGATACTTTAGAGAATACAATTACGCTTGATTTTTGTTTGTTTAATAGTAGATGTGTAATAAAACTGAGATAAATACCTGTTAGGGCAATTTTAGTGCCAAATTTAAAATTTTTTACAACATATAGGAGTGAAACTTTGATCTTAATGAGCGTCTCACGGATAGGAGTTATATGACTAGCACAAAAACCGTACCACTAAAAAATTTTCCACCCCCAAATATGTGAGGTTCGCCCCTAGAATTGGTAGGAAAAGCATTTATGCTATGATGTGTGTACCGGTAGCACTTAGATTCTAGAACTTGCGTTAGGACCATTCCGAGGCCACAAGTGAGACTACATTCGTGTAGTTAGATTTACTACATGATAAGAGGCATTAGGATTAACCCATTGTTTTACACCTGTGTTTTTGTTATAATTATTTTGGCTACATTGGTCAAGTAATTCTCCCACACCCTTTGCGTTGTACTCATTTTTAGTACACGATACCCCTAGTACAACCCTCAGAGCCTATCTTTTCGTTTCGACCTTTAAGCATTTTACTTAAAGGAAGAATTTGTTACACCCCACTTAAATGTACACCCAAATCGCCTTAGCCTACCTTGTATGCACTCATTTTTAGTGCATTATTGTTACAACATTTGTTTAAACCCAAGTTAATTATCTAGTTGATTACATGGTTGCTAAGTCGAGTCATATCCTTGTACATATTGTTTTGGGATGATTGGGACTCATGGGTAAAGTACTAGTATAATGGAGTAATGGGGAAGAACATCATTTATTACCCCCATATGTGCTAAATATTTTAAAAGTACTCCAAGTTTTTCGATTATCTTAATTCGAGTCATTAGATTAGTATTTGTAAAGTTATGTAAAAGTTCAAGTGTAAGGGGAATGCAACGCCCCTATGATGTATTATTTTGGATGGTAGGGCAAAAGTGTATGCAAAAAAAAAAAAAAAAAAAAAAAAAAAAAAAAAATCGAAAAAATCAAGAAAAATACAAAAAAATGAGAAAAAGAAAAGTAGAAAAAACATACGGACTACCATCCCGTTTTATTTTATGTTTGTTTTATATTTTTGTTATTTTGTTATTTCGTTTCTAGCTTAAGATCGAGTCTAGTCTTGGCTTAGCAACGTTGTATAGTACATGTAATTGATCAAGATTTTTAACTCGCCACCAGTAAAATATCCTTTATCCAACAAAACCGTGTTTTCCTTTTCCCTACACCTAACGTTATAACCCATTTAAAAGCCCTCTTTGATAGTTTATCTTAGGTGCTTACGCCTAGTGGAGGAGGTTTTCGATCCTTTCCCAAGCCTATGGTAATCTATTTGCTATGACAGGTAGTGAGAGATATTTTCCGTTTTCATTTATGAGATTTATTTTGATGACACTTGAGAGATGTGAGTATCTAAACACTACTTGTGAGGTGCTAGTTTATAATCTCCGTGCTTATTATGATTGAAGTGGAACGATTATTTGTTGTAATTACTTTTATGTTAGCATTAAATGACCCCTAGCTTGTATTTTGATTAGAATAAAAGCGCATTTGCTTGAGGACAAGCAAATCTCAAGTGTAAGGGTATTTGATGAGGCGAAAAGTGTACCGCTTTTAAGGGGTCATTTAAGCCCAAAATCGTATTTATTTGATCAAATATTGCCCTAAATCGTTCCTTTTGTCATTTTAGGTACTTTTGAGGAGAAATCTGGAAAAGGAGGCATTTTGGACGTTTTTGGAGCATTAATGTGAAGAAAACGGCAAAGTCTCAAAAATCGGCTGAAAGTTACTCTTGACGGCGTCACAATTTACTCTAGACGGCGTCATGCTTTGGCAAGAAAAGTTGGACGTGAAATTTACTCATGATAAGCCAGTGAAAATAGCATGTGAATTCTGACGGCGTCACGCTTTAACTTAATCAAGGGCGTCACGGCTTAAATCATAAGGGGACGGCGTCACGTTCACGAGCTGACGGCGTCAAGCCTTGATAAGCCAGAATGGATTTTGGAAGAGCTAAAGAGGGACGGCGTCAAGAAGGTCATCCGGGAACCCTAAAAGCGGCGAGGTGACGGCGTCACACTCCATAAGGTGACGCCGTCAGATCCAAAAATCTATATATAGTTTTCTAATCTTTTGTCATTAGGGAGAGCTTAGTGTGTGGAATTTTGGGATAAAACCCTAAGACGATTTTAGCTACTTTTTCAGGGCTTTTTGCCTTGAGATCTTCCATGTTTCATTGAAAGATAAGTTATCAATTAATCATTCAATATGTCTATGTGTTGTTTGATTCTATCTTATTCTTGTCTTTTGTTTAACATGTTAGGCTAAATTTATCTTGTGTTTGCTTAGATCTAATGAAACCTAGCTATTGATTATTGGTTGTTAGTGTGTTGTTAGTTGTATTGGATGATTGTTTATCTATGTTAGGCTTAAGAAAACTGGCTAACTTCCTATTCGGTAACTTGCTTGAACGTCTTAAGAAACATGAACCAAATGCGTACTAAAGGTTTTTATGGTTGTATTTAATGCACAAGCGAATTCTAGTGATCCCATGTTAGGAGCTTCCTAGCCGGCTCGACATAGGAGTGAAGTAGGAGCTTGTAGAGTTGGGGAAGTAAGTACGCCACCCCACGAATGGTATTAAGGAATACACCCGTCATCCACGCGACTAATACACACTAATTAACCGGTAAAAGATAGTTAGGGAGTAAGGAAATCTAAGTAAACACATTTCTCTACACATAAGTTTCTCACCACATTTTCATTTTTGTTCTTTTATTTTATTTGCATCCGTAGTAAATTTGGGTTAGTTGACTAGGAACTAATTCCGCCCACTCCTTCAAAACCCGAGATTTTACTTGCTTTCATAAAAACTATAAAAACATAAAAAGAATCTTCCTCAACCCTTAGACCTAATTAGAGTAGCCTTTCACACCTAACGAACACTATTCCCTGTGGAGAACGATCAATCCCCCGTACTTACCACTACACTATACTACATCGGTCAGGTACACTGCCTGGTGGGGTTGTAAGCCTCTTGAGATCCCTCGAGAGGTAAAACCTGTTGTAAGGTTACAAAACCACGCAATCAAATGCACAAGTAATGTTATCAATCCTAAGAACAGATCGTTTTACTTAACCGAGATACGTTTAAGAATTTCAAATTGCCATTTTATGCTATTGGAAAATTTCAAGTTGTTTCAACTATATATAATCTTTTATGTGTAAACAAAACAACTACTTCCTTAAGGGAAATAAAACAAATTCCAAAATAATCACAAAAAAATTTGAAAACTAGATCATTTTCACTATTTACTTCCCTCCCCCACACTTAGGTTTTGCATTGTCCTCAATGTGAAAATTTAACTTCAAAGTAAAGGAAATAGGGAAAATAGAATAGCAAATGATATCACCGAGAAATCATGCGAGATCCATATTTGGTGTTTAACACATGAGTTGGGTCACTCCAAACTCCAAAATGTACCAACCATATGAACGAGCAATGATTTACATGGTATCTCAAACCTGAAAAAAAAATAAAACAAACAAACACAAAAAAAAAAAAAAAAAAAAAAAAAAAAAAAGCAAAAATACTAATAACCAAAATACTTGATAATCCTAATCAACATAAAGATAAACGTAATTCTAGAACATAAGAACGATACTAATTCATAATAACATAATAATAATAATAATAATAATAATAATAATAATAATAATAATAATAATAATAATAATAATAATAATAATAATAATAATGTTGATAAAACTGAGGTCTTTTGGCCGAAGGAAGACCCAAGGAGCAGGTATGTTGGTGTTTTTCCCCCTAATATTTCTCGACCTTCGCATGGTGTTAAATTATTAGGGGGCCCCGCCGGTGTGGATTTTGAGTTTAGTAGTAAGCTTGTTATGAAAAGGGTTGCTAAAACTATTGAGCTTATGGATGCTGTTGCTAGGCTTAATGATCCTCAGTGTGAGTTGTTGTTACTGCGTGCATGTGCCGGTATTTCCAAGTTGTATTTTTCTATGCGCACATGTCCTCCTCGGGTCTTTGAGAGTGCTCAGGTTTCTTTTGATGCAGCACTTCGCTCTTCTTTGGAACGTATTGTCACTGCTTCTGGACCTGGGTTTGGTGACTGGCAATGGAGACTCGCCACTCTACCTTTTGCTCTTGGGGGACTTGGTGTGTATTCTGCAGGTGATGTCTTGCAATATGCCTTCCTTGCTTCTAGACTTCAATCTGCCAGCTTACAGACTAAGCTTCTCCGTAGTTCTGGTATTGTGTCTACTGGTCCCTCTTTTGATGATGCATTGTGTACTTTTAATGTGAATATGGGTATTGACCTTATGAGTAACCCTAGTGAGATCGCTGCCCCCAAACTTATGAAGAAATTGGCAGATATACATTTCGCACGTGTTGCCCAAACGGTTGAATCCACTTTCCATTTATCCTCTAGACAGATGGCTTTATGGAATTCTTTAAAAGAGGATTATACGTCAGATTGGCTTAAGGTGGCACCGATATCCGGTTTGGGACAGACTATGAATGCCAGGACTTACAGATGTGTTTTGTGTTACCGGTTGGGTGTTCCTCTTTTTACTGTCCAGATGCCATGTTCAGCTTGTTCTAAGGTTTTTCCGGGAGATATTTTTGGAGATCATGCTGTATCGTGCGCAGGCTTAGTTGGTATTAAACATCGGCACAATGTTGTGCGTGATGTTCTTGTTGATATATGTTCTCGGTCGGGAGTTTCAGTTCGTAAGGAGGTGGATATTGGGCTGCGTGGAGAGAGGGACAAAACCTTACGTCCGGCCGATATGCTACTTTACTCTTGGGATGGTGGCCTTGATGTCTGTGTTGATCTTACAGGATCGTCACCTTTGACGCGTTCGTGTATGGTTGATTTTATGCCCGGTCGGGCGGTTATTGAAGCCGCACAACGTAAACGTGTCAAGTATGCAGCTAAATGCGCTGATATCGGATATGGATTCCTCCCCTTTTCATTCTCTTCTTTTGGAGAACTTGAAAAGGATGCAGTGACCTTATTAAAACGCATTAGACGATTCTCTATGACTCAAGACATTGGAGCACGAGCCGCTCCACATATTTTTAGTAGGATTGGTTTTGCTGTAGCTAGAGGTGTGGGGGCCCAGTTGGTATCTCGGCTCCCCACTAATTTCTTGTAAAATCCTATTTGTTTTTCAATAAAGTGATGATTATAATAAAAAAAAAAATAATAATAATAATAATAATAATAGAGTACGAAAGAAAAATAAAAATTGTTCATCACACATCATAAACCTCGAATGATAATCATAATCATTCGTCTTCCATATCGTCAGCTGGATAATCAACCAATGTTCCAAGCCCAAAACCTCCCGACGATGTTCCAGCTTCATAGCCTTGTGTACCTACATTAGAAGAATAATACCCCGCGAAACCCTCCTGGTTGACATTATACCCTTCATTTCCTTGAAATGTGCTAGACGTTGGGTAAGGTACATGTTCCGATGGATAAGGTGTATATGGGTATGGGTAAGGTGGAACACTAGGTGGTGCGTACGTCATTGGGAATGAATATGGTGGTTCACTATGTTGTCCAAGGTATGTGAGAATTGGTGCACAATAGTCCAATTGATTTCCAATCCTACAAGCTCATATCCCTCCATACTTCTCTTTTCTCTTCTTGTGGCAAATTTGCATGCCAATCTCTCCTACTCGAATTCAACCCTGAAGATCCTCCCATATTTTGTTGTTGAGGTTGTTGTGGTGGTGGTGGGTTACGAATCAGATTCACAATTGTCTCTACCAAACACATCCTATCATCATCAAGCAATTCTTTCAAATTCTTCTTGTCAAGTTTTTCACACTCTTTTATCACCGTTATTCTATTCAATTCACTAGGCGTATCATATCCCAAACTTGTTCCAATTTTAGTCACATAATGGCCCCCATTAATAAAACCGTGCTCCGAAATAATAGTTGCTCTTTTTGACAAGTAGACCGCCAAAGTCCATACCACATTCATCTTCCGATTTGGTTCCATAATCATCTCAATCAACCACAAGTCCGGTTGATGAACTTTATCTTGACTATTGCCCTGGTGCACCAACGAGTTCACAATCATTTTGTGTAAAAGCCACGCCATCGGTGAATGTATTTCCGATACCTTCAGCCTCCCACTGTTGGGATTTCCGATCTCGCTCCATATCTTTGTACCATCATACTTCGGTGGTTCTTTTTCCAACTTAGAAAGGTGTTCCGCAAACTCTTCATGGCTAAGGTCATTCTCATCGTATAACCCAAGTAATTGCCCAAATTGTGGCAAAGTTAACGCATGATCCTTTCCACACAACCTAAACCAAATACAATTTTCCTCCATAATGTCATCCATCTTCACCTCTTGGTTAAAATAGATAGTAGAGAAGAACTCTAAACACCATTCTCTATAAATTTGCTCTTCATTGATTCTAAACGCGTACTCCAAACTAAAATCTTCAAAAACTCCGTTATCAGACTCCGTATTAACCTCCCACAACTTCTCAAGAGTCTTATTGAGGTTATATTCTCTCATCAATTTCCAACTCACTAACTTTGGTACCGCAATCTCTTTCCTTTGTAACTTTGCCAATCGGCTATTATAACAAGCTTTTGCTTCCTTACTTAGTTTACTCCATCTCAAATTCTCACTTGTTATTGGCATGAGGTTAAACTCTCTCACTTATCGACCTTGTCTCACGTGTAAAGCAACCAACGGGTTTTCCTCCTCTTGACGAACACATTTCTACAAAACAAACAAAACAAGTACACAAGGAATGTTGGAGCTAAAGGTTAACTTGTAAGATAAATTAGCAAAAAACCAATTTTTTTTCTTTTCTACAGGAGGGGCTGAACCGCCGCGGTTCATTTTTGAACCGGCGGTTTGGCTTTTTTTAATTTTACCGAGAGTTCAGCCGCCAAGGTTCAATTTTGAACCGGCGGTTTGGGCTGGTTTCTGGGTTTCTCAACCGTCGGCCTGGTGTATCCAGCCGGCGGTTCGCAGCAGCTAACCATAAAAAAATTATTTTCTAGCTTTTCCAACTTCTCTACATTTTACTCCTTCCTCCATTTGCTTATTAGTGCTTATTCTAAGTGCTTAAACCTCATATTTTCTTCACTTCTCTACCTCAAGAATCTTAGAATCAAATCAAAATCAAACAAAGTAGTGGTCCATATAATTAATCATATAGCATTCAAACACTAATTCATAACCATATACCACAAGAAATACAATCAATCTTGATTTAAAATCCTCAAAAAAAAAATCGACATACATGAACCTTAGATCTTAAGACATCAAATTCTCCTTTAATACTTAATCAATTCATCTAATTCTACTTCCAATCAATCCTTACATCAATCCTCTAGTAAACCCATCAAGTAATTCCAATTAATTCGAACTCTATCAAATTCGCCCAATTCAAAACCCTAAAAGTCAAATTCGAATTAAGAACAATGCAAAGTAACTGGATGGTGTTACTTACCCTTTTTGATGCCATAGGTTTGTTAGAATCTCAATTTGATAACTAAACTTCAATCTTGGAATGATGAGAATATTTGTGGATTGTGGTGTTTTTTCTTTTCTTTTGTTTCTTTGCACAAATGAAGACTCAACCGTAGGTTGGATACTTCAACCGTGGGTTTGGTTTTCAACCGTGGGTTGGTAAAAATTTTAGTACAAACCCTTTTCAAAACAAAAACGTTCCTTCATTATCTTGATAATTTCAAATCATCACCACAACTTAAAAACACTTCCATCATTTCTATTGATTTAAAATGAAACAAACTACATAAACTAAAAACAACTAAAACTCAAACTTAAATACTTCTTATTAATAATAGCTTATAAAGCTTAAAGGCTAAAACACACTCAACTAACAAAGAAGTGCAAAACATAACAAGATCAATAAACGATAAATAAACATGATAAAACTCATAAGAGACAAAATGAGCAAAAGCTTAGTAATAAGCTTCTTTATTCTTCCACTTGCTTCCTTTAATCATAATAATTCTCAAACCTTAGAATATCCTCCGAATGAAATTTCCCCGAAAGAACGCTATTAGTTTCCTTTGTTTTGAACTCACGAGTGAAACGACGTCCACCCGGGCTAGTAATATCTATTTTAGTGTGCCAATCATTGTCTCCTTCAACCTTTTGATATTTGCTATACCCATCAGATGTCCACTCAATATTTTTAAGCTTAATTGGCATAGAATCAAGGAAATCAACCATCTTCTTGTACACAATAACGTTTTTGAAAGGATTGAAGTGATTTTCCATAGCCAATGCACGCTCCATTTCATCCTCAATATGTTCAAACGATGGGGCTGTTTTTCCATATTTTGGGTTACCTTCATTATCATGGCTAATATCAAATACATCCAACCAATCTTCTTCATCTAATTCTTCATCTGCTAGAACTTTGTTTCTTTTCTTGGCATGGTAAATCCTTCTAGCCACTCCATCATCAATTTCCATCGTTCCTTTGCCATTATCAATTATTGCTCCAATCGTACTCAAGAATGGGCGTCCAACCAACATGGGTGTCTCTTTATCAATAGGTACATGCAAAATCAAAAAGTCACACAAGTATGTTTGGAATCTTATTTGTAATCTCACATTCTTCACTTTACCATAAGCCTTTGCCATGGTATTGTCTGCCATCAACAAAACATCATTGGAAGGACAAGCTCTTCCCAACTCCATAATCTTATACAGCTTATAAGGCATTATACTAACACTCACCCCCGTATCGGCCAAGGCGTTTATTGCAATGGTTCCATTTACTTTGAGTGGAATAAGGTAGTTCCCCGGATCTTCATTCTTTTTAGGTAAACCTTTCTCCATAACCTTCTCCTCTTCTTCTTCTTCAATTACACTCTTCTTATCAAGTTTCATTTTCTCCACTGAAATTTCATCTAACAACTTCCTATAATGAGCATAGTGTTCCAACACATGGAGTATTGGTTTCTCATTTAGCAATTCCTTGAACTTTGTAGTAATCTCCTCAACACATTTTGCTTCATCAATGGGTTCTTTGGTTGGTGTTTCTTTTGGTGAGGGTGTTTGGTTAGAAGAACTTTCTCCTTTGATTAGTTTAGTGGGTTGTGGTAATGATGACGGTGAGGGTACAAGACCTTCGAAAGGTGGGTATTTTTGTTTCAAACGAGTAGCTTTTCCCATCTTAACCATTTCCATGCTCCCAAGAATACCATCTTCATTTTCACAAGCTTCTTCCATTTGTTCAATTAACCAATTAACATCCTTGTCATCCTGTAATTCTCCAACCTTAACTTGCATTTCTCCTAGCTCAAAATCAATAACATACTTTGTTGCTACCAAGAAATTTCTTCCAAACACAACGGAAGGGTCCGTAGTGTCTTGATACATACTCATCAATAATCAAATCCATAGCAAAAGTATAGCCGTGAATGTCAATTTTAACATCCCTTGCTATCTTCCTATTATACTTGTCAACTTCATATTTCCCATCTCCAAACTTTTCATAAAAAGCATAGGTCACATAACTATCACTTTGTCCAATGTTACATTCCGCATCCCAAGCTCATAATCCTTCGAGTCCACAAGGTGTGGAATACCTCATACTTGGCTCATCATATTCTCTTAACTTAGCACGAGTGAAAGTGATCACCCGTGGCTTCTCCGATTCATATTCCATACGTTCAACTTCCTTTCCCTTCGCTTGCAACTTCACCTTTTCCAAATCAACCATTTTCTCCATCCTAGCGATAACATCTCCATCATCCATCAATTCCATTTCCAAATTGTCCAAATAAGCCGAAACTTCACTAGGTGAATCCATAACTAAAAATAACTAAATGTTCATAGACAACACATCAAAACAAACATTCTAAAACTATTCTAATAAACTAAATAACAATTAATTAAACAAATAAAAGGGTAATAAATAAAAATAAGTTTTTTTTTTTAAACACAGCAGATATGGCAGTTCACACCCAAACCGGCGGTTTGGGTTGTGAAAAAGTTATACCGAGAATCAAACCGCCGCGGTTCACATTTGAACCGGCGATTTGGATTTGTAAAGAATTTACCGAGGCATGAACCACATCGGTTCATAATTGAGCCGGCGGTTCGAATTTTTTAAAAAGTTTTACCGAAAGTTGAGCCGGCGCAATTCAAGATTGAGCCGGCTGGTTCAAGTTGCGAAATTTTTTTTTTACCGAGACTTCAGCCGGACCGGTTCAGGATTGAACCGTCCGGTTTGCAGAAATTTTTTTTTCAAAGTTTTTTTTTTTTTTTTTTTTTTCAAAGGTTTTTTTTTTTTATTTTTTTATTTTTATTTTTTTTTAATAACTTAACACGACAACCAACAAATGTTAGGAACACAATTATTTAGTTGAAGACTCGGTCACCCCGAGTATTTGTTAGTGTTATCTAGCTCGTAGGATTATCAGTAATATTAGTATTAGCTTAGATATTAAAGTATTCGTGGAGTGAGTCGGGTCTTTACCCACTGTCAGCTCACTCCACAACCCACTTAGGGCAACTACTATTGTACTATAAATTCCCCTTCCCTAGCAAGGGAAGGGTTGGACCATTTCACACAATAATCTTACTACTTTACTTTCTCTCACTAAAGGTTCCAATTATCTCATTCTCTCTCTAGAAAACCCTCTCTAAATCGGCCTATAATCATACCATACGAGTGTTAGTTGATAGTGAACATCATACAATTGGTATCAAGAGCTATGGTTAGGTTCGTTTGATTTTATGTTCACGAATTTGTCTAGTGTATTGTTGTTTTGGTTCGATTTGAAAAGTACAAAAATTTCTTTTTTGTGCTTTGTTTTGTGGTTGGATCTGTTAAACCTTAGCTCGTTCTTAATTAAGAGTGGTGTATAAACCTAGATCTGTTGTGAAATTGCATGATTCGCTCCGGATTTACTTAGATCTTGGTTTTGTGTTACTTTTTGGTTCGAATAGTTATTAATGAATAATCCTTGATTCAACCTTGTTTGTGGTTAGATGTGTTTAAATCTTGAATTCTCTTGTTGAATAAGTCTTATAGAAGCTTGGTTTTGCTGTTGGATTACTTGTTTCAGTCGCGTGTTAGAAGCTAGAGCAGATTCGAGTGGTTTTGGTATTTTGTTCTTCGCTGCGATTTGAGTATCGGTAGGATATTCTTAGTTGCGATTTGAGTTATTTAAGGTAAGTTACTATTGCGATTTCGTGCCTTGAAATTGCGATTTGCCTTTTTAACTTAAAACGGAAAAAGATAGCGATTTGACCTGACAAATCACGTGCAAGGGAATCTTTGACTTTCTGACGTTGCGATTTGAGCTGACAGTGACTGGTTTGTCCGGTAGTGCATGCGATTTGACAGGTTGCGATTTGAGCATTCCGGTTGCGATTTAATCGTTGCTATTTGGGTATTCCGATTGCGACTTGACAGTTGCGATTTGAGTTATCTTTTTGGTTGCGATTTGACTATTGTGACTAAGTCAAGTCTTGCGTTTGGAAGAAGTGATTGTTGAGCCTGCGATTTGAGAGTTCCTGCGATTTGGTCTTTGCGATTTGTCTTACGGTTGACTATTTGCGATTTGACTAAATTGCGATTTGACAAGTTGCGAATTGACGTATTGCATTTTGACAGATTGCGACTTAACCTATTGCGATTTGACGTTGCGAGTTAATACTTGCGATTTGACTCATTGCAATTTGGTCAGTTGCGATTTGACTCTTGCGATTTGACAAACAGTGACTTGACTTGTTGCGATTTGATCAGTTGTGATTTGACCTCCGTAACTCAAATCTTTAAAGATTTTTATTGTGGTTCACTCTCACTTAATAGTTTACGGTTTCTTTTGTTGATTTTAGAAAATCCCGCGAAAGATTCAATTTCTCGGTTTAAATCACAAGAGTTGTAAAATCCCGTCTACATCATGACTTGTAGTGCGTCTGATGACATCCAAGCTGCAGGGTCCGACACCCGCCCTCCTATGCTAGATAGGACTGATTAAGAGTCATGGGCTCAAAGAATTCGACTCTACTGCTTGGGTAAAGAAAATGGGTTCAACATTCTCAAGTCAATTGATGAAGGACCATTTCAGATGGGCACCACTCGTGATGCTGTTGCTACTGCTGAGGATGGAACGGTAACTTTGGGGATTGATAGGCCACGTGAATACAATGATCTGACTGAGGATGAAAAGAAGCGGTATGATGCTGACGTCCGAGCATCCAATATTGTGATTCAAGGCTTGCCCAAAGATGTTTACAAACTCATCAACTTCAACACGGAAGCAAAAGCCGTTTGGGACAATGTCAAGATGCTTCTGGCCGGATCAGAATTGACTAAAGAAGATCGGGAGTCACAACTGTATGATGAGTTTGAGCATTTCAAGATGAACCCCGGTGAGAACATCACTGATTACTATGTGAGGTTTCACAAGCTGGTAAACGACATGAGAATCATGAAAATGACTATGCCAAACATCCAACTCAACTCAAAGTTCGTAAACAACATATCACCTGAATGGGACAGATTTGTCACGGCAGTCAAGCTCAACAAAGGTTTAAGGCATACCAATTATGAACAGCTATATGCTTACCTTCAACAGCATGAAAAGCACGCTGTTTATGATCGTCTTCTCCGAGAGAAACTTAATCCTACCACAACAACAACAAATGATCCACTCGCATTGGTCTCACAAGTTCAGCCCTTCACTCAACCACAACTTGATTCAGGGTATTCATTCACTGATCAAAGGATTGATGATCTCTCCAATCAAGTCTCATTGCTGGTTCAACAATTCCGAGCAACACTACCCCAAACCAACAATCAACTTCGAACTTCCTCAAACCCACGCAATCAAGCAACTGTGGAAGATGGAAGGATTATTGTTCAGAATGTCCAGGGGAGACAAAATGCTAACCCAAGGAATGTTGGTAGGGGGAATATGCTAAACAGAGGTGGAAATGTCAACCAAGAACAAGGGAGGCAAGCAAAGTGCTATAACTGTGGTGGGTTGGGACACATTGCTAGGAACTGCAATCAGCCCAAGCGTCCTCAGAACTCTGACTATTTTAAGGACAAGATGTTGTTGATGCAAGCTCTGGAAAAGGGTGCAGTTTTGGATGAGGAAGAGCTTTTATTCCTTGCTGGTGAAGGGGGAAACACATTTGATGCAGATGTGGATGAACAACCGATTCAAGATATGGCCCTCAATGATCCAAACATATTCCAAGCTGAAGATTGTGATGCATTTGATTAGGATGTCGATGATGAGCCGACTGCTCAAACCATCTTTATGGCCAACCTATCTTCTTTTTCTTCATCATCTCATCAGGCTGGTTCCTCCAATCCATCCATCATATCTGAGGTACTAAAGCTATACGATACGCATAACATGATAGATGTATAAAAGAATCCTACAGAAATACAACAGCCAGACGATGTTGATTCAGATAATGCTAATATGGGAAACAGCAATGTTATTCCATATGAACAGTATGTGAATCAAAACGTCATGCCTGATGTATCAAGTAGTGACTCTTCTGTTGTAATTAATGCATCTGTTGTAAATAATGCATGTGTTGTAGATAAGGCTAATGTGGTAGATAATGATTGTGAGTGACATGAAAACACTGTGTTTGTCCCAGATGATACTTTGACTACTAGGCTTAATTTATATAAAGACCAGGTAGCAATTTATGAACAACGTGCCAAATTTGAACTCACTGCACGAGAACAGAAAATGGATAGTCAGATGCGTACACTTGTTACTGAACGTAATTTAAGGGAAGAAACATTAAAAAGGGAGCTAGGTTCTTTAAGAAAGCAACTTAATCAAAATGTTAAGCAAAAACAGGAGATTTAGGAGAGTGTAATTACACTAAAACAGAACTTCAAAGAAAAAGAATCAAAACTCCTAATTGATTTTTCCAGACATAAAACGTTGAAAAACAAGATTGAAAACAAGTTGTACACACAGGATCAAACCAGGCAAACTGCTCAAATGATGCATAAGCATAAAAGGTTGTGTGATAAACACAGTGAATATAATGTAGGAGATCCTAAATTAGCTCTTCTTAAAATTGCTAAGATAGCCCAACCTGCGTTATATGATGGAAATGAACTGCTTAAGACTATTCATGCCCCACCTGATGTGTCTTCCTTAGAAGAGAGTAATGAGTTAGATGACAGAAAAAGAGAAAGATTAGCTGATAAAATGAAGGACCCAAAATGTGTAGCCAAACAAATCATAGTTAAACCCCATAATTACTATGAGCAAAATCGTTTGACTGTCTTTGCATCTCAAACTAAGTTAACGCCTGAACAAATATTTTGGTCTTGGGATATGGAAAAGAGAAAGGCTGATGCACTTAAGGAAAACACTCCACCCCTTAGGAAAATTGAGACTGCAACGGTGTATCCTCCCAATACACCTAGGCACTTAGTTCCATTAACTCTTCTCACAACATGCAATATTCTAATTAGCATCTATGTTCTTTATCAACTACTTGCTGATTTTGATAAAACATGTAAGAAGAGAATAACACCAACAGGAATTACCGAAGGGGAAAGAGGGTTTGAATTAACAAAAGAGTGCTACTTAACTGAGGTCATACCATTCTTTAAACTTCTCAAGGAACATTTTGAGGGCATGCAAAAATCCCTTAAAACTGAAGTCAATGAAATGAAAGCAATGTTTAAAGATATGGAAAATGAGATGGCTCAAAATGCAATAGAACTTAAGAGTCATGAGATTGAGTGAAAGAATATTCTCATCACCAATGAGAATTTGATTGCTAAATGTGTTGCCCAGGATGTGTTTTATACTGCTACTGATGCTACACTAAGTGCTTGTCATTTTCATGAACTGTCTATTGCACTAAATGTTTCCCAGAATCGTGTTGTTGAGCTTGAGGGGGAGAATTGGAATTTGCATGAAAAAATTCAAAATGATGACCATGATAACATGGTTAAACGTTTTTCTGAACTAGAGGTTGATTATCGTAATTTGGAACTAAAATATCAACACTTAGATGAAAGATGTAAAATATCAAATGCCAAGACATCTTCGGATGCTCCTGAATTTGATACTTATTTTGAATTAAGCAAACGAGATGAAAAAAATTCAAGATCACACCAACACGATTCGACAATTGAGGACTCAAATAGCCCAATTGAAATCAAACAAGAGTGATGAGTATGGCTCCAATAAACTACCGTCTTTAGATTCTCAGAATTTTCACTATCAGGATACCATCAATAAGCTACACCATGAAAATGAGTGTTTTCGAGCTGAAAATTCAAAAGTCAAACAGCATTTCAAAGAGTAGATGACTCAATCAAAGTCACACGGAATAGTCCTAATGAAAAGATAACCTCTTTGTTAAATGAAATCGAGAATCTAAAGACTCAGGTGAAAGGGAAAATGCCAACCATTACTGGTAATAATGTTGTTCCAAAGGTTTCTGCTTGTAGTAAGTATGCTGTTAATGTAGTTCCTATTCCTTTTCCCCTTATAAAAAATAGGCCTGCCCACCAAGTATATCTCAATCTTCTTAAGGATAGCCTTGACACCTTGCGTGAGATCGTAGAGGAGGATAGAATAGTAAAACCACTTGATAGTAGTGTTGCAGATGTCTGTTACATCACCAAACGGTCTCAGGAATTGTTAGAATATGTCAGTGGCACTGATCCTAAGATTGATAACAAAAGAGATAGATTTCCTTCATCATCTTACACAACTAAGAACAAGCTTGTAATCTTTGATGCACCACCAAGAACATCAGATCCCAGCACATCAAAAACAGGAAAACAAATGACAGTAAAACAAACTAATGTTCCCACCATTACTTCTACAGGAGTAAACTGTAACACCAAAGCTAGCGGGTCAAAGTCTAGAGACAATGCAAGGAAAGATAGGACTGCGCCAGCTAAGAGTGTTCACAAGAAGAAAGTAGAAGCCCAACCTAGGAACAATAAGTTTGCAATGAATGAAAAGAATCGTGTTGATTCTAGTATTAAAAGTACTGTAATTAATTCGAATTCTTATGCTGTCTGCAAAACATGTAACGAATGTTTAATTTCCAGTAATCTTGATGATTGTGTTATGTCATTTTTGATGTCTCATAAACGATCCCAAGATAAGAATGTTAGGATGACTGAACCGCGTAAGCAATTTGGAAAGCCATAGGAAAGATATTTGCTAATGTTGGTTATCAATGGCAACCCACTGGAAGGAAATTCACTTTAGGAGATCAGTACCCCTTAACAAGATTGAATACTCGTAAAATTGTAAATGTTAAGGAATGGAAGCCGACTGGTCGAATCTTGCCCTTAGTGACACAATGCCCTACCATTAGGTCAATTACTTCTTCTAGTGACGTTTCCACTGTGACTGCAATAGCATCTACGAATCCTGTCATTCCAGAATTTGTGTGAGCTAACCAAACGGACCCCAACTGCACATGGGGATCCACATTTTTCAGTTTTCCATCGTTGTCTGTTTTCAAATGCAGGTCGTACAAATCGTCTTATGGTATTTGGACTCAGGCTGCTCAAAACATATGACTGGGGATCGCTCACGGCTCAAGAACTTCGTGAAAAAGTTTATCGGGACAGTTAGGTTCGGGAACGACCATTTTGGGGCAATCATGGGTTATGGAGATTACGTTTTTGGTGACAGTGTAATCTCCCGGGTATACTATGTGGAAGGACTAGGGCATAACTTGTTTTCTGTTGGCCAATTTTGTGATTCCGATCTTGAAGTTGCATTCAGAAAACACACTTGTTTCGTCAGAGAATTGGATGGTTTCGATCTTCTTAAAGGCAGTCGTGGAACCAATCTATACACCATCTCAATTGAAGAAATGATGAAGTCCTTTCCTATTTGCTTGCTGTCAAAGGCCTCAAAGACCAAATCTTGGCTTTGGCACCGACATTTAAATCACTTAAACTTTGGTACCATAAATGATCTTTCTCGTAAAGATCTTGTACGAGGCATGCCCAGATTAAAGTTCGAAAAATACCATCTTTGCTCTGCATGTCAACTGGGCAAAAGCAAGAAGCAAACCCACAAACCCAAAACTGTCAACACCATCTTGGAAGTTCTTCACACCCTTCACATGGACTTGTGCGGACCAATGAGAGTGCAAAGTATTAATGGGAAGAAATACATTCTTGTGGTAGTCGATGACTACTCGCGGTTTACATGAGTGATGTTTTTGAGAACCAAGGATGAAACTCCAGAGGTTATCGTCAAGCTGATCAAGCAGCTGCAAGTAAGACTCAACAAAACTGTCAGAATCATCCGAACAGACAATGGTACTGAGTTTGTTAACCAACAACTCAGTCATTTCTATGAAAGTATTGGCATTACACACCAGAAAAGTATTCCACGCACCCCTCAGCAGAATGGTGTGGTTGAAAGAAGGAACCGTACTCTGGTGGAAGCTGCTAGAACCATGCTAATATTTTCTAAAGCACCGATGTTTCTTTGGGTAGAAGCAATTGCAACTACATGTTACACTCAAAACCGATCCCTGATTCATACTATTCACAACAAAACACCTTATGAGCTGATTCATGGCAAGAAACCAGACCTCTCTTTTCTTCGTGTGTTCGGTGCACTGTGCTACCCAACAAATGACAGTCAAGATCTGGGAAAGTTGAAAGCTAAGGCAGACATAGGTTTCTTCATTGGGTATGCACCAGATCGCAAGGGATTCAGAATCTACAACAAAAGAACCCGACAAATCATGGAAACTATTCACGTGACGTTCGATGAGCTGACTAAGCAACCGGCTCCTGGACAAGCTAGTTCTGGACCCGATTCTAACCTTTTGACACCTGGACCAATCAGTTCAGGTCTTGTACAGAATTCCACGCCTGCAGTACCGTATGTCCCACCCACCAGTGAGGAGTTGAAGAAGTTGTTTGATTCGATGTATGATGAGTATTTTGAGCCACCAACCGGTGGTGCTACAACTGAAGCCCCACCTGCACCTCCAGCTGATGATGCTCAAGTTCTTAACAACTCAGATAACCAATCAGTGTCTATCTCTGTCAGTAAAACAACACCATCTGTCAGTCATTCACCATCATCATCAAATGTTCAGTCCTCTACGGTACAACAAAGTGCTGCAATTGATAATTCTTTTGAAGTGAATCCGTTTGCTCCTGTTAATGATGTTCCATTTGAGAATATCTTTGCCCCTGAATCTCCTACAGCTATTTCATCTTTAGGGGATCCTAACTCGGCTACATCAGTTTAATACCCTCAACTACATGATCATCTCAGAAAATGGACCACTGATCATCCTATTGATAATATCATAGGAAATCCTTCTTGTCCGGTATCCACTAGACAGCAACTTGCCACCGATGCACTGTGGTGCTTCTTCAATTCTGTACTCTCCAAAATCGAACCCAAAGATTTCAAAGATGCTATGTCTAAAGACAGCTGGTTTCAGGCTATGCAAGAAGAAATTCATGAGTTTGACCGACTTGAAGTATGGGAATTAGTGCCCGCTCCAGATTGTGCAATGATTATCGCTCTCAAGTGGATTTTTAAAGTGAAGCTTGATGAGCATGGTGACGTTCTGAAGAATAAGGCTCGACTTGTTGCAAAAGGATATCGTCAAGAAGAGGGCATAGACTTTGAAGAATCATTCGCTCCAGTTGCTAGAATAGAAGCCATCAGAATCTTTCTAGCTAACGCTGCCAGTCAGAATATGGTTGTCTACCAAATGGATGTAAAGACAACATTTCTAAATGGTGATCTAAAGGAGGAAGTTTATGTCAGTCAACCAGAAGGATTTGTGGATCCTGATCGTCCTACTCATGTCTACCGTTTAAAGAAAGCTCTATATGGGCAAAAGCAAGCACCAAGGGCGTGGTATGATACGTTATCAAAGTTTCTTCTGGCTAATGGCTTTTCTAAAGGTGTTGTTGATCCTACGCTATTCACTAGGAAATCGGGCAAACATCTACTTCTTGTTCAGATCTACGTAGATGACATCATATTTTCCTCATCCGATCCTAGGGAGTGCGACAGGTTTTACAATGAGATGAGCTCTAAGTTTCAAATGTCTATGATGGGACAAATGTCGTTCTTCTTGGGTTTACAAATCTCCCAAAGTCCTGGAGGCATCTTTATTAATCAATCCAAGTATGCTAATGAAATACTGAAGAAATTTGGATTTGATTCAAGTGATGCTGTTGACACCCCTATGATTGAGAGATCGAAGTTAGATGAAGATCTCTCTGGGATCCCGGTTGATCAAACAAAGTTTTGAAGCATGATCGGATCCCTGATGTATATCACCGCTAGTAGGCCAGATCTATTGTTTGCTGTATGCATGTGTGCTCGATACCAGACCAAGCCTACCAAGAAGCATCTAGAAGCAGTAAAGCGGGTCATTCGATACCTTCAATGGACTATTCAAATGGGTCTCTGGTATCCTAAGGACACTGCCATGGCCCTTACGGCCTATGCAGATGCAGATCATGCGGGGTGTCAAGATACTCGTCGAAGTACATCAGGTGGTGCTCAATTTCTGGGAGATAAGTTGGTTAGTTGGTCGTCTAAAAAGCAAATGAGTACGTCAATATCGTCAACAGAGGCTGAATACATAGCCATGTCTGCATGCTGTGCTTAAATCCTTTGGATGAGATCACAACTATCGGACTATGGTTTTGCATACAACAAAATTCCTCTGTATTGTGATAACAAAAGTGCCATAGCTCTTTGCTGCAACAACGTCCAACATTCTAGATCAAATCACATCGACATCAGACATCACTTCATAAGGGAACAGGTTGAAAAAGGGGTAGTTGAACTTTACTTCGTGAGGACCGAGTTTCAGTTGGCTAATATCTTCACCAAGGCACTTCCGAGAGAAAGGTTTCAATTTATTCTCCCGCGTCTTGGCATGAAGAGTTTGACTCCAGAAACACTCAAGGGTCTTCAAGAAGAAAACGAGGAGTAAAAAGGATTTGCTTCACATATCCATGTATATATTTGTATATATCTTAAATCAAAAAGAAAATAGAAAAATATAAAATCCATAAAAACCATAAAAAATCAGAAAATCAAAAATACCAAAAAAAAAAAAAAAAAAAAAAGTTCTTCTAGGCATGTCTTCTGTTTATCAATAACATTTACAGACCTAGAAATGTCATTCAATAATGACACGGGTCCTTAAATGAAGCTCGATCAGAAGTTATATTTACCGGTTAAAACATGTCTAATGGCTTGCTATTACTTCAGATAGCAACCTGCGTTTTATTATGGGGAAAGCATGTCGCCAAAAAGACAGCTATTCCTCCAACTGGGTGATGTTCACCCGGGCATGGATTACTTTACATCCATGTCTCTCCGTCATAATGTACGATTCAGTGCATCATTTCGAGGATAAGAAGAGAAGTATTCTTTACACCACAATCTCTTCGCATCTACGATTCTTCAGGAGAGTTTTGGTGTTTCACAAGGTGGTAACTGGACTTAAATTTTCACAAATGCTTCACGCTCAATTGAATGACTACAGCTCTTTAGATAGAAAATGGGTCATTAATTGAGGGGGAGAGTAGTTGTTCAAAATTTTGACACCTTTTTAACCTATGTGCAACATCAGCAGTGACACTCCCTCTTGGATTGAGGGGGATCATCGTAATGTTCCATCATCAGAATATATTAAATATGACCACATTTTATCCCACATTTTCTAACTTATTTAAATCAATTGGGATCACAAATCTTAAAAGGTTTGAAATTTTTGATCGGGGGAGAGAATGTGATTTAAATATGAAACCTGATGAAAATGTGATTCTTTGGACTTAAATGTAAGCACTCCCATATGTGCTAAACTCTTTCGCATATCGATGCACATATTGAGGGGGGGCAAATGATTTGTGATAACAAAAAGGATGTAGCATCTTACGTGAGCACGACTCAGACTTAACCAATGAATTGACGAAACATAAACTGTCATTAATCAAAAGGATGCGTCCTGGCCGGGTAATAATTTCAAGCTGGTCTAACCAGTGATGTGAGCGTGTCTCGAAGAGGACGTGTCTGAGTAGAGTGTACCATTTCGAGAAACTTTCTGTGGACTTGACCAGGCCGGGTAATAATTTCAAGCTAGTCTAACTAGTGATGTAAGCGTGTCTCGAATCGGTCATGTTCACTGAAAGTGGATCAATTCAAAAAGTGCAAGCTCTACCCAACATGTGCAAATTTATAATATAATCATCCGAGCACATGTTAAGGGGGGGGGCATTTGAAAAATATAAAACTCTCAAAGTGTTAGCAAAATTGTGTTTCATAATCACGAACACTTTGAGAGATTTTTTCAAAGATTTGGTTAATGGCAACATAGGATAGTCATGATGTTATAAGGTGGCTAAGGTTAGGAAAACCGTCCTATGATCCGCCAGAGCCGGAGGGATCTACCCAGGGACAATACCGAATAGTTTGTATTAGAAAGTCCTTAAGTATGATTATGAAAAAGGAGTAATATGAGAAAGGAGAAAGAAGGGGTTGAAGAATTAAAAAGAAATGAAATGAGAAAGGGTGAAAAGAAATAGCCCTCCAATTATTCAACCTTAGGGCAGATACCGGGTTCAATTCATTTGCTACTGGTGGTTACTAAGGTAACACCGGTATTGAAGACAAGACGTCATGGACCCAGTGACGCACTGCACTAAACCTTCTAAACCACTCAAGTTCTCTTAAAAGGACTTGTTTCATTCTCACGGGGAACCCTGCATAATCTATCGACCGCTCATTACGAGTTATGTTGATATTGAAACAGGAGACACCGCTCCAGTCTCCGACTACCAAAATTGCACTTATAGAGTCTAGAGCCTCAAGATGCATCATAAGATCTCATAGGAACACATGTTACTTCTACACTGGTTGTTCAACCTTAGGGACACCAGTTGTAAACTTATGAGTCCTACGCAGATCTTAGCAATCTGCCAGAACATTTATGAGGGAATTTACAAACGTAATTCTCAGTGATTGAATGGAAACTCCTGCCAGGGTCAACATCAAACAGCCCTAAAAGCAGGTCACTTCGGCAATTCCTTGTGGATTACGCTTAGTGGTCACGGTGGTTTCATATGGTCTACAGTCGTGGAGTGAACTCCAGTGACTCACCTAATCATTGATCTACTTCGGTAGATCTTATAAACCCTCTAGGGGGTATCCGATTTAGGAACGGCCTTGGTGAGGATTAGAGAATGTTTGCACACTATGCTGTTAACAATCTCAAAGTCCAAACCTGTAAGTACCGGACATTTTATTGCTAACTGTCGTATGCAGGAATACCTGGCGGTTGCAGCTGATTGATGAAAAGATGCTGATCCATCACCCCATGCTCACACTTTACCATCATAATCAAAGAAATCATGATAACTAAAAGACCTTTAACACAGCTTCCGCAACTCTGATGCTGAAAATCATGATTCAGAAGAGTGTGAGTATGTTGACTCAAAGATCATATCATCACATGGAGACGATACTGCAAAAAGATGACTTGAAGAAGCATGTTGGATGATAACCTCAAAGAATCCTCCAAGATCATCCAAGACAAAAGATCAGTCATCAAAAGTTCGCTGCTAAACGCACAAAGATCAATGACTTTGAAGAATCAAGAACTACGAGCTAGGAAGTCATAGACATATGATAACACGCTAGAATTCAAAACATTATTTCCGGGGTGACCTCCCTTAGGGGGAGATTGTTAGGAACACAATTATTCAGTTGAAGACTCGGTCACCCCGAGTATTTGTTAGTGTTATCTAGCTCGTAGGATTATCAATAATATTAGTATTAGCTTAGATATTAAAGTATTCGTGGAGTGGGTCGGGTCTTTACCCACAGTCAGCTCACTCCACAGCCCACTCAGGGTAACTACTATTGTACTATAAATACCCCTTCCCTAGCAAGGGAAGGGTTGGACCTTTTCACACAATAATCTTACTACTTTACTTTCTCTCACTAAAGGTTCCAATTATCTCATTCTCTCTCTTGAGAAAACCCTCTCTAAATCGGCCAATAATCATACCATACGAGTGTTAGTTGATAGTGAACATCATACAACAAACATAAAATAAAATAAAAACGAGATTAACACATGGAACGAGAATACAACAACCAAAACACTTAACAATCATTAACCAAGTAAACCAAACAATCACAAAACATAAAAATAAACTCTAAAATCATGCAAGAACAAGAACAAACTCTACGCTACTTATTTACAACTAAACTAAACTAAACTAAACTAAACTAAACTAAAAAGGAGTAGTCCCCGGCAACGGCGCCAAAAACTTGACGCGATTATTTTAAGATGTGTATATTATGTCCTAATTTCACTCAAATTTTAAATTTATAAAACACCTTTTTACCGATTATTTAGAAAACACATACGAGCAAGTATACTCGTTCGTTTGTAGTATGGTTTTGTGGAAAATAAGGATCGTTCCAAGAGACTATGCGTTTAAGTTTAAGCAATTTAGATAATAGCAATAGAAATAGTACTCAAGATTGTCACGCTCTAAAGCACTTTAAAATAATTAAACAAACAATGGTTTCAAATGAAATCAATCAAACAAACAAATACTTGTTTAGGAACAATGACTAATCGTGATAGAATGTTGAACATGTTTGGGTGAAACTTAGAAGGCACATGTCAATTTTCACAAGGACTTCTAGTCAATGGGTAATATCAAGATAATCCATGTTTCTACTAGTTTCACGGGTGAGTCCTTTCGGCCAAATCTCATCCCATTACGCTTGCTCTTTGTGTGATCAAATGTATGAAAAAGATGATTAGTTACATTAGTTCTTACGAGTCCTTTCAACCCAATCTCGTGATTAAATATTCCCGAATTCATTTAAAAACTTGCATACTTAATATTTGTCAATTATCAAATACCAATCCATTTGTGCACCAACTTCTTGGAATCAAACAATATTAGAAATCATTTCAACCTTTAAATCCAATAATGTTTAACCAACAAGTTTTAGAACACGAATTATATTTAAACAAACTCATGAAAATAATCACTTTTTCTAACCGACTAATCATTCAACATTCATACGAAAGTCACATCATTCCCAAACAAGCATCACAAATTATTCCATAACAAGCGTCATCATCAAACATAACATTTCATTCAACATCAAACGGTTCAACATGATTAATTAAAGTAAAGAAAATTACCCAAAAGTAAGACTACAATGAGTAATAAAAGAGTTATAGCACTCCTTAGGGCCTCCAATTGAACAAGGGAATCTTC
Source organism: Artemisia tridentata subsp. tridentata (assembly GCA_021014915.2). Taxonomy (NCBI): domain Eukaryota; kingdom Viridiplantae; phylum Streptophyta; class Magnoliopsida; order Asterales; family Asteraceae; genus Artemisia; species Artemisia tridentata. The sequence goes on from CP139506.1 coordinate 202,753,967, forward strand.
CACCTCTTCTAGTAAGTATCTCCAACACTTTCTTTGTTTCTACTTGGGATCTTCTTAAGAATGGCAGAGATTATTAAGCTCTTTTGGGTTTAGTAAGTAATGTGATCAAGTCCCTATGGTGTAAGGCTTGATTGTAAGTGTTGTCTCAATCTTGGGGTGATTAGGGGCTTATTTATGCTTGAAATCCTCCCAAAAAACTGTAATAAGCCTTCAATAATCATCAAAAGAGAGGAAGTGATCGGACTCAAGTCATTATGGTAGTTAAAACCAAGAGTTAATGCAACTCTTCAACTCAGAAAATTCTCAACCCACGGTTTAGGATTGAACCTGCGGTTGGGATTTCAGACTTGAACCTCAGGTTGAGTTTTTGAACCTTGGGTTTGAATCTCAGCTTCAACCTTGGGTTGAGATTTTGGACCTTGGGTTTGAGATTGATCTTGCACATAAATTTCAACTTTGAGCTAGCATATTACTTCAACTTTTAATACACTTTTTAGCACTTAATCTTGACTCCATCTTTTCATCCTCCTCATGTACAACGGAAATACTCATAGCATGAATCAATATCTTTGATGACGATCTTTTCTTGAATATTTACTTGATTTCATAGCTTTTCTTCGTCATTCTTTGATATTTCCTTGTACCTAGACTTGAACACATCTTAACAACTTTTAAGCGTAAAATGATCATAAACATAACTAAATAATATACAAAAACATACAAATAACACAATTAAAACATGTACAAAATGAGCGTTATCAGTTAGTTAATTATTAACTAATTTCGCCCACTCTTTCAAAACCTGAGATTTTTTTTCCTGCTTTCTAAAAAATATAAAAATACAAAAAGAATCATCCCTCACCTTAGGCCTATCTCGACATACGTCTTGACCTAGCGACACTATTCCCATAGAGAACGATCAATCCCCCGAGTCTTACCTATACTACACTACAGCGATTAGGTACACTGCCTAGAGGATTGTAAAACTTATTGCGAGGGTTCGCAATTCTCACATCAAGTTTTTGGCGCCGCTGTCGGGGAATAGTTAATAGTTTAGGTTCGATTTCTATCTCGTTTAGGTCTACTCACTAGATTCCTATCAAGTGAGATTTTTATTTTATTTTTATTAGCTTTCTTGTAGTCTATCTTTTCTTCATTCCCTTTGTTCGTAATCCATATCATTTGCCATCATGGTGGATGATAATATCTTTGAACCCATTAAATAACCACACCAAGACCCACCTCGAGCCCGTACTCTAGGTGAGTACTCCAAACCTAGCCACCAAGGCTATTGAAACACCATTGAGCTCCCCCAAAGAGACAATGTGTCTCCCTTGCGATCCGACACCATTCGGTTGGTGCAAAGCGGATGTGCATTCCATGGACTTCGTTTCGAAGATCCAAACCAACATCTCAAGGATTTCCTTAAAATCATAGATTCCATAGACCTTGATGTTGCAACTCAAGAGACAACGCGATTGCGTCTCTTCCAATTCTCTCTACGTGACCAAGCTAGTCATTGGCTTAAGCGTTTACCCGCGGGATCTATCTCATCTTGGGATGATCTTACTTCTCGTTTCCTCGCTCAATTTTTCCCACCAGGGAGAACTACCAAGCTAAGGAATGACATCTTGATGTTCCAACAATGTCAAGGTAAAACTCTTTACGAAGCGTGGACTCGTTTCAAGGACTTACTCCAAAAAGTCCCTCATCATGGCATTGATCTTTGGCTTCAAATCCAGATTTTCTACGATCATGTCAACTATCTCACCAAGCGAGCCATTGACCAAGCGGCATGAGGAAAATTGCGAGGGAAGAATGCAGAGGAATCATGGGACATCATCGGTGAATTGGCCTTTTGTAATAACGAAAAATGGGATGATCCTCGTGATTTGGAAAAAACGGTCAATGCAATCTCATCACCTAACAAAATCTCCAACCTTTCCGAGGAAAAACTTTGTGAACTTGAAAAAAGGGTCGATTACCTACTTGAAAAACGAAGGAAGCCGTTAAATTCCAATCAGGCAACGGTCAATTCCATCTCAAACCAAAACCCCATCCCTTTATCCGAGTCACCTCATAGGGAAAATGCAGATTCTTTTCTAAAATACGCACGCCCTACTTTGCCTCCCCGCGAACTTAATCCTGATTTTGAAGTTGGAATGAGAGAATATATGTCGACGCATTCTAAGAGATTGGTGAAATTTGAAGAATCCGTCTATAGACAACGAGAAGAGATGCAAGAGAAGATGGCGGAGATGATGAGTTTATTGAAGGAATATACCAAAACCAAAACTCCGGAAAGAGTGTTAGTGAGGAAAGAAAGTCACACTCCCATCACCAAGCATGTCAATGCTATCTCTGTTGTTCGAGAAGATGACAATGAAGTTAAAGGACAAGGTAGTAATATGGTGAATGATGAAGACGTCAATGAAAACACGATCGATGTTGAGAATAACAACCGCAATGACGTCGTCAATGATAAGTCATGTTTAGAAGAAGAGAAAAAAGTACCTCAAGGAGAATTAAAATGGTTTAAGGGAATGATTATGGAAACACCCAAATCTCATCCAATCGAATATTACTTGAAACATGGCATTAAGAAGAAAACCATTGATAATCTGATAAATAATTATCGATATAACGACTCGTTACGAAAAACCTTTAAGGGAGAAATGGATGAAGAGGTGTATGACACGCTGCCCGCAAGACGTTTGTACGAAAGCCTTCTCAAAAAGAGCGTAGCTAACAAAACATGCTGTATGTGGGAACTTCGAGATACCATGTAGCATTGGTGATTTAGAATACGTGAATGCGTTTGCCGATCAAGGGTCCGATGTGAACATAATGCCTTTGTCAATTTACAGTAACTTAACAAGTGATAGGCCATCTAAAACTAACCTTAGGCTCTCCTTAGCAAATCATTCTTATGTGTATCCTATATGAATTGCGGAAGATGTGTTAGTTGATGTAGCAAGTCATATATACCCAGTTGACTTTGTAACTATTGACATAGAGGAAGACGAGTACATGCCCCTAATCTTAGGAACACCATTCTTAGCTACGGCTAGAGCAACCATTGATTTTGGAGAAGGGGTAATGATACTTAAGGCGGGAAGAAGCAAAATTATAATGTATATGGTTCCTCGTCACATAAGTAAATATAAGAAAAAGAGAAAATTAAGCATTGATCTAGCAACTTCCTTTAATCATGTTAAGCAAAAGATTCTGTGTTGGGAATTAAATGTTCTGAAGTTAGTACTGCTGAGAGAAATACACTAACAGTACAAACTGCTAGTGTATGAATGAAGACTACTAAGATATAAATAACAGTACAAACTGCTAGGTTAGTACTGCTAGTTATACAGAAGGTACTGCTGGAAGATAACTGCTTTTGGAGACATTGTAGGAGATAAGTATGGTATAGATTTTGTGTATATCTTTATTAGTTAGAATTATACGGTGTAATACTTATCTTGTAAAGGACTCCTTAGTCTATAAAAGGAGATCCTAGGTTATACGATTAGTGTGTTAGACATATATCAGTCATAGTTTTTGTTAAGATTCAAGGTCGATTGTAACCCTAGTGATAGCTAAGATCACTCGTATTATTCTCAATAATATTGAATCGTTTGGTGTTAATCATTGTGTTCATTGTCCAATACAAAGCATTACTGTTTCATTAATCAAACCAATATTCTTCTAAGTGTGGTTAAGTAGATTCCGCATACTTAACTGCATTCACTCAAGCCTTCAACTTCTACTACAACAGTTGATGGTAAGGTTGAGACAGTTGTGCAGACTGTTCCAGTTACTGCTGAAGAGAGGCTTCAGAAGAAGAATGACCTCAAGGCCAGAAGTTTGCTGATGATGACCATTCCAAATGATCAACTCTTGAATTTCAGCAAGTACAAGGATGCTAAGACTTTGTTTGAGGCAATTATTGCTAGATAGGGTGGGAATGAAGCCACCAAGAAGACACAAAAGACTCTCTTAAAGCAGAACTTTGAGAACTTTACTGGTACCAGCAATGAGTCACTGGATCACATGTTCAACAGGCTTCAAAAGATTGTTAGCCAGCTTGCTGTTCTTGGTGTGGATATACCACAAGAAGATCTTAACTCCAAGTTCCTGAGGAGCTTACCTACAGAGTGGGCTATGCATGTGGTAGTCTGGAAGAACAAGCCAGACATTGATACTATGAGCTTGATGGACTTATACAGCAACTTCAAAATTGTTGAGCAGGATGTGAAGAAGGCTGGAGGATCTAGTTCAAGTACTGGGAACATGGCCTTTGTGTCATTTCCAAGTAACTCAAGTCCAGTTGAAGAAGTGAAGGTTGCTGTGGGAGTTAGTACTGCTAACCCCAATGTTAGTACTGCTAGTTCATCAAGCAGTACTGTTGGTATTCTGGATGAGAAAACTTGTTGTGCTTTCCTGACAAGCCAGAATGATGGGTCAATGCTGACTCATGAAGACCTCCAGGATATCAATGATGATGATTTGGAGGAGATGGAGCTCAAATGGATGATCTCTCTTCTTAGCATGAGGGCTAAGAAGTTCTACCAAAGAACTGGAAAGAATATCACTATCAGCAGCAATGATACTGTTGGTTTTGATAAATCAAGGATAGAGTGCTACAATTGCCATAAGATGGGGTACTTTTCAAGGGAATGCAGGAGGCCTAGGCAACAGGATGGTAAGAGCAAAAGTTATGGGAACAAGACCAAGGCTGTGGAGATTACTGAGCCAACTTCAAAAGCTATGATGGCTATTAATGGCTTAGGGTTTGACTGGAGTTTCATGGCAGCAGAGGAGGAAGAACCTACTGAGATGGCACTTATGGCCTTCTCTGATTCTGAGGTACAATCTGCTAAAGTTTCTTCTAAATCTTAGACTGCTCTTAAAGAACTAGAAACTTTAAGAAAACATTATGATGAACAAAGGATAGAGCTGAACAAAACTAATTATAACTTGTCAAATCATAAGAGAGGTTTAGCTGTCCTAGAGGAGCAGATAGTGCACTATAAGAATAATGAGTCTAGTTTTGCTGATGATATAGCAGTTCTTAAAAGGGATTTATCTTATAAAAATGCTAAAATTAGTCTCTTGAAAGCTGAGTTGGATCAGATTAAAAAGGCTAATAAAAACATTCAATTAAGTGTAGAAACATTAGAATATGCCTCTAAGGGTGTAAACAAAATAATTGAATGTCAGTTAATCAACAAGGCTAAGTCTGGGTTAGGTTATAAGACTGTTCCACCTCCTCACAGAGGAATACCTGCACCCCCAGGGATAGACCTAGAACATACAGGCTTGCCTGAATTTCAACAACCAAAGTTAGAATATGGTCCTAAGCCAAAAGAAAATGTAGTTATTGATAAGCCTGTAGAAGTAAGTGAAACCTTTGAGAGTGCAAGTGACACTTCACTCACTGAGGACAAGGAGTCCTCTGGCAGGAATTCAGATGTTCCAACCATTGAGGATTGGACATCTGATGATGAAGAAGATCAGGTTATGGCTAAACCTGATGTAGTTAAGGAAGAAGGAACAAGTGTTCCTAAGGTGGCAAAGAAGAAACTGTTAGGCCTAATTCAAATGCTAAACCTTTTAGGAAGCCAGTTAGGAATTATAAAATGTATAGATCCACATACAAGGCCAGAGGTAACCAGAGGAACTGGAACAACCTCAAGTCTCACCAACTAGGTGATGACTTTGTCCTATATAAGAAAGCTTGTTTCAGTTGTGGAGGTTTTGACCATCTTGCAGCTTTTTGCAGCAAAAGGGTAACTGGGTATTCAAACCATAGGGTGAACTTAGAAAGGCCTCAAAATCACTATAATATTGCTAGAATGACACCCAGAGCACTCTTATTAAAGTCTGGCCCAAAACCAGTTAATATTGCTAGGCCAACAGTTAGTACTGCCAGACCATTTAAGTCTGTTTACCCAAAACCAGCAGTTCAAAGTGCAAAAACAACTTTCAAACATGCACCAACAACTGCTAAAAGGCCTTTTCAAACAAAAGCAGTGGTTTAAAAACAAATTTGGAAACCAAAAGTTACAACTGCAAAGCCATCAGTTAATACTGCTAGTCAAGCAGTTAGTACTGGAAATTTTAAAAACACTGCTAGGGAAACGAGGGATAATGCTGTTAAGGCCTCAGCATGTTGGATTTGGAGACCTCTTCAATCCAATGGTGCATCAACTGTTTCGAAAAGATTTAACTATATTGATGCACGAGGCAAACCCAAGTCAGTAATGGCTTGGGTACCCCAAGGAAACTAATTTCCTTATTTCATGTGCAGGGACATTCACAAGGAGATGTTGAAGATCAAGGATATGCAGATAGTGGGTGTTCCAGGCACATGACAGGCAACATGTCCTATCTTTCAGACTTTCAACCATTGGATGGAGGATATGTTACCTTTGGGGGAGGAATAGGAGGCAGAATTACTTGTAAAGGTACACTTAAAACCGGTAAATTGGATTTTGAAGATGTGTACTTTGTTCAAGAGCTTAAGTATAACCTGTTTAGTGTCTTACAAATGTGTGACAAAAAGAACAAGGTTTTTTTTACTGACACTGAATGTCTTTTGCTTTCTCCAGACTTTAAGCTACCTGATGAAAGTCACGTATTGCTCAAATTTCCAAGAAAGGGCAACATGTACAGTGTTGATATGAAGAAGATTATTCCTAAAGAGGCCCTTACTTGTGTTGTTGCAAAGGCCACATTGGATGAATCTATGTTATGGCATAGGAGACTTGGTCACATTAATTTTAAAACCATTAATAAAATTGTAAAGGATGGTTTGGTAAGAGGATTGCCTTAGAAAAGATTTGAAAATGACCAGACTTGTGTTGCTTGTCTTAAAGGCAAATAACATAAGGCTTCTTGTAAGCCCAAGATTTTTAACTCTATTGATAAACCTTTGTTTATGCAACATATGAATTCATTTGGCCCCACTTTTCTGAGGAGTATTAAGCATAAGAGGTTCTGCCTTGTTATTACTGATGACTATAGTAGGTTCACATGGGTTTTCTTTTTAGGTTCTAAGGATGAGACACCTAGCATTCTTACGACATTCATCACTGAGATAGAAACTTAGTGGATAGGAAGGTAAAAGTCATTAGATGTGATAATGGGACAAAGTTTAAAAATAGAGTTATGGATGATTTTTGCAAAGAAAAAGGTATTAGAAGAGAGTTTAGTGTTGCTAGAACTCCTCAGCAGAATGGAGTTGCTGAGAGAAGGAATATGACACTGATAGAAGCTGCTAGAACCATATTAGCTGACTCTAAGTTGCCTATCACTTTTTGGGCTGAGGCAGTTAATACTGCTTGTTATGTGCAGAACAGGGTTTTGGTAGTTAAACCTCACAATAAGACACCATATGAACTTTTTAGAGGTAGAACTCCTGCATTAGGATTTCTAAGACCTTTTGGGTGTCATGTGACCATTCTGAATACATTAGACCATCTAGGAAAATTTGATGGTAAAGCAGATGAAGGATTCTTTGTTGGATATTTTCTTAATAGCAAAGCCTTTAGAGTATACAACACAAGAACTAGGAAAGTTGAGGAAAACCTGCATGTTGAATTTCTAGAAAACAAATCTAATGTTGCAGGTGAAGGAACAAAATGGTTGTTTGACCTTGAGACTCTAACCCAATCAATGAATTATGTGCCAGTTGTTGCAGGAATATTTTCTAATGATTATGCAGGTTCAGAAGCTGATGATGCAACAAATAAAGCAGGCTTGGGTAAGGAGAAAAGCTCAAGAGCATGTACTGATGCCAATATGGACAAGTGTGGTGATCCGATGGAATCAACACATATTTTCTCAAAGGATTTACAAAGGAAATATGTAAACCCGAGTCGTTTTCTCAACGAAGGCGTGAATGGAATTTCGTGATCTTGATTCGTGCAACGTGTTTGAATAAGGAAAATAAAGGGAATTCGGGTTTTTACGCTACAATAAGTGAACATAAATTAAAAACGACTTAAAAAGCAAGGGAAATGATAATCTAAAGAACGCGTAACTAAAAATGTAAAGGAAAACTGAAAAGACGTTTAAACCGGGAAAATCCCGAGCCTAAACGACTAAACGAAGAAATACTAACTCTACGGGCATCAAACTAATTTTCCTAAATTCTATTTAACAAAAGAAAATTTTGTAAAAAAGAATAATTAAATTTTTTGACTTTTATTTAATTTAATATGAATTAAAAACTAAATTTAACTAATTAAATTATTAAAAATAACAAAATAGTTTAGAAAAATCTGAAAATTTTCAATTAAAACTAAAATGATGCTGGGAATTTAGGAAACATGAAATTAGAACTTGGTTCAACCCAGATAAGCAGTATGGGCTAATAAGCAGTATGAAATAAGCCCTAAAATAAGCTAAACAGCTCCAAAAATTACCAAAAGCTCAACAATATATTAACACACTACTAGCAGCTTAAAACAACTGAATAAGCATAAGGAATAAGCAATTAAGCAGCTGAACAGTTGACTAGTTTTAAGACAGAAAAGTGCCTAAACCATCGACTTGCAGATCAAATAAGCACTTCAAATAAGCACTTCAAATAATATGATTAGTGGAAACTTATGGGGGCAAAAGCTTCCTAGTACTACAGGCTACACTAAAACACCAAAAGCCCTAATTATTACAACCCAATTGAACTCTAATTTTTACCTAGATCAGATGCTGCTAGGACAAAAAGGGAAACTGATGCAGGGCAAACAATGCTACTGAGGCTTATTTGCAGACTAAAAATAAGCTCTCAAAAGAGCTCTAAATTCCACAAAAAGCTCAAACAGATAAAGATTATCCTATAAGCTACTTATGCTGAAAAGATCAAGAACTAAAACTAACTTTAACTAGATTAAAACTGAGATTAAAAAGGGGGCTATAAGGGGCTGATGCAGGCTGCACTAAAACTTTTGTGCAGACAGCAATGGAGAGTGACCAAAAGTAACTCAAACCTGCATGAAACTTAACCAACTTTTGACAATCAACTAAAACTACTATTCTGAACCTACAAACTCTGAAATAGGACCTAAAACTGCTTATCAGATAAATAAGCTAAAATGGACAGTCTACAACCTCAATATTAGGAAAATAAATCTGAAACTATCAAATCCTTCAAGAATGCTTAAAACTCTTGACAAACAACATATCCAACCTAGATTAAGCTAGATTGAATCATTCCCTAGTGCACATGAACAGTAGAGGTCAGCTTTGACCCATTTAGAACCTTGTGCCAAACAGTCCTTTAAAGGGGCTGTTTGGAGTTTAAAACTGCTAGATTCTAAAATGAGCTCTGAAACTTGAACACTAATGACCATCTAACTAAAATAAGCCTAAATGAACATTTTGAAAACAGAGATAAGCACTAAAATATGATGTTTGACTTATGTTGACTATTGACTAATTTGAAACTGAAACAGCATTAAACAACAATTACACTTAACCAAAGCTAAATTTAAGCTGAAAGGATCATGCATAAGCTAAAAGGGAACAGAGCAAAGGCTTTTAGAATACTTAAACAACAAAAACTTCGAATCACTGAATTAACTTTTAAACTTGAATTACAATGAAAATAGAACAAGAATCTTGAAATTAAACTTAAACTGAAATGAAGGTTACATTCGTCTGAAATTGAGCTAAAACATACAATTTATCTAAATTTTGACTTTTTAAAACTAATTTACACTACTCCTAAATTATGCTAAAATCTAACTAAAATCTACTGCTTTCTTCTGTGGGCTTGGTGAGGTATTTATACCCTACAAAAGTCTTCACTAAGCGTCCACAACAAATCCCAGCCCTCCAATTGGTTTAATTTCATCTCAATCGTCCATTCTCGTTTTGGCGGGAAACTGAGACATGGGATTAGAGCCTTTTTATTGGGAAAAGGGATACACGTGAAGAGGGTACTAGGGTTGATAGCTAAGTAAGGAGGGGGGTTAGAGTGTTTCAGTGAAAAGGCATGGGGTGGTGTCAGGGAAGGTGGAGTGTGGTCAGGGTGGTTTTGGCGCGTTTAGTTTTAGAAGATGGTGGTTTTGGTTTTGACTTTTCAGTTTGACCGAGGTTTTAACTAAAAAGTGAACGGGTCAGGGTTTTGGTTGGATTGGGCTTATGATGTTGGGCTTGGTGGGTTGGGTTTATAGGATTAGGATTAAATGGATTGGATTAGGCAGGGTAAGGGTTAGTTTAGGTTAGGGTTAATTTTGGAATTTGGGTTAGGGTTTAGGGACCAATTTTGCCACTTTCTGAAAAATATATCCGAGGGCCAATTCTGCCATTTTGATTTTCTTTGAAGGTTGACTTTGACACTTGAGCAATATCCCGGTCCAAACTTGTAGATTTCTTCCCCGTCCTCGGCTTTTCACGCTTTTTCCAATCTTGTGCTCGGTTTTGTCCGTTCTTGCCCTGTTTTCAATCCTTTTGTACCTGAAACACATAAAAACACAAACCAAGAATATTTGCAACAATATTTGATCTATTTGAGTGTTTTTGGTTATTTTTGTGTCTTTTATGGGTATAAAATGATGAGTATTTACACACTCATCAATCCCCCACACTAAACTATTGCTAGTCCCTAGCAATCCGATCATATGAAGTAATGAAAGGATCAAAAGAATACCAAGTATACCCCGTTTCGATTTTTTATTTGATGCAATAAATTTAAACTAAAAACAAAAATAGATAACATGCTTGATTTCCAAAAATGGTATCATGGAACGGGATTCACACAAAATGGGTGTCTCCAGGGAATTGAAATCGTCATCCTCTTTTTTATACTCCCAACTAAGCTTAAATTCAATGTGCAAATGTTTTTGTAAAATGCTAACACTACTTATACTAATAATCTATGTAAGCCGAAACTTAACTTTTCACTCCCATATTTATTTAAGTTAGGTGAATGTGCTTGATTTTCAAAATTTTGATCACAAAAATTGACGTTTATATAAAATTTTGACTAATACTAGTTGAAAGATAGATTTAAAATTCACAACAAGCAAGTTTCAAAACTTTATTGCATTTTGCAATATCATTCCATTTTTTTTTTCTTTTCATTTTTTCATCATTTTTCATTTTTTTTTTTTTTTTTATTTTTTTTTTACTTGTGCAACATAAACTAGCGGAGTTTCACGGGAACCAAGACCTTACACCTTCCTGGAATAAAGGATCCAAGGGTTGTTACAACGGAGAGTTCCAAGACCTTAACGCCTTTCAGAATTAAGGGTCCAAGGGCCGGTGTAAGAGGGTAGCCAAGACCTAAATGCCTTCCGGAAATAAGGATCCAAGGGCCGATCTTGAACCTTAGCTTTTTAGCACATTTATTTATTACTTAACTTTTTGCAACTTTCAAGCAACGTGTCACTTTCATTTTGCATTATTCTGACATATGCTTGTTCCGAAGTTTAAATAAAGCCTTGAACTAGTATTTTTCAAAATCGTGTGAAAAATGATTTTGTGTGTTCAAAAGTTTGAAAATAAGCACTTATTAAATCAGATTAGTTATCTCCTGGGAGGAAAAGCCATAGATTACTTATATAAGCTCTAAAGAAAACCAACTATTCTACGCTTAGCATTTTCATTTGCACATATCGTAAAACCTTAGTCTAACCGTTAAGGAAGCAGCCAGATCAACACTCTGGCAGAGTCGGGATTCTCTTTGTTCTAACCTAATCAAGACTAAACACTTCTTTTTTATTACGATTTCTTATAAAAAAAAACGAAAAGATTTTAAAATTTTGGCCAAAACGAGGGTACTAGGGCACTAGAAGGTACAAATGTGACAAAATTCACGAGAATTCCCCCCCACACTTAGAATTGAATATTGCCCTCAATATTCAAAGTACCGGCTATTATGCCGACACTTAGAACGTAAAAAGGGTAATACTAATAGCCAAGTGTGGAAAAGAAATCTCTATTTTTCACAAAAAAGATTGAAAAGATATCCCTAGATAATCGTTAGCAAAAAAAATTGGATATTGGGCGGCTGGATTGAAAACAGGCGCATCAATCATCACGATCTAAGGGAAACCTGCAAACAAGAGCAAACAACACACAAACAAAGCACAGTAGAGGAATCCCCCCACACTTAGTGTTAGAAAATAGGAAGAAGTCAGAAACATGGGTTGTCACCCATGTGGTGCTAATGTTTTTGTTAACCGAGTCACTAGCTTGACTCGACCCCGAATTCATTTGTTCTTGGGAAAGCATGTGGAAGAGAAAATCTCCGTCGGACTTTCATTCAAGATGCTTTGATAAACATTGAAGTTCTTGAAAGTTCCACTCCGATGAGATGCAACCGGCTCAAAAGAATGATAAATTGAGATGCCGGGGTCAAAAACTTTGTCTTCACTCCCGAACGAGTGAATAAAAGGACAATCTACTGTATAGGAGAAGAAAGGTAGAAAAACTCGAACGACATATGTGAAGTCAATATAATGGCAATCCTCAGACGGAACTGTCACATATGTCGGAGAGAGAATGTCTCTATGAATCACGGGATTGATATTTGAGGTCATATCATCTGGATTAGAAATAATAGAGTCCATGACCTCATTGTTTTCAAACTCTTCATCAAAGAGAGGATTTATTTTGCTAGAAAAGTACTCATCATCAAATTCAAAAAGAGAATTCGAATAGACTTTGAGACTTTCATTTTGAACTTACTCATCAGAAAGTGATTCGTCATCACTAGAGGAAAAATCATCTTTGAAATTGAAAAGTGGGTTAGAAAACGTCCCGGAAAAATCATCAGTAGTGTCAAGAGGATGATCACTACAAATAGACAAATCACATTCATCGTCAGATATATCCTCGGACTCACTTGGGATTGGGATAAGGTTCTCAGCACTAGACTTTATGAATTCGTCCGATTCCTTTTCAGGAATAGTGCTAAGATGCTCATCCCCCATAATACGAGAGTCCTTGGAGTTCATATATGGTAAGAATGATGTGATTGCAATAGACTGAGGGAGTTGAGAAATGATATCGCTAAAAGGAATAGTACTCTCCTCGTCGTCCTCATCTTCGTCATCGAGCATGCAAGCCTGATTAAACAAGAAACGGTTGTGTGCTGCTCGTTCAATGGCGAGTAAATCTTCCATAGATTCCCCATGACGCTCTTCTTGGGTAGGTTTAACAGCCAAATAAATAAGTGCATTCCTCACATCTTGAAATTCTTGGAATACATCTTTGAGAGCCAAATCCAGAGGAGATGGTTGAGGCTGAGGTTGAATCATTTGATACTGTGGAGGTTGGTCATGATAAGAATAGTCATAATTGTCACAAGGTCCATGCTCATAGACAAGCGAGTTCCTCGTTTGACAATCGGAATTATAGTGCGGACCTCCACAGAATTCACAACAGTAATACTATTGTGGTGGTGTAAAATATGAAGATGTGTCAAATCCGGACGATGTCTGATCGTTATAAGGAATAGTGCTAAGATGATCATTTCAAAATATGTCAAATCCGGACGATGTCTGATTGTTATAAGGGTTCTGCTCATAGACAAGCATGTCTCCCGTTCGACAATCAAATTCCGGATGAGGACAACCTCCACAAAACTCACAAAGATCATTTGGCATATTTTGAAATGATGTATCATTGAAGTTTTGATAGCACGGTTCTTGCCAAAATGAATTTTGATGAGGGCTGAAATCGTTTTGAAAATCTGGATAATTAAGTGTATTTTCGATTTCAGAAGTGCAACACGTGCAAAGTCCATGGGTAAACCCACATCCTTTGCAAAAACATCGTTCACAAAGTGAATCATCCCCCAACGGATCTCCACATTTAAAGCAGTTAAGCTGAAATGAAGATAGCTGGGGTTGTGGAGGGTGTTCGGAAAAACTTTGAGAATCATCGATGGAATTAAGCTCACTTTCGAGGGCTACTTCACACCAATAACAAGATGATCCTTTTGGTGCATGTTTTCCACACCGCTCACACGCACACTTTGAACAACGAAGACTATCAATCAATGGGCATTTACAATGAAAACAGTGATAGCCGAGTGACGACATAAGAATTAAACATTAATGAGGGTTAAGAAGATAGAATCAAACGGTTTAAGAGGATGAGAAACAGAATCAAACGGATAAGATGGATAAGAAGAATCTTTTTGTATTTTTAGAAAAATTTGAAAAATACAAAGGTAAAGAGGAAAATAAATTTTGAAATAAAAATCTTTTTAGGTTTTTTATAAGAAAATTTTTACGAAGAAAATGATAACTTCTCGAGAGAAGGGTCTTCAAAACACGCAACGACAAATGAGATTTAAAAATTCGCGTCAAGCCCTCCCTGGCAGCGGCGCCAAAAATTGATCCGTTGGAATCAACACATATTTTCTCCAAGGATTTACAAAGGAAATATGTAAACCCGAGTCATTTTCCCAACGAAGGCGTGAATGGAATTTCGTGATCTCGATTCGTGCAACGTGTTTGAATAAGGAAAATAAAGGGAATTTGGGTTTTTACGCTACAATAAGTAAGGGAAATGATAATCTAAAGAACCCGTAACTAAAAATGTAAAGGAAAACTGAAAAGACGTTTAAACCAGGAAAATCCCGAGCCTAAACGTCTAAACGAAGAAATACTAACTCTACGGGCATCAAACTAATTTTCATAAATTCTATTTAACAATAGAAAATTTTGAAATAAAGAATAAATTTTTTTTTGACTTTTATTTAATTTAATATGAATTAAAAACTAAATTTAACTAATTAAATTATTAAAAATAACAAAACAGTTTAGAAAAATCTGAAAATTTTCAATTAAATCTAAAATGATGCTGGGAATCTAGGAAAAATGAAATTAGAACTTGGTTCAACCCAAATAAGCAGTATGAGCTAATAAGCAGTATGAAATAAGCCCTAAAATAAGCTAAACAGCTCCAAAAATTACCAAAAGCTCAACAATATATTAACACACTACTAGAAGCTTAAAACAACTGAATAAGCACAAATAAGCACAAGGAATAAGCAATTAATCAGCTGAACAGTTGACTAGTTTTAAGACAGAAAAGTGCCTAAACCATCGACTTGCAGATCAAATAAGCACTTCAAATAAGCTGATTAGTGGAAACTTATGGGGGCAAAAGCTTCCTAGTACTACAGGCTACACTAAAACACCAAAAGCCCTAATTATTACAACCCAATTGAACTCTAATTTTTACCTAGATCAGATGCTACTGGGACAAAAAAGGGAAACTGATGCAGGGCAAACAATGCTATTGAGGCTTATTTGCAGACTAAAAATAAGCTCTCAAAAGAGCTCTAAATTCCACAAAAAGCTCAAATAGATAAAGATTATCCTATAAGCTACTTATGCTGAAAAGATCAAGAACTAAAACTAACTTTAACTAGATTAAAACTGAGATTAAAAAGGGGGCTATAAGGGGCTGATGCAGGCTGCACTAAAACTTTTGTGCAGACAGCAATAGAGAGTGACCAATAGTAACTCAAACCTGCATGAAACTTAACCAACGTTTGACAATCAACTAGAACTACTATTCTGAACCTACAAACTCTTAAATAGGACCTAAAACTTCTTATCAGATAAATAAGCTAAAATGGATAGTCTACAACCTCAATATTAGGAAAATAAATCTGAAACTATCAAATCCTTCAAGAATGCTTAAAACTCTTGACAAACAACATATCCAACCTAGATTAAGCTAGATTGAATCATTCCCTAGTGCACATGAACAATAGAGGTCAGCTTTGACCCATTTAGAACCTTGTGCCAAACAGTCCTTTAAAGGGGCTGTTTGGAGTTTAAAACTGCTAGATTCTAAAATGAGCTCTGAAACTTGAACACTAATGACCATCTAACTAAAATAAGCCTAAATGAACATTTTGAAAACAGAGATAAGCACTAAAATATGATGTTTGACTTATGTTGACTATTGACTAATTTGAAACTGAAACAACATTAAACAACAATTACACTTAACCATAGCTAAAATTAAGCTGAAAGGATCATGCATAAGCTAAAAGGGAACAGAGCAAAGGCTTTTGGAATACTTAAACAACAAAAACTTCGAATCACTGAATTAACTTTTAAACTTGAATTACAATGAAAATAGAACAAGAATCTTGAAATTAAACTTAAACTGAAATGAAGGTTACATTCATCTGAAATTGAGCTAAAACATACAATTTATCTAAATTTTGACTATTTAAAACTAATTTACACTACTCCTAAATTATGCTAAAATCTAACTAAAATCTACTGCTTTCTTCTGTGGGCTTGGTGAGGTATTTATACCCTCCAAAAGTCTTCACTAAGCGTCCACAACAAATCCCAGCCCTCCAATTGGTTTAATTTCATCTCAATCGTCCATTCTCGTTTTGGCGGGAAACTGAGACATGGGATTAGAGCCTTTTTATTGGGAAAAGGGATACACGTGAAGAGGGTACTAGGGTTGATAGCTAAGTGAGGAGGGGGGTTGGAATGTTTCAGTGAAAAGGCATGGGGTGGTGTCAGGGAAGGTGGTGTGTGGTCAGGGTGGTTTTGGCGCGTTTAGTTTTAGAAGATGGTGGTTTTGGTTTTGACTTTTCAGTTTGACCGGGGTTTTAACTAAAAAGTGAACGGGTCAGGGTTTTGGTTGGATTGGGCTTATGATGTTGGGCTTGGTGGGTTGGGTTTATAGGATTAGGATTAAATGGATTGGATTAGGCAGGATAAGGGTTAGTTTAGGTTAGGGTTAATTTTGGAATTTGGGTTAGGGTTTAGGGACCAATTTTGCCACCTTCTGAAAAATATATCCGAGGGCCAATTCTGCCATTTTGATTTTCTTTGAAGGTTGACTTTGACACTTGAGCAATATCCCGGTCCAAACTTGTAGATTTCTTCCCCGTCCTCGGCTTTTCACGCTTTTTCCAATCTTGTGCTCGGTTTTGTCCGTTCTTGCCCTGTTTTCAATCCTTTTGTACCTGAAACACATAAAAACACAAACCAAGAATATTTGCAACAATATTTGATCTATTTGAGTGTTTTTTTTATTTTTGTGTCTTTTATGGGTATAAAATGATGAGTATTTACACACTCATCATGTGGATTCAACTTCAATGAATGGTGAACCTTCTACTGATGAAGCTAAGGAAGGGATTGAAGGTGAAAACAATGTAGATGGAACTGAGGAACAAGAGAATCAAGTTAACAGTACTAATGATGATTATACTGGTGAGCCCCAATTTGATACTGCTAGGCCAAATGTTTATACTGCTAGCCCATCAGACTCTAATGCAGTGGATTTCTCAGAAGATGAGGTGGATATTGGCAATCTACCACCTATATATGGAGTTCTCTCTACACCACATACAAGGATTCACAAAGCTCACTCCCTGGACAATGTGATTGGTGATGTGCAATCTGGAGTGAAGAAAAGGAAGCAACTTATGACTTCTGAACAACAAGGGTTTCTTAGTAATGTTTATGAATCAAAGAAGCATGAAGATGCCAACTCTTGTTCATTTGTATGTTTCCTCTCACAAGCAGAACCCAAAAATGTTCTCAAAGCCTTAGAAGATTCAAGTTGGGTAGAAGAAATGCAAGAGGAGCTTCTTCAATTCAAGATTCAGAAGGTTTGGGTACTAGTGGACTTACCCAAGGGTGTAAGGGTAATTGGAACCAAATGGGTTTTCAGGAACAAAAGGGATGAAAGGGGCATTTTGGTCAGAAACAAGGCTAGACTTGTAGCCCAAGGATACACACAAGAGGAGGGTATAGACTATGAAGAAGTTTTTGCACCAGTAGCAAGAATTGAAGTCATTAGACTATTCTTGGCCTATGCTTCATTTATGGGCTTCACAGTTTATCAAATGGATGTTAAGAGTGCCTTCTTGTATGGTACTATTGAAGAGGAGGTTTATGTCTCACAACCTCCAGGTTTTATTAATCCAGAATATCCTGATAAGGTATACAAGGTTGTAAAGGCTCTTTATGGACTACATCAAGCACCAAGGGCATGGTATGAGACTTTGGCTTCATATTTGCTGGATAATGGTTTCCAAAGAGGCAAGATTGATCAGAAATTATTCATCAAGAAGCAAAAGAAGGATATCTTGCTAGTTCAGGTGTATGTGGATGATATCATCTTTGGATCCACAAGGAAGGAAATGTGTGTAGAGTTTGAGAAACTTATGCATGATAAGTTTCAGATGAGTTCCATGGGGGAACTTACATTCTTTTTAGGTCTGCAAGTCAAGCAATCAAGTGAAGGCATATTTATCAGCCAGGATAAATATGTTGCGAAGATTCTAAGGAAGTTTCAGTTTGCTGATTCAAAAGTGGCAAGCACACCAATAGATCCTGAGAAGCCTCTTCTTAAAGATGCAGATGGAGAGAATGTTGATGATCACATGTATAGATCCATGATAGGGTCCTTGATGTATCTTACATTATCAAGACTAGATATCATGTTTGTTGTTTGTGCTTGTGCAAGGTTCCATGTGACTCCTAAGGTTTCTCATTTAACTGCAGTCAAAAGAATCTTTCGATATCTTAAAGGTCAGCCTAGGTTGGGTCTGTGGTATCCTAGGGAATCAGCTTTTGTCCTGGTAGCATATTCAGACAGTGATTATGCTGGTGCAAGCTTGGACAGAAAATCAACACCTGGAGGATGTCAATTCCTTGGATGCAGACTTATATTATGGCAGTGTAAGAAGCAGACAATTGTGGCAACTTCAACAACTGAAGCTGAGTATGTAGCTGCTGCAAGTTGCTGTGGTCAAGTGCTTTGGATTCAATATCAATTGCTTGATTATGGGTATAATTTCATGAACACTGTTATATGTATTGACAATAGCAGTACAATTTGCATAATTAAAAATCCAGTGCAACATTCTAAAACAAAACACATAGAAATTAGGCATCATTTTATTAGAGACTGCAATGAGAAAAAGTTGATTCAAGTGGTTAAAATTGATTCTGATCAAAACTTTGCAGATCTACTTACAAAAGCCTTTGATGTAGGAAGGTTTCAATACTTGGTAGCAAGTATTGGGATGCTGAATCCTTAAAGTTTTTCAAACTATGTGTTTTTGTACATAAATTGGATTTGTACTGCTAGCTTTGTCAAATGGTACTGGTAGTGTATAGTTTGTACAGTTAGTACAAATTTGATCTGTTTTGTTAATTCTGTTAGTCATATGTTTTAAACTGTTATGAGGCAAGTGCTTTGCACTTTGTTTTCTTGGTTTTAGACTAACAATTGCAGGTGATGAAGTTGATAATGACAAAATTAAGTATGCAAGATCTAGACTTCTCTTAAGCATGAAGTTGGAAGCTGTTGTCTTGATCTTGGAATTTGAGCACAAAGGGGATTACTAGTGCAATGTGTGAGCAAGCAGATGGTGGTTCAAGTTGCAGACATAATAGGTCTATGATGGACAGAGTTTGGGAATACATTAACAAAGGTTTATACCTAAGTTAATTACTTCCTTAAAACTTCTTTCTTGAGATCTTGTTATGATGATTTGTATTGAATTGATGGCTAAGTTGGTCAGATAGTAACTGACACAACTCACTTTCTATCATTTTATACTTTTCTTAGTATAATGAGTTAGTCTAAGGACATCTGATAGAAAGAACAGAGAGCAAACGTGAATCTAACACTTGTGTTAGAGGCAACAATTGCCACGAGCTGGAAACCCTGTCAAGAAAGCCCTTTGAATGGGTTTATCTGATCACAAGCAGTTATTTATAACTGAAAACATTGGTTCTCACACAACCAGAGGTTGCTTTAAACTGAAATCTTGATTAAGTGTCTGTCCTTACACTTAATCCCTTCAAAAAGGTTGTTAGCAGTATGGTTTTTCATTAAAATCTAGTTCATACTACTAAGTCAAAATTTTTCTTAAAAAGTTTGTACTGCTAGGCTTAAAGTTAGTACTGGTAGGCTTAATTTGTACTGCTAAATAGACGTTAGTACTGCTGCGACATAACCGCTTTTTGAAACTAGCCGTTGAGAGTTAATTAAGATTTTTACTGATGATTTCCTTGTTTTAAGGGTTTCCTTTTTGGATATTTTTACCTTTATAATATTTTAATAACCTTATCTTCGATTAAAACTTATCTTTTAATCAAAGTCGGTCCAATTGAAACCCTAACAAGTCACTCATCATATTTTAATCTCAATTTACCTTCTTCTTCACCTTTCTACCCTTCTTTTCAACTATTCACACCAGTCAAATTACCTTTTTATTGAAAATAAAATGGCTAATTTATCCTTTGTTGAAAGACACAATCAAGTTGCTTGCTTAGAAAAGGCAGAGGATGACCAAACTTTTCATTAGATAGTGGATTTCCTAAACAACTCTTACATAAGGCATTCTTTACTTTTAAATCCCACTATCTATGTCACTCACATCAAACAGTTTTGGCACACTGCTAGTGTCAAAACCTTTGAAAATTGTGACAAAGAGATTAATGCTAAAGTGGATGGCAAATCCATCACTTGTAACACCCCAACCCGACAAGGGTAAAGATATCACAACAATGGATTCTCATCAGAACAAAACCAAGCATACATCTTCATTAATACAAAAGCTCAAAGGATAACAAATGAGACACTAATTCTTTAGGGTTACAAATGAAAACTTCCACAACATTATATGTAAAGTATATTATCTTCGGTTCAATTCTAGATCCAACATAGCTATCCAAGCTTCTAAGTCCAAAGGTACACTCTTCTCTCATTCCCAGCTTCCTACTAAAACCTGCCGCAGGAAAAGAAATGCGGCTGAGCTACGAGAGCTCGGTGAACAGATATAACGGTAACAGAACAATAATAGAGAGTAGAACCAAAAAGATCAGGAATACAGGTCATAACAATAACTCAAGATGTAGAAACGCGATGTCAGGAATAAATAAGGAATAAGACTAAGGAAAAAGAAAGGAACAAGTAATAGGGAAAATTCATGAGGTTCAATAAATGAAGAAAACAAAAATCTATCACGAGCCCAGAAACAAGCCATATCATATCATCGCAATTGTAACTAAATAGAGTAGCTAGCTCCCAGATATGTGAAAGACGCGTATCGCACACACCATCAGTCACCAGATAAATATAACAATAACATATAACATAACATATACAGATAATAGGTCAAATCTAGAGTGCACCCATACGCCCCACAGACAAATCAATAATCATAATTATAATGGCCATAGCAAATAATAAATAAGGGACGGAACAGGTCATCACTCTCCTGCCCTAGAGTCATGTCAGAGGTGCGTCAATGACATAGACATGAAACCCTCATGCCTAGTGATTGGCTCGTAATATCAAACTGTAGGTCAAAGTCAAATGTACTAGCATAATCAAAAGTTATATCTTAAGGGTACATGGCAAAGGTTCATGTCAACCAGTTCAGGATTATATATCATAGGTTCAACTTAGACTTTATCAGGTTAAGTTTTATTTCAAAGTTTAAGTTCAGATTAAAAGAACTATATCATATGGTTCAAAAGAATAAGACAAGAGTCTAAAATCAAAGTTTCATAGTAGCAGTTTACTTAAAATGTTTCTGTTTAAAAGTCCATTTAAACAATCCTTCAAAAATGGTTTTCATAATAACTGATCTTACAAAATAGTTTCCATAAAAATAATCTCCCAAAAATTTTAGTAACTTCCATTAAAAGTGATATTACTTATTTAAAAGTAGTTTATCCCCAAAACGTTTCATATGTAGTCTAAGAATGGTTGAAAATCAATTAAGTTTAAATAAGGATTTAACAGATTAAGGTTTATATCAAAATCCATTTAGTTTTATAGCAAGTATACTAAATTAAGATTCAAAACAAGGTTTACAAATCAGGGTTCAGGACAAGAGATCAAACACAAGGTTCATGAAGGTTCACAAAACAAAAGTTCACATGGAAGGTTCACAAATAAGAGATCACATGAAAGTTTTACAAACAGGCAGGGAACGTAACAATGGTATAGAAAATCCTAATAAGAAAACAAGGGCTGAAAGGAAAAAGGGAAATGAAAAACCCTTACTGAAAGAGGGCAGAATATCTGTACCTTATTACGAATGCAAGGACACAAAGATAAAAGCTGACAAGATGAGATTACTCCTTCCTCGAACCTAAGGAGTAGAAGAAAGGAGTCCAAAGGGTCTATAGTTATATTTCCATTATTAGTAAGTTAATAATATCACAGACATGGTTAAGTCCTTTTTAAGATTATTATGGAAGTAAGGCACGTTTTATCAAGTTACAAAAGTTTAAGAGTAATTATGACAAGTTTACATAGTTTAGGGTTTTAATTGTAATTTTATTAAATTCAAAGGGTTAACATGAAAATACTTTAAGTTACTGATATAAACACTCATTATTATTCAGAATGACATTTTAATCCCTTCAGTTTCACAATTTACAGTTTATACCCTTTAATTATATAATTTACAAAACAAACCCTTCATTTACATAATTCATGTTTTAATCCCTATAATATTTATTTTTACCAAACAAGCACCTTATATTACAAAGTTACAGAACATATCCTCAAAATTATATGTATTACGATTCAGGTCCTTCAGATTTCATAATTTACACATTTAGTCCTTTAACTTTACAAAACTTATATTTCAAACCCTAATTTAGTAATAATTACATATCAAACCCATAATTACTCAAAATTACACATTACACCCTTAATGACATTATTTACACAAAATAACTTCAAGTTTCCAGAATTTACACTTTTAGTCCCTCTATTTCCATTAATTTCAAATCGTACCCTTTAATTATCATTAATTCATTTTCTTGCAATATTTACACTTAAGATCCTCAAGTTATATTTTTCCCACATTCCTACTGACTTATATGACATTACAAAAATATCCCAGAAGTTTCAAAGTTGGCAAAACACACCCTTCTAGTTTTATTTTCAAATCGCATAACCTTTTTAATATCCAAACCCTAACCTTAAAGTTACCAACCATCAAACCATCATCACCACATCATTAATGTGCATTAATTAGACCTGATTCATCACACAAAACCCTAACCCTAATTGTTCTAGGGTTTCTTCCTAATTTTTCCTTATTTTCCATATAATCTGATTTAAACAACAATTTACATCAATTTATCCAGGCTTCTAAAAATCATGTGGCCTATTTTTATTAGTTCATATTAATGTCAAATAACATATAAAAATTATGGGTGCACCTCAGAAAATTCATATAGCACGATTTACAAATTAAGTATTTTTTAACCCTTTTAATTTCGTACGCCTATATAACCATGCATGATTCGTGTTCTTTATTTTTCTTAGATTATATTCAACATGTAGATCACTAGAAAAATACTAGAAAATTTTTAGAACATAAAAATAAGTCGTGGGAATTTATACCTCTCGTACGTATGAACCGAACAAAATAAATCACCACGTTCGAATCAAGGCTTCAACACTCCAACTCCTATTTTTCGTGGCTCCCTTACACTCCAAGGAACACCGGAAAATTATTGGTTCAGGTCCAGAAGTCGTGGGAATGGTTTGGTCGATTTTGTTTGTATCGCTAGTTAGGGTTTCGGCCAAAATAGGTTTTTATAAAAATTATGTTTTGTATTTATACTTAACTAAACCGACTAGGAGGGCATGGGATCCAGAATTTCGGCCCTAAGGATTATCACAAGATCAAAGTTTGATTTGGTGTATAATTCCTGTAATTAGTTTTGTAGTTATCTTAATAAAAATGATTTTACAAAATATATTTGATTTACTTATTATTTTATTTTCGGATTATATGTATATGTATATGTGAGTTTATAATTTTTTTTCTGGACATTCAAAATAATATAATGTTGTCCCAGAAATTAATTTGTTTCATAGATAGTTCGTTTTCAGAAGTTTTGGAATTGTTTCAGAATTTTTACAACTTATTTATTTAGGTTTTATGGTTTCAAGGGTAATTAGGTCATTTGACAAGTTATCTGAATTTCAGGTATTACAACTTCTTCCCCTCTAAAAAAAAATTTTCGTCCTCGAAAATTGACGTGAAACGAAATGGAAACACAACTGACTGTGGACAGGAATATGAAAACTTGGTTCTTACAACTCTATGTTGTAGGTCAAAACTTTGGTTTCCTAAAAAAAAACACATCATACCGAATCCAAATCGAAAGAAAGATATATCGAACGTAACGGATGATAATCAGATCTTCTCGAAAAAGACACAGGAATTACATGGGGTTATGACGGATGGGTCATTCCCAGGATTTGATTTGACAAGTCAGAGTAGAACGTATGGAATAGATTATCGATAACATCAATTGGCAGAAGTTCTATAACAGGACCTAAGATTATTACCGAAAATTCTTAGAGGTCAGCAGAATGCGTGACGAGAATCCAGACGTGTCGATTTACCTAATGGTGAAAGCAGGTTACGCATACCGTTAGGATGAACTTAAGGTCTCACTAATGCGGATGATCCCAAACAGTTATCAGAATTTCTAAAGTTCTAAGGCACTTCTTGAAATAACCGATGCCCACAACAAGTGCACGTTATATGATGTAAGTATTATCACATTGGCCAGACGTCATAATACTGGCATCATATAAATATGCCCTCATGATGGTCATACTTGATTTCAAGTCGTGAACAAACTAACTTATCTTATTCCACCTAGTCTTCCTACGGTCTCAGAGGTCATCAAAATTAAACACCCTAACTAAGTGGAGAACCAATCACTAGAAAGAGTTAACGAAAGTCCCAGAATGCCTATCAGAATTTGGTACTTCATTATAAGTATCAAATCATCCATCATTTGCCAAAACCTCTCAAAACAAAGTCATCACCGAACACACGAACAGGAATGCTTCTAGGAACTTAACTCATTCGAGGATCTTATTATGAAACTTAAGTAAGTCAACGGAGTGAAAGTTAGTCGCCAAGAACTTCGGCCTTCATAGAATTTATTTTCCCCCAACCATAAAGGGTCTTTTCCAAAAACCCGTTCATTTAACACATCCAATCTCTTCAAGTCCGGTTAATCTGTCTTTATCAGTCCATCAATCGGAAAGTGAAACCAAAATTGGAACTTGTGTTTGGTCCTTCGAGCTTTCTGCCGTTCTTCTTGAAATGTGATGGAGTAATGTGAATTCTAGCATGCTCTTCATCATCCAGTTTGCTTCCGCTCTCAAATCATCTTAGTACAACCAAGATGAATAGGAAAATTTGACTGCATGTCTTTATCAGCTCCAGGTATGCCATCTTGACTACATTTCTTCTTCTGTATCGCCAACACTTCTACCTTATAAGGAATGTCTTCACTCTTCATTGTAGCCGCCATTGATGTCAACTCCAGGTCAGGCAGCGAAATGATTCTTCTGGCATGCTTCTAGTTGGCTCAACACATATCAATCTCTTAGACTGCACAATGATCGACGGATTTCCTAACAAAGTGCAAAATGATTTTCACGCTCTTCCTCGTCTCCGAACGTACTATTAAGTCATACAATGACCATTTGTCCCAATAGTCACGAGAGAACCTATTTACCAATTTTTAAGCAGTCAGAGCTTTAGCTAATACTATTAGCGTTACTAATTGTCATAACAATCGTTTATGGATTCGGAAGACGATTTCAAATCTAGAATTAATTAATCCCTTGAAACGAAGCTTCACGTTCTAAAATTAAACAAACACCTAATCGTTTCGGGGTGGAGGAATATCGGTTTCTAACAGTAATACGGTTCAGCTATCTCTAGTCACCATCCTTCTTTATCGCGAACGAAACTAAAATACGCCCAGAAGATACAATTAAACAAACTTACTTCCCGATCTTCGGTTGTTGCTCTTCTCGGTTGTTCAACCGACTGGTATGATCCCGAATGCATCTAAAAGACACCTTCACTTGGTGACTAAACATCTCTCGGTAACTTGTCAATTCCTACTTCACGCTTCGCTAGACAATTTGGTGGTTCAACCAGGAATCATATTGAGATACTCAGGGTGCCCAATAACTCTAAAGATGAGGTTCATTCCTCAGTGTACAAAATGGGTCCTAGGAAAACTTCAGTACTCAATTTCTAAGGAGGTATTTTTAATGGATGCCAGAAAACCAAGGCAACCATGGGAATCAAGTTCTGGCTTTCATAGCCGAAATGAGCTCGTCAAACTTAGAAGGTTGAGAACCATGATAGACACATACCCACATAATTTATTCCAAAATTTTTCTCAAGCCTTTTATTAAATATTCGGGAAAACCCACAATCCAATGGAGTCCGTACAATATTAATGTCAAAAGAAACCTAAGACAAAAATTTTAACAGTAATAACACACATGACTCGAGCTCTAATTCCATGACTAGACCGTGTTACTTGCAGTGGACTCCAAGTCTGAATCCACTTCATCTTCCTCGCTAAGCCATCCGTTTCGGTTCCCTTCAGGCTGTGGCAGTGGTTGTCTCGCAAAACCATCCTCAGGGTTCCTTCCTTCATCTCCTACGTCGTCCACGAATCCATACAAATTGTGAGGCTCTGCCCGCACTACTCCTCCTTCTTCCACGAACTTGGGACACCTTCCCGGGTACTTAGTCACTACTCCGTCTTTATCAGTCACTTTCGTCTCATGCACATGTACCTTCGTTCCATTTATATTAACCACGGTCAACTTTTCTTCAATCCGGCAGGGACACATGCTAGCAGGGATCAGCATTCTTCTGTTAGTCCATCTCAACTTACCAATCTTTTTCTGGCCTGTAGCGAAAACTGTTGTCCAACGATACGTGCTGCGTGCTGGAGGTGCCATGCTAAAAATGACACAAATGATACTAAGTACTAGAACTCGATGGGAGTCGAAAAACCACTCATAACTCAAAAATTTTAAACATGTGGGGTATCACCGTCTGAAAGATTTCAAAGATGATTTACGACATATGGAGAATGAGCACGAATGGAATGACAAAACAAAATCATAATGTCAACCGAAATCCTCACCAGTCAGAATTTAAGTTCCTATAGGAAAAATCCTAAAGCAATTTCTCAAAGGTTGTCCTACGAGCACTTACAGTGGAAACTTAGTGGTCCTACTTACACAGGTCAAGGGTAAATGCATTACGAATCGCAGCCTGTCTGCTCTGATACCATAAATTGTAACACCCCAACCCGACAAGGGTAAAGATATCACAACAATGGTTTCTCATCAGAACAAAACCAAGCATACATCTTCATTAATACAAAATCTCAAAGGATAACAAATGAGACACTAATTCTTTAGGGTTACAAATGAAAACTTCCACAACATTATATCTAAAGTATATTATCTTCGGTTCAATTCTAGATCCAGCATAGCTATCCAAGCTTCTAAGTCTAAAGGTACACTCTTCTCTCATTCCCAGCTTCCTACTAAAACCTGCCGCAGGAAAAGAAATGCGGCTGAGCTACGAGAGCTCAGTGAACAGATATAACGGTAACAAAACAATAATAGATAGTAGAACCAAAAAGATCAGGAATACAGGTCGTACTAATAACTCAAGATGTAGAAACGCGATGTCAGGAATAAATAAGGAATAAGACTAAGGAAAAAGAAAGGAACAAGTAATAGGGAAAATTCATGAGGTTCAATAAATGAAGAAAACAGAAATCTATCACGAGCCCAGAAACAAGCCATATCATATCATCGCAATTGTAACTAAATAGAGTAGCTAGCTCCCAGATATGTGAAAGACGCGTATCGCACACACCATCAGTCACCAGATAAATATAACAATAACATATAACATAACATATACAGATAACAGGTCAAATCTAGAGTGCACCCATACGCCCCACAGACAAATCAATAATCATAATTATAATGGCCATAGCAAATAATAAATAAGGGACGGAACAGGTCATCACTCTCCTGCCCTAGAGTCATGTCAGAGGTGCGTCAATGACATGGACATGAAACCCTCATGCCTAGTGATTGGCTCGTAATATCAAACTGTAGGTCAAAGTCAAATGTACTAGCATAATCAAAAGTTATATCTTAAGGGTACATGGCAAAGGTTCATGTCAACCAGTTCAGGATTATATATCATAGGTTCAACTTAGACTTTATCAGGTTAAGTTTTATATCAAAGTTTAAGTTCAGATTAAAAGAACTATATCATATGGTTCAAAAGAGTAAGACAAGAGTCTAAAATCAAAGTTTCATAGTAGCAGTTTACTTAAAATGTTTTTGTTTAAAAGTCCATTTAAACAATCCTTCAAAAATGGTTTTCATAATAACTGATCTTACAAAATAGTTTCCATAAAAATAATCTCCCAAAACTTTTAGTAACTTCCATTAAAAGTGATATTACTTATTTAAAAGTAGTTTATCCGCAAAACGTTTCATATGTAGTCTAAGAATGGTTCAAAATCAATTAAGTTTAAATAAGGATTTAACAGATTAAGGTTTATATCAAAATCAATTTAGTTTTATAGCAAGTATACTAAATTAAGATTCAAAACAAGGTTCACAAATCAGGGTTCAGGACAAGAGATCAAACACAAGGTTCATGAAGGTTCACAAAACAAAAGTTCACATGGAAGGTTCACAAATAAAAGATCACATGAAAGTTTTACAAACAGGCAGGGAACGTAGCAATGGTATAGGAAATCCTAATAAGAAAACAAGGGATTAAAGGAAAAAGGGAAATGAAAAACCCTTACTGAAAGAGGGCAGAATATCTGTACCTTATTACGAATGCAAGGACACAAAGATAAAAGCTGATAAGATGAGATTACTCCTTCCTCGAACCTAAGGAGTAGAAGACAGGAGTCCAAAGGGTCTTTAGTTATATTTCCATTATTAGTAAGTTAATAATATCACAGACATGGTTAAGTCCTAATTAAGATTATTATGGAAGTAAGGCACGTTTTATCAAGTTACAAAAGTTTAAGAGTAATTATGACAAGTTTACATAGTTTAGGGTTTTAATTGTAATTTTATTAAATTCAAAGGGTTAACATAAAAATACTTTAAGTTACTGATATAAACACTCATTATTATTCAAAATGACATTTTAATCCCTTCAGTTTCACAATTTACAGTTTATACCCTTTAATTATATAATTTACAAAACAAACCCTTCATTTACATAATTCATGTTTTAATCCCTATAATATTTATTTTTACCAAACAAGCACCTTATATTACCAAGTTACAGAACTTACCCTCAAAATTATATGTATTACGATTCAGGTCCTTCAGATTTCATAATTTACACATTTAGTCCTTTAACTTTACAAAACTTATATTTCAAACCCTAATTTAGTAATAATTACATATCAAACCCATAATTACTCAAAATTACACATTACGCCCTTAATGAAATTATTTACACAAAATAACTTCAAGTTTCCAGAATTTACACTTTTAGTCCCTCTATTTCCATAAATTTCAAATCGTACCCTTTGATTATCATTAATTCATTTTCTTGCAATATTTACACTTAAGATCCTCAAGTTATATTTTTCCCACATTCCTACTGACTTATATGACATTACAAAAATATCCCAGAAGTTTCAAAGTTGGCAAAACACACCCTTCTAGTTTTATTTTCAAATCGCATAACCTTTTTAATATCCAAACCCTAACCTTAAAGTTACCAATCATCAAACCATCATCACCACATCATTAATATGCATTAATTAGACCTGATTCATCACACAAAACCCTAACCCTAATCGTTCTAGGGTTTCTTCCTAATTTTTCCTTATTTTTCATATAATCTGATTTAAACAACAATTTACATCAATTTATCCAGGCTTCTAAAAATCATGTGGCTATTTTTCTTAGTTCATATTAATGTCAAAGAACATATAAAAATTATGGTTGCACCTCAGAAAATACATATAGCATGATTTACAAATTAAGTGTATTTTAACCCTTTTAATTTTGTACGCCTATATAACCATGCATGATTCGTTTTCTTTATTTTTCATAGATCATATTCGACATGTATATCACTAGAAAAATACTGTAAAATTTTTAGAACGTAAAAATAAGTTGTGGGAATTTATACCTCTCGTACGTATGAACCGAACAAAATAAATCACCACGTTCGAATCAAGGCTTCAACACTCCAACTCCTATTTTTCGTGGCTCCCTTACACTCCAAGGAACACCAGAAAATTATTGGTTCAGGTCCAGAAGTCGTGGGAATGGTTTGGTCGAGTTTGTTTGTATCGCTAGTTAGGGTTTCGGCCAAAACAGGTTTTTATAAAAATTATGTTTTGTATTTATACTTAACTAAACCGACTAGGAGGGCATGGGATCCAGAATTTCAGCCCTAAGGATTATCACAAGATCAAAGTTTGATTTGGTGTATAATTTCTTTAATTAGTTTTGTAGTTATCTTAATAAAAATGATTTTACAAAATATATTTGATTTACTTATTATTTTATTTTCGGATTATATGTATATGTATATGTGAGTTTATAATTTTTTTTCTGGACATTCAAAATAATATAATGTTGTCCCATAAATTAATTTGTTTCATAGATAGTTCGTTTTCAGAAGTTTTGGAATTGTTTCAGAATTTTTACAACTTATTTATTTAGGTTTTATGGTTTCAAGGGTAATTAGGTCATTTGACAAGTTATCTGAATTTCAGGTATTACATCACTATTACTGAATCTTCCCTCAGAAGGCATCTTCATCTGAGTGATAACAATGGTATTAGTGCTTTGCCAAACACAGAAATTTTTGAACACTTATCCAGGATGGGGTATAACACAGACTCACATGCTTTAACTTTTCAAAAGAATCGTTTTGACCCTCAATGGAGATTTTTCATTCACACCATCCTTCACTGTCTTAGCCCCAAGAAAACCTCATGGGAACAGTTTAGTAGTAATATTGCTACTGCTCTCATTTGTTTGGCTACAGATAGAATTTTCAACTTTTCAAAACTTATTTTTGAAGGTATGGTTAAGAATGTTGACAGTAAATCAAAATTTTTGATGTATCCAAGATTTATCCAATCTATTTTGAAAAAACATCAACTGTTTCAACACAAAACAATTTATCCACCCTCAAAGCTTACTCAAAAACTTTTTAGCAATATGAAAATAGCTTCAAGGGGTTATGGTGGGGAAGCAGTCCCACTTTTTGCTACTATGATCCAATCTCAGGGTGAAGGAGCAACAAGCCCAGTTGCCTCCCATCACACACCCACAGCATCTGAAAATTCATCTTCACAACCATCTTCATCAACCCATAGGACTTCATCCAGACAGGACTCTGATGTTCCTTAGCACAGAGTTCCTACTCCCACACATGTAGCAGATGAGGCTGACAATATCATAATGGAAAGGGCTACTTCTACTGTCTCTGGCTTAGTAGCTGAGCAGGACAGAAGCAACATAAATAAGAGCCAATCCATGGCAACACCAGCAGTACCTAGTACTTCTGGTGGAATCCCTAGCCACATGGAAACTCAGGGTGGCTCAGAAACCCATCATATGATGGATTATGAGTCTATGCCCCATGATTCACCTCTCCCAGGAGGTAACATACCTGGAAGTGATGAGGGCAGATTATCACTAAAGGAATTGATGGAAACTTGTACAAAATTGTCTAAGAGGGTGTCCACATTGGAAGATGAACTCAGGAGCCACAAGAAGAATTTTGCAGTTGTCTACACAAAGTTGACTATGAAGGTGAAGAAATTAGAGACAACAGTCAAGAAACTTAAAGGCAAAAGATCAGCAAAATTGGTGATTTCAACAAGTTCTTCTAGTTCATCCAAGAGTTCAAGTTCAGATGATGGTGAGGGATCTTCCAAACAGGGGAGTAAGATTTCCCAAATTGATCAAGATCCAGATGTTTCCTTAGTTCAAGAGGAGTATGAGACTCAGGGGAGGCAAGCAGATCAGTTTGATGAAGGTACTGGTACTTTTGATGAAGGTACTGCTGGGACAGAGCAAGGTACTGCTAGTGTTGAAGGTACTGCTAGTCTTCAGAGTTTAATTGATTCTGGTTATCAAGGTACTGCTAGTGCAGTTTATTTAAGAAAACCAAGGGTGTCAAGAGCAGATAAGGGCAAGGCTATCATGACAGAGCAAGAACCTTCTCCTAAAAAGTTGTCCAAGAAGGAACAAGTTTAGTTGGCACTAGATGAAGAATTGGCTCAGGAATTGGCCCAAAAGTTTCATGAAGAAGAATTAGACATAATTGCTGAAGAAGAAAGACTAGCTGAGGAAGAAAGGGTGGCTGCTTTTATGATTGAAAGAAAGTTTCAAACTGAAGAAGAAGAAAGAGCTGCTCAGATTCTTGCGGACAAGGAGTTAGTAGAAAAAGTACAAGAAGAAGAAAGATTAAAGTATACTCCAGAAGAGCAACAATCAGCAATTGATGACTTATTGCAAGAGCTCAGAAGGAAGCAGAGCAAGAAAAAGGCATATAAGAAGAAAATTCCTTCAAGGAGTGAGCAATTAAGTTATATGAGGAGCTACTTGAAACATCAAGATTACTGGAAGGAAAGCTATTTCAAAGGGATGTCTAATGAAGCAATTGAAAAGGCATACTTTGAAGCACATGCAAGAATTCAGAAGCCTTTTGATCCAAGGTTTGTAATTGAAAATGAGTCCAGTAAAGGTGTAAAAAGAGGTGCAGAACTAATGGAGTCTGAAGAAGCTAAAAGGCTAAGAATTCAAGAAGAATCAGTTCCAGAAGTGCAACAGATTGAAGGAGAAAAATAGGATGAATCAGTTCCAGAAGATGTAAAAGAAACAACTAATCTACAACAAATGATTACAATTGTAGACAATGATGATGATACATTTGTTGATGTTATTCCTTTGAAGACTAAAGCTCCTATCATTGATTGAAAGACTGTTTATAATGGTAAAACTTCTTGGTGGGAGATAATCAGAGCTGGTGGAAAGTCACAAAGGTTTGTAACATTTCATAAAATGCTCAGAAATTTTGATAGAGAAGATTTGGAGACTTTATGGGCATTAGTCAAGAACAAATATGGAGATTCAAGGCCAGAAAATATTTTGGATACAGTTCTTTGGGGAGACTTGAAGATTATGTTTGAAGTTTATCCTGAAGATAGAGTTTGGCATGATTAGTACACAAGTAAAGTTATCCTCTGGAAACTTTTTCAATCTTGTAGAGTTCACACTGTAATGATGAGAGGAGTTGAAATCCACATGCTAGTAGAAAAAGACTATCCTCTGGAAAAGAGTACACTTAATATGATGCTTAATGGATCTGTTAAACTTCAAACTGAATGTTGGAGTGAAATGGTATATCAGCTTCTCAAGAAAATGGAGAAACAACTTTATGGGGCTGATTACAAGAAAATGAGAAAATAAGTGTTTGGAAGATCCTCACAATCCTCATTTAATTCAGAAGAAACTTGATGATTTGGGATAAATCACAAGTTTAGAGGAGGATTGTTGGGAATTAAATGTTCTGAAGTTAGTACTGCTGAGAGAAATACACTAACAGTACAAACTGCTAGTGTATGAATGAAGACTGCTTAGATATAACTAACAGTACAAATTACTACTAGGTTAGTACTGCTAGTTATACAAAAGGTACTGCTGGAAGATAACTGCTTTTGGAGACATTATAGGAGATAAGTATGGTATAGATTTTGTGTGTATCTTTATTAGTTAGAATTATACGGTGTAATACTTATCTTGTAAAGGACTCCTTAGTCTATAAAAGGAGATCCTAGGTTATACGACTAGTGTGTTAGACATATATCAGTCATAGTTTTTGTTAAGATTCAAGGTCGATTGTAACCCTAGTGATAGCTAAGATCACTCGTATTATTCTCAATAATATTGAATCGTTTGGTGTTAATCATTGTGTTCATTGTCCAATACAAAGCATTACTGTTTCATTAATCAAACCAATATTCTTCTAAGTGTGGTTAAGTAGATTCCGCATACTTAACTGCATTCACTCAAAGTATCTCATACACGTTATAAAGGAGTAACATCCTAAGTGTATTATAATCCTCTCATTCTGGGATGGGAGGAAAGGATTAAAAGTTACAAAGAACATGAGACGAGGAGGGAGAGATGGAAAAGTAGTGATTTTACGGAACAATACTTAGCGGAACATAATTACTTCTTATATGGCCATGACCGGGATGATAGTGAGAACGTGAGAGATCATGGAGTCACGTAAGAGGCCATGACTCTGAGTCTAGCTACAAGACTCGTAAATAAAGAAAAGCGCTTCTTGGGAGGCAACCCAAGCTTTTTGTTTGTTTGTTTGATTTTTATTTTTGTTTGTGTGATATATATGTCTTATCATCATTGCTTAATCTTTCATGTTTCGAATAGTTTGTGAAAATGCTTTATTTTGTTTTTAACCTCGTCTTAATTGCATATAAAGGTATTTTACAGAAAGATAAGTGTAGGGAAGATCACATTTGTTTAAAAGAACAAATTCCAACATGAAAGTCAACAATGAATGATTAGCATATATTTGTGTGTTTGTTTGAGTCAAATGCTTATATCGAGTCACAATGAATGTTTCGCAGAATTTACAGTTTTTAATACTAAGATTTTTCCAGAATCAAAACCCAAAAATAAAGTCAGGTCAATCCTGACGGCGTTAGGATTTACAACCTGACGGCGTCAGGCACTGTAGCAGCACAATTTTCCAAAATTTTGTTTTTCTGCTAGAACTTAATTTTTGAAAATTTCCAGAATTTTAAATTTCCAGGAATCTGTAAGCATTTATTTTGCAAGCATTATATCTTACTTTGCTTTCTAGGATTTAGTTTTTATATATATAGTGTTTACTGCCGATTTTATGTGAGGTTTCGTGTTTGTTTTCTCAGTGATTTACAGGTTATATTGGACAAGAAGATAAAAGATGAAGTATGATGTGCGTTCATTGAAGTATATTTGTTAGGTTTTAGAGTTACTGCTGCTTGCATGGTTAAGACTGCTAATGGTTTACACAAGAAATGCTCTAAGTCATTACTGCTGCTAGTTACAAAGATTACAACTGCTTGTGTATTTTACTACTGCTAGTGTTGCTGAAGATGTTCAAGAAAATACACTAAGTGGTTACTACCGCTAGACTAAATGTTACTGCTGAAAGTTCAGAGTTACAACTACTTTCAGAGTTACAACTGCTAGAGTTAGAGATACAACTGCTAGAGTGTTTAGTTTGTACTGCTTATGAGATAAACTTGTATAGTCGGTTAGATAAATATAGAAAAGATTCTATAGAGATTTATCTTGTATAGCAAGTAATTGTAAGCCGACTAGGACTCCTTAGTCTATAAAAGGAGGTCCTAGGGCATAGAGATAGATACGAGATACACGTTTTTCATAGAACTTCAAGGTTGTAAACCCTAATACTTTTGAATATTCATATTATATTAATAATATTGAAGTGTTTTGTTTGATATGCATTGTTTACTGATAATTCAATAAAAAGTTCTTCTTAAGATCAAATACAAGATTTCGTATTTTTGTTTGATATACATCAAGACAATTGCTATACTTAGTTGTTTTAGATTTATCTAATATAACTAAACCTTTACAAGCTAAAGGATTCGATCAAGTGCATAACTGGGATCAACAACTGGTACCAGAGCTTGTGATCTAGAAGCTGTGATCAAGAAGAACCTGTTTCAACTCAAGACTGTTCTGATCTTACTGAAGACATGGAGTTAGAATCTACACACATGATTACTGCATCAAAGGTGCCAATGCTCAAGTCTTGAGAGTATGAGCTATGAAGAATGAGAATAGAGCAGTATATTCAGATGGTTGATTATTCTATGTGGGAGGTCATAGAGAGTGGCAATTCTTTACCTAAAACAGAAATTTCAGCTGATGGTGTTGTCATTACCTTGCCTATTAAAACTGCTAAAGACAAGGCACAAAGAAGACTGGAAGTTAAGGCAAGAAGCACTCTCATGATGGGCATTTCTAATGACCATCAGTTGACTTTCAATCACATCAAGGATGCTAAATTGTTGTTAGAAGCAATTGAGAAAAGGTTTGGAGGGAATGCTGCTACCAAGAAGACCAGGAAAACCTTTTGAAGCAATAATATGAGAATTTTACTGCTCCAAGTTCTGAGAATCTTGATCAGACCTTTGACAGACTTCAGAAACTTATGAGTCAACTAGCACTTGTGGAAGTCTCAATTCCTCAAGAAGATATAAATGAAAAGTTTTTGAGATGCTTGTCACCAGAGTGGAATACACATACTGTGGTATGGAGAAACAAGGCTGATCTTGATACAATGAGTTTAGATGATATGTATAACAATCTTAAAGTTTATGAACTTGAAGTCAAAGGGTCATCTAGCTCATCCTCAAGCACACAAAACTTAGCTTTTGTGTCCTCCTCCAACAACAATTCTGGCAGTACTAATGAAGCAGTTAATACTGTTCATGGAGTTAGTACTGCTGGCACACAAGTTAATGCTGCTGGGTCTACAACCCTTGATAACTTGAGTGATGCTGTTATCTATGCTTTCTTAGCGGGTCAATCTACTAGTCCTCAGATTATGCATGAAGATTTGGAACAGATTCATCCAGATGATCTTGAAGAGATTGACTTGAAGTGGCAGATGGCAATATTGACAATGAGGGCAAGGAGATTTTTAAAGAAGACAGGAAGAAACCTCAAGGTCAATGGATAGGATAACATGGGTTTTGATAAATCCAAGATTGAATGCTACAACTGTCACAGGAAGGGACATTTTGCAAGAGAATGCAAGGCACCAAGGAGCCAAGACTACAAGAATGGAGAAAGCTCAAGGAAAGCTGTGTCTGAGGAACCTAAGACTTCTACAGCTTTGGTGTCTTGTGATGGTTTAGGAGGATATGATTGGAGTGATCAAGCAGCTGAAGGATCAAACTTTGCACTTATGGCTTACTCTTCTTTATCAAGTTCTGATTCTGAGGTATCTAATGATTCTGGTTGTTTTATAAATCTTGTTTAGATACTATTGAGGAACTTAAGTCTAGGAATGAAAAATTAATAGAAGAAGTAAGGATGTTAAATTAGATAATTTAGGCTATAAAGTAGGCTTAAAATCTGTTGAGGAAAGACTTGAATTTTTTAAACAGAATGAGTTAGAGTATGTAGAGAAAGTTAATGTTCTTGAAGGTAAGCTTTATGTTAAAGAGAATGTCATTATAGAACTTACTAAAAGGTTAGAAAAGGCTCAAAAAGAAAAAGATGCAGCTTATCAGGAAAAAGAAAAACATCAAGTTAAGGTAAATAAGCTTGAATTTGCATCTGAAAGTGTAAATAAGACAACAGAGTGTCAACTTATGAGGAGAGGTAGTGGTATAGGTTATAATGAAGTTCCTCCCTCAATAACAGGAAAGTATGTACCTCCTATACCTGAATTGTCTTGTTTAGTTGAGTCTAATGCTAAGCCTTTAGGAGAGAATAGTAAGTCTAATGAGGAGAAACCTAAGGTTGAAAAGAAATATTCTGATGCACCTATCATTGAAGATTGGGTGTTTGATGATGATGAGGAACAGGTGAAGACTAAACCTAAGGTTGAAAGTATAACAGTTAAACCTAGTGTTGAACAAGTTAAGTTCGTCAAACCTAGTTTTGGTGATAAGATGTCTAGGAAAATTATTGAATACACTGAGCAACCTAGGGAGTACACTAACAGGCCTAGAGGTAACCAGAGGAATTGGAATAACATGATGTCACAAAGATTAGGAAGTGACTTTGTGATGTTTAACAAGGCTTGTTATCACTGTGGTAGTTTTGAGCATTTACAGGAAAATTGTTCTTACTTTCAAAAGCCTGTTTGGAACTATGCTAGGAGGGTGAATCATTAAAGTTTTTCTAAAAATACTCACCCACATGCTAAAAGAAACATGGTTCTAACAGCATTACAAATGAGATCTGGTTTAGTATCAGTTAAAACTGCCAAGCAAAATGTTTCTAAACCAGCAGTATTAACTAATACTGCTAGATTAGTTAGTACTGCTAACTCAAAAAGAACAATGAATGGTGCTAAACAATTTTCAAAGTTTTCAAATAAAGCACATTCAACTGTAAAAAGGCCCTGTAAAACCCCAAAACTAATATAAATCGAAATGACAAAAATGCCCTCAAATTTAAAATTTTGAGAACTTATGAAAATCATATAAATAACATTCATGATACTTAACCTAAATTGTTTGTATCCTAAGTTATGTAACGAATTAAGCTACCAAATAAAGACATTACATTATATTTACAATGTACAAAATATAATCCTATGCACCTAGCTATGATTAATCGACCCATTATATGTTCATACTTCAAAATTTCAGCCTAGGTGAATTGATGGAGTTAAGAACACATTTAATTGAAAGATATGTCTACTCCTAAAATTTTGGCATTCCCTAATTCTCTCCCCATCAAAATCCGTATATCCCTCCCCTCCCATTCATTATTCTCGGTTCTTTCTTCAAAAAAAAAAAAAAAAAAAAAAAAAAAAAAAAAAGAACTAGTGGCCACTATTACATTATAAGTATGGCAAGTATACTGACAATAAACCATTTAATATTACCCCATCAATTTCGGTAATCACTTTGATATTTACTTCTTATATATCTCAATCTCCTCCTCAATTCATGACTCTCTTTTGTTGACTCCCTTCCAAACCATTTATCACCTCCTTTCCTCCACTTTGGTACGAGAATGAGAAAACAAAAACACACACATAAACTAAACACAAAACCGATCCGTCTTGAAGTATGATCGAAGAAGTTTTGATCACAGGAGAGTGCTTCATGGGCTGCTTCATTCGTGGTGCTCCTTTGGTTCGTGTTCTCGTTATTCTAATCTGTCATAAGGTAAACTCTAACCATTTTGGGCATGCTTAATATACTTATATCAGTCATCATCTAAACGAGTCACACCCCAATACGATACGTTGATTTGAGAATTATAATCTGGTCATGTTAGGCTGTCATTCGAACGTATATACATATAAGGGTATCATGTATTCTTGTTTCTCTCGACCTTCAAACACGTATCATACTTACGGATTAGTAACCTAAAATAAGCTCTATTAAACCATAATATATGCTGGAATAAGGATTTGTAATATTAACAAGATAAAGGGAAATATTGAGTACATAAAATGATGAATGTTGGTTTCTGTGGCATAAGGTCTTTACTGGATTTTAGAACCAGGTTTTCTGCATGAAAAGGGATCTATAATTATACTTAAGAACTCTAAATAATTTACGTGTGAACATGGAAGGATTTGCATGCATGAAAGTCGTATTTAATGGGTCGATATACAGTAACTTTGGCTGTTAAAAATGGGATATCATACTTGGGCTATGGTCTGTGTTTGGGTCGAATGCAAATGAATTAGGGTCTGTTCGAGTAACCTTGTATGTGTATTAATATGGTGTGTCTATGGTGAATTGTATGGGCTGGAATAATTGTAGTAATTGTGTCGAGTGAGCTATTCAGAATGGGTCGAATAAGGGGGAAAATTAGGGTGTCGAGTGGGTGAAATATAGGTTGATGTACACTGATTTAACCTACTTTTAAAATCAGTTCTACCTCATGACACATGAACTCTTATAACCAGTTTGCTTCATGAAATATAAATCCTTTTTGTACATGAAAAAGCGAACCATTAGGTATATACTAGAAGCCTTATACTCTGGTAAATGGAACGTGTAAAGTGTGATAGTATGTAGAATATTATAGTGTGTAGCTTGGGTAGGAGTATGGCATAAAACCTTGATATATGTGTCAGAAAAAGGGTGATGTGAATGATGCATGAACATGTTGATATAAAGAATGAAAATGGGTCAATGTTCTTGTCGATGTATAGTTAATTATTGGACCATTCGAAGCTGATTATGAGAGCATTGCATTAGATTAAATTGTGTTTGAACTAGAGTATGTATATAAGTATAAACTGAAAAGATTCATGCATGCTTATGTCTTTTAATATGGATCCTTGTTGTACATAAAATAACAAATCAATATACGTGTAAATATAGGCATATAATATGGGAACTTAAATTATAAAGTCTGTCATTTGGTGCCATTAGACAAATTACTATGGGTACGAGTGGGTAAATTGGACATGCGAGTTCATGCAACCGTGTGGTGTCGTGTTAGTTGTATTATACGCATGGCTTTGGGTAGATTTTAGGCATGGTCGAAATTGATATAAACATATGTCATTCTTGGTTAAAATCTGGGAAACAAAAGTGGAATGAGGTGTGTGATGTATGTGTTGATTTAAGGAGTTAAAACATAATTTCTTAATCGTGGTTAAAATATGAGGTCGGCAATACGTAAGTATGAGTTAAGTAAAACGAAGTCGGATTAGAAAATTTTGGTTCGTCGCGGCATAAATATCAATATCATGGGTATGTTAATAAATTATATAAAATTATAACGACGGGGTCTAAAATTATTACCTTAAAATAAATTTATAAAATGAACCTTAAGATAATCTTATTTGACCTTTTGATAATTTACATTTTGACCATAACTTTGTTATAATGACACTCAAAACCTTGAACTACTATAAATGTCATTTTAAACTTAAATTGTCATCCATACCTTAAATTAATAAATTACTAATTCGGGAAACTTACTATTTATGGAAAGTTACTAAAAATGGAAAGCCGACTAAAATGAGTAATCCGATTTAAAATAAGTTATTAATCAGACGATCATTAATTCGTGTAGATTCGCTGAAGGAGGAGTGATTTCTTATCCTTATGTTATGTTTCGTTGGCGGTTAAGGTACAGATATTCTGCTTCTTGAATAAGGAGCCTTCGGTCTCTATTTTGATTCATATTAGGGTTTCCCTATGACATTGCTATGTTCCCTACACTTGATATGATCCTTTCGATTTGTGAACCTTTGATATGAACCTTTGATTTCTGAACCTCTTATATGAACCTTTGGCATTTGAACTTTGACATATGAACCTTGAGATTTGGACTATGATTATGATATATGAACCTTTGCTTTGATTTGGACCTTTGACCTTTAACCCCAGTTTGATACTACGAGCCAAATTTGTTTCCTAGCCATGAAGGTAACATGGCCGTGTCATTGATGCACCAATGGCATGACTCTTGTGTGGTCAGAGTGATTAACCACACCGTCCCCATTTTGATTTGATATGAGCTCACTATGATTTGTTATGGCCAATATGATTTGTTTGGGGGGCGTATGGATGCATCCTAGATTTGCTTTGTATATGATATGATATGATTTGATTTGGTGACTGATGATGGGTGCAATCCACGTCTTTCACAAAATTTGGGAGCTAGCTACTCCATTTGAAGAATGAGGACACCCCTCATATTATCTGATTATCTGAGAGGTCTCCCCTCTATATGATTTGAAGATTATGGTTACGATATGATATGATTTGATTTGTTTGGGCTCGTGGTGGATGACTGTCCTAAACCTTTACTCTTGTATCTTATTTATATCTCATTCATTATGCTACATCTGTTTATTTCCGTTGACTTTCATTTCCGTTTATTATATATCTGTTCACTGGGCTTTTAAAGCTCAGCCGCGTTTCTTTTCCCGCGGCAGGTTTTAATTGGAAGCTGGGTAAGAGTGAAGAGACTTTTGGACTTAGAAGACCTTGATAGTTATT
Organism: Artemisia tridentata subsp. tridentata; assembly: GCA_021014915.2. Taxonomy (NCBI): domain Eukaryota; kingdom Viridiplantae; phylum Streptophyta; class Magnoliopsida; order Asterales; family Asteraceae; genus Artemisia; species Artemisia tridentata. Next base: position 202,795,594 of record CP139506.1, read on the forward strand.
TTGAAGTAGAAGTTATTAGAAGAATTGCACTTGCAGACTTAGTATTTAGCCTTTGTTTCCTTTGTATCCTTGTGTATTCAATATTTCATTTGTAACCTTTGAGAATCTTTGTATTACTTTTGAATGTATGCTTTGTTTGATCTGATATGAAGCCATTAATGTGATACTTCTACCCTTGCCGGGTTGGGGTGTTACAATTATGGTATCAGAGAAAACAGGCTGCGACTCGTAATACATTTACCCTTGACCTGTGAGGTTAGGACCACTAGGTTTCCACTGCAGGCGCTCATAAGATAACCTATAAGAATTTGCTTTAGGATTTCCTTATAGGAATTTAAGTTCTGACCAGTGAGGAATGGGTAGACTATAAGGCTTGTGTTTAAGTATCATTGCTTCCGCATCACTCTGATTCGTGCTTTTTTTTTTGGTTAGATCCTGTTGATACCACCTTTGGAAATCGAAAGCTTATGCTTTGCACCACTTAATATTTGAAACTGATTAAATCTAGAAGGCATTGAGAATTTCATAATAATTGTCTGACACTATTTGATCCTTATCTTCAGATTTCTTTTGTTAATCATTTTGATAAAGACCCACGTTGCGCTCTGATCCTCTCGTTAATCATTTTGACGCCTCTTCGGGCACTCTGAGAACCTCCATGGCGGTAACATACTGGATATGTTTTGATTGTCTTTTGCTTTTGATAAGTATCTATGAATCTTCCGACACTATTCAATTTCGTTTCGCCCATCTCTGTCCTTATAAGAAGCCTTGTGGTGTATAACCACGAGTATAAGAATGTTTCCTCTCACTTTTGAATGATAAGTTTTGCTATGCTGATCTGTCTTTCCTCGGATAGTTAACTTCGATTTTATTCTGACAAGGAATAGGTTGATTGAACATTCAAATGTTAACAACTACCCTTCCATGTCTCACCTTTAGCATTTGAAACAATCTTGAACTCCCTACCATGATTACCGATTGATAAACCCTCTGCTATCACTATTACTCTGGAGTCTCTTATGTTAATTTAGCGGTGATGAAGTATTTCTAGAACCCATTTCGTACACCAATGAATGAAGCTCATCTTGAGAGCTCTTTGGCACCTTGAGTCTTCTGAACATGAACCTTATCTTGAACGTTATTTGGCACCCTGAATATCGAATATGATTCCTGGTCGAACCACCAAAATTTTCCATTGGAGCGTGAAATAGGATTTGACTTGATACCGGGAGATTGTTCAGTCACCAAGCGAAGGTGTCTTTCAGATGTGTCCGGGATCCTACCAGTTTGTTTGAACAACCGAGAGGAGCAAGAACCGAAGACCAGAAGTGAGTTGGTTTAAGTGTATCTTCTGGGCGTGTTGATTTTTGAAAGCTGAACCGTAATACCTCCACCCTGAAACGATTATGTGCTTGTTTAATTTCAGAGCGAAGTTTCCTTCTGATGAATAGATTTTATTCTTGGAATTGCCTTCAGTATTCGTAAAAGACTGCTATGACGATTAGTGACGCTAATAGTATTAGCTAAAGCTCTGATTGTTTTTGCGAATTTGATGAATGATGTTTTCTCGTGAGTACTTGGACAAATGGTCATTGTATGACTAAATAGTACGTTTGGAGACGAGAAAGAGCATGAAAATCATCTTTGCACTTCGTTAGAAAATTCGTCGGTCATTGGTGCTTTCTGAGAGATTGATATTTGTAGAGGCAACGATGTTCTTAATCGAGGATATCTCTTTAAATCCCGCAAGTTTTGAAAACTATCGCCATGTGGTCAAGACTAATAATAGAATGGAGAACTGAAACCTTTTGAACCTTGCAGAAGAATGCTGGAAGATGTTTGCAACTTATCATACAATTGAGAAATTTCGTGAACAGAGAGAAACAACTTAGTTTGATTTAGAATGGAGTTTTAGAAAAGTTGAAGAAGGATTAGCTTCCACACCCTCGGGCGAAGCAAATTTTTGGGATAAATCGGAAAGAGAATAGATTATACTCCCTTACAGCACAGAAGGCTTTTCGTATGCAGCAGGACAACTAGAAGCACGTCAGAAGAGTTACTTCACTGCCTGACCTGGAGTTGACAACAACGGTGGCTACCTGGAGAGTGAAGACATTACTTACAAGGTAGAAATGTTGGCGAGGCTGAAGATCTAGTCAAGACGGCGAACCCGGAGCTGATGAAGATGCGCAGTCTCACTTCCCTATTCATCTTGGTTGTACTAAGATGAATTGAGAGCGGAAGCAGACTGAATGATGAAGAGCATGACAGGAATTCACATTCCTCCATCGCATTCCAAGAAGAACTGCAGGAGGCTCGACAAACCAGACACAAGTTCCCAATTTTGGTTTCACTTCCGAATTGATGGACAGACGAAGACAGATTAACCGGACTTGAAGAGATTGGATGTGTTGAATGAGTGGATTTCTGAAACAGACCCTTTAGGTTTGGAAGAACTGATTCTACGAAGGCCGAAGCTCTTGGCAACTAACTTTCATTCCGTTGACTCTCTTAAGTTTCGGTATATAGTAATAAGATCCTTTAATGTTTCAAGTTCCCTAGAAGTATTTCAGTCCCGTGCTCATTTTTCATATGTTCGATGATGGCTTTGTTTTGAGAGATTTTGGCGAGTTGTAGAAGATATGATGCTTGTGACGGCATACCTCACTTCGGATAGGCAATCTGGGATTTTGATACTCTTGCGAATAGTTTTGTTTTTTCCTCTTGACTATGGCATTTGATCTTGTTGACCTTTGAGACTATAGAAGTGCTAGGTGGATTAAGATAGGTGGTTTTGCTTACGACTCGAGATAAAGTATGATCATCATGAAGGCATAATTATGTGGTGCTAGTATTATGACGCCTGATCAACGTGATAATACTTACACCATATAACGTGCACTCATTGTGGCCATAGGATATCTTGGGGAGTACCTAAGAAGTTTAGAATTTGAATCTCCGTTGGATTAACCATGACTAGTGAGACTTTAGGTTCATTATACCTATGCGTATACTCTGTTTTCGTTCGTTAGGTATCGGGATGACTTTGGACTCTCGTTTTGCATTCCGTTGACCTCAGTTATAAATCCTGAACTCTTTGTAGAACTCTCTACTGTTGGCACAGTCAATTTGATTTGAAATCTTGTTCGTATTCCATATGAGCTTCCTGAAGATTCACCTATCGTCCATTTTATGTTGCATGGACCTTTTGATCAGAAATCAACTTATTTTGTCTCCTTCTGAGAAATGTGAACCCACCTCGTTTTGATTTGAGTCATGAGAAACCATTTGGTCTGAAGATCTTTTTGGAAGAATCTCCTCGGGCATGAGAATGTTTTCGATGATCTTTTGCGACTTGCTACGACTTCGTCTAACTTTGCGACTTCAATTTTCGAGGACGAAAATTTCTTTTTAAGAGGGGAAGAGTTGTAAAACCCCAAAACTAATATAATCCGAAATGACAAAAATGCCCTCAAATTTAAAATTTTGAGAACTTATGAAAATCATATAAATAACATTCATGATACTTAACCTAAATTGTTTGTATCCTAAGTTATGTAACGAATTAAGCTACCAAATAAAAACATTACATTATATTTACAATGTACAAAATATAATCCTATGCACCTAGCTATGATTAATCGACCCATTATATGTTCATACTTCAAAATTTCGGCCTAGGTGAATTGATGGAGATAAGAACACATTTAATTGAAAGATATGTCTACTTCTAAAATTTTGGCATTCCCTAATTCTCTCCTCATCAAAATCCGTATATCCCTCCCCTCCCATTCATTATTCTCGGTTCATTCTTCAAAAAAAAAAAAAAAAAAAAAAAAAAAAAAAAGAACTAGTGGCCACTATTACATTATAAGTATGGCAAGTATACTGACAATAAACCATTTAATATTACCCCATCAATTTCGGTAATCACTTTGATATTTACTTCTTATATATCTCAATCTCCTCCTCAATTCATGACTCTCTTTTGTTGACTCCCTTCCAAACCATTTATCACCTCCTTTCCTCCACTTTGGTACGAGAATGAGAAAACAAAAACACACACATAAACTAAACACAAAACCGATCCGTCTTGAAGAATGATCGAAGAAGTTTTGATCACAGGAGAGTGCTTCGTGGGCTGCTTCATTCGTGGTGCTCCTTTGGTTCGTGTTCTCGTTATTCTAATCTGTCATAAGGTAAACTCTAACCATTTTGGGCATGCTTAATATACTTATATCAGTCATCATCTAAACGAGTCACACCCCAATACGATACGTTGATTTGAGAATTATAATCTGGTCATGTTAGGCTGTCATTCGAACGTATATACGTATAAGGGTATCATGTATTCTTGTTTCTCTCGACCTTCAAACACGTATCATACTTACGGATTAGTAACCTAAAATAAGCTCTATTAAACCATAATATATGCTGAAATAAGGATTTGTAATATTAACAAGATAAAGGGAAATATTGAGTACATAAAATGATGAATGTTGGTTTTTGTGGCATAAGGTCTTTACTGGATTTTAGAACCAGGTTTTCTGCATGAAAAGGGATCTATAATTATACTTAAGAACTCTAAATAATTTACGTGTGAACATGGAAGGATTTGCATGCATGAAAGTCGTATTTAATGGGTCGATATACAGTAACTTTGGCTGTTAAAAATGGGATATCATACTTGGGCTATGGTCTGTGTTTGGGTCGAATGCAAATGAATTAGGGTCTGTTCGAGTAACCTTGTATGTGTATTAATATGGTGTGTCTATGGTGAATTGTATGGGCTGGAATAACTGTAGTAATTGTGTCGAGTGAGCTGTTCAGAATGGGTCGAATAAGGGGGAAAATTAGGGTGTCGAGTGGGTGAAATATAGGTTGATGTACACTGATTTAACCTACTTTTAAAATCAGTTCTACCTCATGACACATGAACTCTTATAACCAGTTTGCTTCATGAAATATAAATCCTTTTTGTACATGAAAAAGCGAACCATTAGGTATATACTAGAAGCCTTATACTCTGGTAAATGGAACGTGTAAAGTGTGATAGTATGTAGAATATTAAAGTGTGTAGCTTGGGTAGGAGTATGGCATAAAACCTTGATATATGTGTCAGAAAAAGGGTGATGTGAATGATGCATGAACATGTTGATATAAAGAATGAAAATGGGTCAATGTTCTTGTCGATGTATAGTTAATTATTGGACCATTTGAAACTGATTATGAGAGCATTGCATTAGATTAAATTGTGTTTGAACTAGAGTATGTATATAAGTATAAACTGAAAAGATTCATGCATGCTTATGTCTTTTAATATGGATCCTTGTTGTACATAAAATAACAAATCAATATACGTGTAAATATAGGCATATAATATGGGAACTTAAATTATAAAGTCTGTCATTTGGTGCCATTAGACAAATTACTATGGGTACGAGTGGGTAAATTGGACATGCGAGTTCATGCAACCGTGTGGTGTCGTGTTAGTTATATTATACGCATGGCTTTGGGTAGATTTTAGGCATGGTCGAAATTGATATAAACATATGTCATTCTTGGTTAAAATCTGGGAAACAAAAGTGGAATGAGGTGTGTGCTGTATGTGTTGATTTAAGGAGTTAAAACATAATGTCTTAATCGTGGTTAAAATATGAGGTCGGCAATACGTAAGTATGAGTTAAGTAAAACGAAGTCGGATTAGAAAATTTTGGGTCGTCGCGGCATAAATATCAATATCATGGGTATGTTAATAAATTATATAAAATTATAACAACGGGTTCTAAAATTATTACCTTAAAATAAATTTATAAAATGAACCTTAAGATAATCTTATTTGACCTTTTGATAATTTACATTTTGACCATAACTTTGTTATAATGACACTCAAAACCTTGAACTACTATAAATGTCATTTTAAACTTAAATTGTCATCCATACCTTAAATGAATAAATTACTAATTCGGGAAACTTACTATTTATGGAAAGTTACTAAAAATGGAAAGTCGACTAAAATGAGTAATCCGATTTAAAATAAATTATTAATCAGACGATCATTAATTCGTGTAGATTCGCTGAAGGAGGAGTGATTTCTTATCCATATGTTATGTTTCGTTGGCGGTTAAGGTACAGATATTCTGCTCTTTGTATAAGGAGCCTTCGGTCTCTATTTTGATTCATATTAGGGTTTCCCTATGACATTGCTATGTTCCCTACACTTGATATGATCCTTTCGATTTGTGAACCTTTGATATGAACCTTTGATTTCTGAACCTCTTATATGAACCTTTGGCATTTGAACTTTGACATATGAACCTTGAGATTTGGACTATGATTATGATATATGAACCTTTGCTTTGATTTGGACCTTTGACCTTTGACCCCAGTTTGATACTACGAGCCAAATTTGTTTCCTAGCCATGAAGGTAACATGGCCGTGTCATTGATGCACCAATGGCATGACTTTTGTGTGGTCAGAGTGATTAACCACACCGTCCCCATTTTGATTTGATATGAGCTCACTATGATTTGTTATGGCCAATATGATTTGTTTGGGGGGCGTATGGATGCATCCTAGATTTGCTTTGTATATGATATGATATGATTTGATTTGGTGACTGATGATGGGTGCAATCCACGTCTTTCACAAAATTTGGGAGCTAGCTACTCCATTTGAAGAATGAGGACACCCCTCATATTATCTGATTATCTGAGAGGTCTCCCCTCTATATGATTTGAAGATTATGGTTACGATATGATATGATTTGATTTGTTTGGGCTCGTGGTGGATGACTGTCCTAAACCTTTACTCTTGTATCTTATTTATATCTCATTCATTATGCTACATCTGTTTATTTCCGTTGACTTTCATTTCCGTTTATTATATATCTGTTCACTGGGCTTTTAAAGCTCAGCCGCGTTTCTTTTACCGCGGCAGGTTTTAATTGGAAGCTGGGTAAGAGTGAAGAGACGTTTGGACTTAGAAGACCTTGATAGTTATTTTGAAGTAGAAGTTATTAGAAGAATTGCACTTGCAGACTTAGTATTTAGCCTTTGTTTCCTTTGTATCCTTGTGTATTCAATATTTCATTTGTAACCTTTGAGAATCTTTGTATTACTTTTGAATGTATGCTTTGTTTGATCTGATATGAAGCCATTAATGTGATACTTCTACCCTTGCCGGGTTGGGGTGTTACAGGCCCATTCAAAAATAATACAGCAATTAGTGCTGCTAAGGCAAAAGCAGTAGTTTCTACTGCTAAGCCAAAAGCAATAACTGATACTGTTTTGGGAAATCATTTTTATGCTGTTAAGGCCTCATCTTGTTGGGTCTGGAAACCAAAAGTTAAAGTTTTAAATCATGTTTCCAGAAACAGCAGTGCATCCATAGTTTTAAAGAGGTATGATTATGTTGATGCACAAGGCAGATCCAAGTCAGTAATGGCCTGAGTCCCCAAAATGAACTGATTTTCTTACTTTATGTGCAGGGCAATCCATAGGTGGAATTAGAAGATAAAGGAGTATTTTACAGTGGATGCTCAAGGCACATGACTGGAAACATGTCCTATCTTGAAGATTTTGAAGCAATTGATGGAGGATATGTTGCTTTTGGGAGTAATCCCAAAGGAGGGAAAATCACAGGCAAAGGTACAATAAAAACTGATAAATTAGATTTTGATAATGTGTACTTTGTAAAAGAGCTTAAGTTTAATCTCTTTAGTGTCTCACAAATGTGTGACAAAAAGAACCATGTTCTTTTTACTGACACTGAATGTTTTGTTAGGAAAATAAATATTCACATGAAAGACTCGGTCACCCTGAGTATCTATTAGCATAAAGTAGCTTGTAGGACTTATTATATTAGTTTAGACTTCGTAACACCATGGAGTCGGGTCGGGTCTTTACCCATTGTCAGCTCAGTCCATAGCCCGTGTAGGGGCGTTTAGTAAGAACTCTAAATAGCCCTTCCCACACATGGGAAGGGTTGGAACTTCATTTACAATCTAATACAACTTTCACTTTCTCTCACTAAGTTCCCAACTTCTCTCTCTTTCTCTCTCTACATAAATCGGCCATATATCAATTCGTAGGTGTGTTATGTGTTATTGATATGTTACAATTGGTATCAGAGAGCCATGGTTAGGTTCGAGTGATTGCATGTTCACGGATTTGTGGTTCATTCTAAGTGGTCTTCTTGTTTTTATCTTGGTCGAATAGAAAAGCTAAGAAAATCCTTGCTTGAGCTTTGTTTGTGGTTAAATTTATTAAGGATTTGTACTTTCATGTTCACAAATATCTCTAGTATCGTTTCTTGCTAATCTACGGCTCAGTTGGAGTTTTTCTTGGAAGTTTGAAGAATTTTTCTTCACTGCGTTTTGGTTCTCGGTAAAGTGTTCTTGGTTGCGGTTTGAGGTTGTTTTGGAAGTTTCTGATTCCGGTTTGGTGAATTTCGGGATTGCGGTTTGGTTTGTAGCCAAATAGTGAAAAAGAAAAATCGCAGTGAAAGCGACCTTTTTGTCCTTTGCGGTTTGACTGATTGCGGTTTGACTGGCTGCGGTTTGAGTGACTGCGTTTTGACCTGTTCTGCATTTTGGGACTCCTGCATTTTGGTTCTCTGCGTTTTGAGGTTCTGCGTTTTGAGCTACTGTGGTTTGGAATTCTGCGTTTTGTGTACTATGTTTTGGTGTTCTGCGTTTTGGGACTTCTGCGTTTTGGTTCTCTGAGTTTTGAGGTTCTGCGTTTTGAGCTACTGTGGTTTGGAATTATGCATTTTGTGTACTGCGTTTTGGTGTTATGCGTTTAGTAATCGAATCATGGTGTATTCTTGATTTTTGTAAAATCCCGAGAAAGAATCTATTTGTCGGTTTAAATCATAAAATAGTAAAATCCCGTGAAAGTTTACATCATGGCAAGCACTCCTTCCGATGACATTCAAGCTGCAGGGTCCGATACCCGCCCTCCTATGCTAGATAGGACGGATTATGAATCATGGGCACAAAGAATACAACTTTATTGCTTGGGAAAAGAGAATGAATTTAATATTCTTAAATCCATCGATGAAGGACCTTTTCAAATAGGCACCACTAGAGATGTTGTCACTACCGCTGAGGATGGAACTGTCACTCTTGGAATCGACAGGCCACGTAATTACAACGATCTCAATGAGGAGGAGAAGAAGTGTTATGATGCAGACATTAGAGCTTCTAACATTGTGATTCAAGGACTTCCCAAAGACATTTACAAGCTCATTAACTTCAACACTGATGCCAAAGCTGTTTGGGACAATGTTAAAATGCTTCTGGCTGGATCTGAACTGACCAAAGAAGATCGTGAATCTCAGCTGTATGATGAGTTTGAGCACTTCAAGATGAATCCTGGTGAAAACATCACTGACTATTATGTGAGATTTCACAAGCTTGTGAATGACATGAGAATCATCAGGATGACAATGCCAAACATCCAACTGAATTCTAAGTTTGTGAACAACATGACTCCCGAGTGGGATAGATTTATCACAGGCATAATGCTCAAAAAGGATTGAGACAGACCCATTATGAATAGCTGTATGCTTACTTACAACAACATGAAAAGCATGCTGTCTATGATCGTCAACTGAGGGAAAAACTCAATCCAACAACATCTAATGATCCACTTGCATTTGTCTCAAATGTTCAACCATTCAATCAATCCTCACTTGATCAAGTGTATCACCATCCTTCTTTATCACAGAATCAGACATCATTTGTCCAATCATCTTTGCACCCACCATCTGCTGTGAACAACCAACTGGACTCAGGGTACTCTCATACTAACAAGATGATTGATAATCTCTCAAACCAAGTTTCTTTACTTGTCCAGCAGTTCAGAGCAACACTCCCTCAAACCAACAACCAACTTCGAACGTCATCAAACCCACGTAATCAAGCAACTGTGGAGGATGGAAGGGTTGTGGTTCAGAATGTTCAGGGAAGGCAGAATGTGAATTAAAGGAATGTTGGTCGGGGTAATCTACAGAACAGAGTTGGGAATGCTAATCAGGGACAGGGAAGGCAAACCAAGTGTTACAACTGTGGTGGACTAGGACACATAGCAAGGAAATGCACTCAACCAAAGCGTCCATAGAACTCTGACTACTTCAAAGATAAGATGCTGTTGATGCATGCTCAAGAGAATAGAGCAGCATTGGACGGAGAAGAGTTATTGTTTCTTGCTGGTAATGAGGGGAACACGTTTGATGCTGATGTGGATAATCAACTGGTTCAAGACTTGGCACTAAATGATCCCAACATCTTCCTAGCTAATGACTGCGATGCTTTTGACTCAGACGTTGATGATGAACCCACTGCTCAAACCATCTTCATGGCCAATCTGTCTTCTGCAGTCTCTTCACCATAACAAGCTGGTCCTTCCAATGCATCTATCATATATGAGGTACTAAAGCTTTATGACACATATAACGTGGTAGATGAACAGAAGATTCCCAACAAAATACAACAGACAGATGTTGTTGAATCAGATACTGTCGATATGGGAAATAGTAATGTTATCCCATATGAACAATATGTGAATTACAACGACGTGTCTGTTGTACCAAGTAGTGCATCTTCTGTTGTTGATAATGCTTGTGAGTTGCAAGAGAACACTGTGTTTATCCCTGATGACACCTTGACCACTAGACTTAACATCTATAATGATCAGGTGGCCATATATGAACAACGTGCAAAATCTGAGCTGACTGAACGTGAGCAGAAAATGGATAGTTAAATGCGTACATTCATAACAGAACGTAATTTAAGGGAAGAAACATTGAAAAAGGAGTTATATTCTTTACGAAAACAACTTGATCAAACTGTTAAACTAAAATAGGAGATCCAAGAAAGTGTAATTACACTAAAACTTGATTTCAAAGAAAAAGAAACAAAGCTCTTATTTGATTTTTCCAGACTTAAAACGTTAAAGAATAAGATTGAAAACAAATTGTATGCACAAGACCAGACCAGACAAACTGCTCAAATGATTCAAAAGCATAAAAAGTTGTGTGATAAACATAGTGAAAAGACTGTAGGTGAACCTAAATCAGCTTTCCTTAGGAGTGCTAAAGTAGCCCAACCTTCCTTATATGATGGAAATGAATTGCTTAAGCCTGGTCATGCCCCTCCTAATGTGTCATCATTTGAAGAGAGTAATGAGATAGAAGTAATAAATAGAGAAAGATTGGCTAAAAAAATGAAGGATCCCAAATGTATAGCAAATCGAGTCACAATTAAACCCCATAATTACTATGAGGAGAACCGATTGACTATTTTTGCACCTCAAACTAAGTTGACGCCAGAACAAATATTTTGGTCTTTGGACGTTGAAAAGAGAAAGGCCAAAGAACTTAAAGCCAAGAATCCACCCTTTAGAAAGATAGCTGCAGTAACGGTGTACCCACCCAATACACCCATGCACTTAGTTCCTCTAACTCTTCCCACAGAATGTAAAACTCTGATTAGCATATATGTTCTTTGTCAACTATTTGCTGATTTTGATAAAACATGTAAGAAGAGAATTACGCCAACGGGAATTACTAAGGGGGAAAGGGGTTTTGAAATTACAAAACAGTGCTACTTAACTGAGGTTATTCCATTTTTTAAACTACTCAAACAACATTTTGAGGGCATGCAAAAAACCCTTGAATCTGAAGTAAAAGAAATGAAAGAAATGTTTAAAGAAATGGAAAACATGAGAAAACAAAATGCTATTGATCTTAAATGTTGTGAGATTGAAAGAAAGAATGTTCTCATCACCAATGAGAATTTTGTTGGGAATAAAATGTTCAAGTCAAAGAGCCTGCCAGATGAAGTATTAAGCCTGCTAGTTGATTTTGAAGAAGTTGAACATAAACTAACAGTACCTTCTGGGTGAGAAGGTACTACTAGTTAAAGAAGGTCCTGCCAAGTTGAAGGTCAAGTTGATAGATATTTATTTGTAGATATTTAGTTGTATTATTAGTCTTTGTACAATGTAACACGTTAAGTAGAAGTAGGTTAGTCTTATATGTTGTGCAGAAGATAATACTGAGTAGTTTACATTGAAAGTTGTAATTAGTAGGTTAGAAAAGTCCAAGTATCTTATTATAATACACAACTTGACAACTTGTAATAAGGGGTCCTTATCCTATAAAAGGATCCCTTAGTCACAACCTTAGATATATCTTTTCAACTAACAACTTTGAAATATCCAAAAACACTACAACCTCTCTAGTAACTTAGTTACTGATTCACAAATCCTTTTACAATCAAAGATTCAAGGTTACTTTTGTAATCCTGGTGATAGTTTAGATCATCCGTATTATTTCATAAATAATATTGAATCGTTTTGTGCTATTCAAGTTGTGTTCATTGTTCATTACAATTCACGTTTGCATGTTTACCACCTTTTGTTCCTTTAAGTGTGTTATAGTAAATTCCGCGTACTAAAGCACATTCATTCCTAAATATCCCAAACACATTATTAAGATTAACATCCCAAGTGTTTGTATAATCCTTCACAAGTGGTATCAGAGCTAGGCTGATATTTACGATTTAAAAGAACAATGGACGTTGAACACATTCAAACCAATGTGGCTGCAAAACTTCCATTACTCAAACAGAATGAGTTTGATATGTGGAGACTGAGGGTAGAGCAATACTTCTAAGTGCAAGACTATGCACTTTGGGAGATTATTGAACAAGGAAACTCATTCAAACCTACAATCACCACCTCCACAGTGAACGATGCAATAGTAACTGTTAGACTTAAAAGTAATGTTATATTCGGGAATTGCATAGTATTTAAGTACAGGGACTAGTTTAGCAAATAGTGGATAGTTAGACTATGTATTCTTGTATAAATACCTTCCTTGTCTCAACAAGGAAGGTTGGATTGTCTCATTTGTAATAAGGGGTGTGTGTGTTTCTCCTCATTCTCTCTAAAATACACACACACCTTCCCATTCTTTAAGCTAATAATACCATGTTTAACCTTTACTTTGAGCTTCCCCGACCCCCCCGAATCACATAAATCACTTGTTTTATCGGTCCTACAATTGGTATCAGAGCTAGGTTGTGTTTTTACTGATTTGTGTGATTCGATCTGTTGGTTTTAGACTGTTGGTTACCAGCAGGGGAGAGAAATGTGTACATCGAGGACGCACAACAAGTTCACGTGATCGGGCTTAATGATTTATGAAGGGATTTATGTCAGAGATTGGTTGATTCTATGTCTTATCCTCCACTCATCTTATTCTACGTACTTCTACCTTATCCACGTTCACCAATTTCGGGCAACAAAATCAAGATGATCAGTGGTTCAACTTGTTACTTTGGTGTTATCATTTCATGTGTACGTTATGGGCTGATTTATCATATGAAAGATAACTGGGATGCATTTGGTGAGATGAAGATGTTGATACTCGATTTCCCCCGAATGGATAATCTTGAAGAAGGTCGAGTCTATAGTCTGTTCTACATTTTCCGCTACATGTTAGAAGACAAAAGACGGGATGCAGTTAACTATCAAAAGACTTCTTCAGAATCACGGCAGTAATCAGAAAGGTTGTTAGTTTGGGGGAGAGCACTAATTAGGGGAGAGCACTCAGGGCACCCAGAATTATACCCTAATTAGATTTGCTCACGTTCTTCTGCAAGTAAAGAAATGAAAGCTGAGAAGATTCTACAAGCTGAACGAAGTAATGAAGTTTGAAGATCATTCTCTGCGCTTAATGGTTTATATTTTACTTGTAGGGAACTTTGTAAGCAATTCCCATATAACATCACTTTGGGGAGAGATTGTTAGACTTAAAAGTAATGTTATATTCGGGAATTGCATAGTATTTAAGTACAGGGACTAGTTTAGCAAATAGTGGATAGTTAGACTAGTATTCTTGTATAAATACCTTCCTTGTCTCAACAAGGAAGGTTGGATTATCTCATTTGTAATAAGGTGTGTGTGTGTTTCTCCTCATTCTCTCTAAAATACACACACACCTTCCCCTTTCTTTAAGCTAATATTACCATGTTTAACCTTTACTTTGAGCTTCCCCGACCCCCGAATCACATAAATCACTTGTATTATCGGTCCTACAATTGGTATAATGAGCCAGGTTGTGTTTTTACTGATTTGTGTGATTCGATCTGTTGGTTTTAGATTGTTTATTGCACTTTTTGGTCGCCGGAAATTTTTTTTCCGGTTCATTCGCTAAAAACAGATCTATTACAACTATACGGTATCCAATATATTAGCAGTCTTATTATTGTTCCATTAGTCGAACAATTCATATTTCATCGAACGTTTTGATCGAACAATATATCATCGAACAAAGAGTAGTCGAGTTAGACTTTCTCTTCGGCTGATCGAACGATTTCATCGAACGATTGAGTCGAACGATTTCGTCGAACGATTTCGTCGAACGATTTAGTCGAACGATTTAATCGAACGATTTAGTCGAACAATTTAATCGAACGATTTAATCGAACGACATAGAATAAAGATGAAGACTGACCACTAAACCAAACATACCCGACACTTTGGACCTCAGTTCGCTTCCATCATCAGTCCAAGACAATAACATCAATCGACACTGAACAATTAAAGAACCAGTTAACATTCTCAATCTGAATCTATCCTACACTAGACACAACCATAAACCTTCACCATCACTCTCCAACTCTCACCTACATCTAAACACGAATCGTACTAATAACCAAATCAAGATCTCTGAACGGTTCACTTCTTTTTCAATCTTTTACAAGATTTTTTAGTTGGAACCAATCTCATCATAGATCCTTGTGAAGATACACTTCTTGATTAAATATACGAAACATCTTAAAGTGAAAACAATAACAAGATTGTTTCATTCTCACTTTGGTTCGTTTACATTAATCACAAGGACGAAACACAACATATAACAACCTACCCGCGACCCAAATGGATTGTGAAGTCTTCAAGATGCTATCTGTATTTGTCTTCAGCAAGATATGTCATTGTAAAGGTGGGTTTGATTGTAGTTGTAATCGGATTAATTTTGTGATGATGAAGGAGATGAGATGATGAGTTAGGTGAGAGGGGACTGTGATGGTAGGCGGATGAAATGAAGAATATGTGTTTTAGGGTTAGTGAAATTATAACCGTGTGTTTAGGTTATCCACTTTAATACCGGATATATCATTTCTTCTGGATTGGGTTAATTGTTAAACGGGCTGAGGTTGTGATCCAGAATTAGGTTTAAGAGTTTGTATGGAGTGGGCTTGTATCAAATGGTTATGGACTAAGGCTGAAAATAATTGATCTATCAAAAGTGCTATACGAAATTTATTTTTTTGTATGCACAATTTGATAATATTTGTTGAGTGAGTGGTATTTTGGATTTAATTTTTCACGGGATACATGTATCATGGCTAATGTTTAATGAATATCAATTGTGACTACGAGGATGATTCGATATTACTTATTTGGGATTGAAGTGATGTTTTACGGGCGCGTGTACTTATTTCATCTTCTTTCTTTCTACCCTCCCGCGAAGATGACTTGTTTGAGCACATATTAATTGTGACGAAGACTTGGATATCTAGTTACTTTTGTGATTCTTCCTCTACACACAAAGTAGCTATCACTTTAAGGAGTTACGTTGTAGTGCTCAGTGTCTCACGTAGTTGAGGATATGTCAAGAGGTTTTTTACTACTACCTTTGTTAAGGGTATAGGGAACACCGTTCTTAGTCACAAGGATAGTACAAGCTTAAGTCACAAATCTGGGGGATTTTACTTCATTCTCAAGTTCGTCATATTGGGTTATCTTCATATGTGGTTACTAAAGTCGGCCGTTGTTTCTTGATACAGGGGGTTGGTAAAGAGTTAAACACTTCAAATGGTATTGTTAGTAGATTGGGTGTATCGACATCTTCTCACGGGCTTATATGATTAATGATAAAATGCTTCCAGTTAATACTTCACGTACACATCAGCATGCTGATTCCGATTAATCGTAACCAGCAGGGGAGAGAAATGTGTACATCGAGGACGCACAACAAGTTCACGTGATCGGGCTTAATGATTTATGAAGGGATTTATGTCGGAGATTGGTTGATTCTATGTCTTATCTTCTACTCATCTTATTCTACGCACTTCTACCTTATCCACCTTCACCAATTTCGGGCAACAAGATCAAGATGATCAGTGGTTCAACTTGTTACTTTGGTGTTATCATTTCATGTGTACGTTATGGGCTGATTTATCATATGAAAGATAACTGGGATGCATTTGGTGAGATGAAGATGTTGATACTCGATTTCCCCCGAATGGATAATCTTGAAGAAGGTCGAGTCTATAGTCTGTTCTACATTTTCCGCTGCGTGTTAGAAGACAAAAGACGGGATGCAGTTAACTATCAAAAGACTTCTTCAGAATCACGGCAGTAATCAGAAAGGTTGTTAGTTTGGGGGAGAGCACTAATTAGGGGAGAGCACTCAGGGCACCCAGAATTATACCCTAATTAGATTTGCTCACGTTCTTCTGCAAGTAAAGAAATGAAAGCTGAGAAGATTCTACAAGCTGAACGAAGTAATGAAGTTTGAAGATCATTCTCTGCGCTTAATGGTTTATATTTTACTTGTAGGGAACTTTGTAAGCAATTCCCATATAACATCACTTTGGGGAGAGATTGTTAGACTTAAAAGTAATGTTATATTCGGGAATTGCATAGTATTTAAGTACAGGGACTAGTTTAGCAAATAGTGGATAGTTAGACTAGTATTCTTGTATAAATACCTTCCTTGTCTCAACAAGGAAGGTTGGATTGTCTCATTTGTAATAAGGGGTGTGTGTGTTTCTCCTCATTTTCTCTAAAATACACACACACCTTCCCCATTCTTTAAGCTAATAATACCATGTTTAACCTTTACTTTGAGCTTCCCCGACCCCCCGAATCACATAAATCACTTGTTTTATCGGTCCTACAGTAACAAATATGCAAGTGAACCCAACAACCGCAGAAGAAAGAATCCAAAAGAGAAATGATCTTAAGGCCTGGAGTATGCTTCTCATGACTATTCCAAATGACCAGCTTTTGATCTTCAACAAGTACAAATGTGCTAAAACCCTTTTTCAAGTTATTGTGGCTAGATTTGGTGAAAATGATGCCACCAAGAAAACTCAGAAAACTCTCCTCAAACATCAGTTTGAAAACTTTACAGCCACAACAAATGAGTCTTTGGACAGCATGTTCAATAGACTACAAAAGCTTTCAAGTCAGTTAACCATTCATGAAGTGCTGATATCTCAAGAAGACTTAAACTCCAAATTTCTTAGGAGTTTACCCTCTGAATGGGCCATGCATGTCATTGTCTGAAAAAACAAACCAGGTATTGATCAAATGAGTCTTAATGATCTTTACAACAACTTCAAGATAGTAGAGCATGAAGTGAAGAAGTCTACTAGTTCAAGCTCAGGAAATATGGCCTTTGTGTCATCTCCCAGCACCTCAAGGTTAGTAGATGAAGAAAAAGATGGTATAGAAGAAGGTACTGCCAACACAAATTTTGGTACTGCCAATACTTCTAGCAGTACCAAAACAATTCTAGATGAAACAATTGGTTGTGCTTTCCTGACATCACAACACAATCGTTCCATATTGACTTTTGAAGATATTAAAGAGATCAATGATGATGATCTTGAGGAAATGGACATAAAGTGGTGGCAACTTTCACTTCTGAGCATAAGGGCTAAGAAATTACTGATGAGGACTGGAAAGAAGATTACCATAAATGGTAATGAGCCTGCTGGGTATGACAAGTCTAAAGTGGAGTGCTACAACTGCCACATGAAGGGTCACTACTCAAGAGAGTGTAGAAGACCAAAGAAGCAGGATGATAAGGGAAGAGGCTTTGAGAACAAAGGAAGAGGTTTTGAGAACAAGAACAAGGGAAGCTTTGAGAACAAGAGCAAGGCTGTGGAAATCACTGAGCCTAAAGCTATGGTAGCTATTGATGGGCTGGGTTTTGATTGGAGCTTTATGGGTGAAGAGGAGTCAACTTCAGATGAAATGGCTTTAATGACTTTCTCCAATCCTGAGGTACAAATTACTAAATGTTCTAATACTTGTAAAGTTTTTAAAGAATTACAAACTTTAATAAAACTTTATGATGAACTGAAAGTAGAACAAAGAAAAACTCATCAAGACCTAGTTAATCATAAGTGTGGTATGGCCAAACTTGAGAAGCAGATAATCCATTTTAGGGAAAATGAACTCACTTTTTCTGACACAAAAGCCATTCTTAATAGGGAAATATTTTTGAAAGATGCTGAAATAAACCTGTTAAGAACTGAGTTTGCTAAAGTGAAATTAGCAAAGGATAATATTCAGCTAACTGTTACCACATTAGAAACTGCTTCTGACTGTACTAGAAGCATAGTTGAAAATCAAATGAACAAGAGAATCAAATCTGGGATTGGATACAAATCTTGTCCACCTCCTTACAGAGGAATCCCTTGTCCCCCAGGTTTAGATCTTGTAGAATCAGTTTTACATGAATTCACCAATAAACCACTAGATAAACCTGTAGAGAAAAGTGAACCTTTTGAGAGTGCTAGTGTTGCTTCACTCTCTAACAAAAAGGTGCTCACTGATAAGAGCTCAGATGCTCCAATTATTGAAGATTGGACATCTGATGATGAGGAAAAAGAGACTGTTTCAAAGAAAGGAAACAAAGTAGGACCACCCAGTCCTAAAAGTGTAGAGATTAAGACAAAGGCTAAAACTGTTCTGAAAATAGTTGAATGTTGTGCTAAGTGTAATAGCAAACCTAGAGGTAGCCAGAGAAATTGGAACAATCTTAAGTCACACCAACTTGGTGATGATTTTGTTATGTACAATAAGGCCTGCTATTACTGTGGTAGTTTTAATCATACTCATGCTTATTGTAACAATTGGGTGTCTGGGAGTACATCAAGGTCTAAAACAAATGGAACAAACCCCAGAAAAAGTTTTTTGAAGTCTATCACACCAAAAGTTAATCATACTGTTAGACCAAATAAGCCTGTTAACTCAAAACCAACTACTAAGGGTGCAAGAAATACTTTCAAACATGCACCAAGAGTTGTGAAAAGTCCCAATGAAAAGAAATCTATGGTCACAACAAAAGATTGGAGACCAAAACCAAAAGGTCCTGCTAGACCAAATGGTCCTGCTAGACCAAATGGTACTGCCAAAATTAGTACTGTCAGACCAAGGACCACAAAATGGGTTAAAAGGGAAAATGATGTTCAGTCCTCAGCATGTTGGATATGGAGACCACTCCAATCAAAGGTTGCATCAACAGTCCTAAAGAGGTTTGATTACATTGATGCAAGAGGCAAACCCAAGTCAGTCATGGCTTGGGTACCCCAAGGAAACTAATATGTTTATATATGTGCAGGAACATTCAAATGATATGGCTGATAAAGGATATGTAGATAGTGGATGTTCAAGGCACATGACAGGCAACATGTCTTACCTCACAGACTTCAAATCATTTGATGGAGGATATGTTACCTTTGGGGGAGGAATCAAAGGAAAGATTACTGGTAAAGGTACAATCAAAACCAGTAAATTAGATTTTGAAAATGTGTACTTTGTGAAAGAACTTCAGTTTAATCTCCTTAGTGTTTCACAAATGTGTGACAAAAAGAATAATGTTCTTTTCTGTGAGACTGAATGTCTTGTTCTTTCTCCTAATTTTAAGATGCCTGATAAAAATCAAGTACTTCTTAGAATTCCTAGAGGGAACAATATGTACAGTGTTGATTTAAAGAACATTGTTCCTAAGGAGAGTTTAACTTGTCTAGTAGCAAAAGCCTCATTGGATGAATCTATGCTTTGGCATAGAAGGCTTGGTCATATAAACTTTAAAACAATCAATACAATTGCAAAATATGATTTGGTTAGAGGTTTACCCAAAAAGATTTTTCAAAATGACCAAACCTGTGTTGATTGTCTTAAAGGCAAACAACATAGAGCTTCTTGTAAGCCCAAGACCCATAACTCAATTTCTCAAGCTTTGTATATGCTTCATATGGACCTTTTTGGTCCTACTAATGTGAGTAGCTTGAATGGTAAAAAATATTGTCTTGTTGTTACTGATGATTACAGCAGATTTTCTTGGGTTTTCTTTTTAAGATCTAAGCATGAAACTAGTGAGATCCTTAAATCTTATATAAATGAGGTAGAAAACCAAGCTGATAAGAAAGTGAAAGTAATTAGATGTGACAATGGGACAAAATTTAAGAATAGGGTTATGGATGAATGTTGCAAAGAAAAAGGAATAAAAAGAGAATTTAGTGTAGCTAGAACCCCCCAGCAAAATGGAGTAGCAGAAAGGAAAAATAGAACACTAATAGAGGCTGCTAGAACAATGTTAGTAGACTCTAAGTTGCCTATTTCATTTTGGGCTGAAGCTGTAGGTACTGCTTGTTATGTGCAGAACAGGGTTCTTGTGATTAAACCCCATAAAAAGACTCCTTATGAACTTTTCTTTGGTAGAACACCATCTTTAAGTTTTATGAGACATTTTGGATGTCATGTCACTATTCTCAATACCAAAGATCATCTAAGAAAGTTTGAAGGAAAAGCTGATGAAGGCTACATGATAGGGTATTCTTTGCAAAGTAAGGCCTATAGGGTGTATAATAGTTGCACTAGGCTAGTGGAAGAAAATCTGCACATAGAGTTTCAAGAGAAACTACTAAATGTTAAAGGCATTGGGCCAGATTGGATGTTTGACATTGATAGGCTTTCAGAATCTATGAAATATGTGCCTGTTGCAGGTACAAATACTAATGATAATGCAGGTTTTGAAGACAATGTTGAAACACCTGAAGATCAAGATTACATCTGGATGCCAATTTGGAAAGGATTGGATTTATCTTCAAGTCATGAAGAACCTTCAAATACAAAAATGAAGGTGTTGAAGATAATCATGGAACTCAGGGTCAAGAGAATCAAGAATGTAGTGCAAATGAAAATGGTACTGCTAGTTCACCAGATGGTACTGCCAGTTCACAAGTTGGTACTGCTGAACCATTAAATGTTTAATCAGATGATTCCTTACCAGAAGAAGTGGGGATTGGCAATCTTCCACTTACCTATGAAGTTCCTACAACACACAACACAAGAATTCTCAAAGATCACTCCATTGATAATGTGATTGGTAGCATTGATTCTGGTGTTAGAACAAGAACTCAAGTCTTGTCTTCAGACCAAGAAGGGTTTATCTCATCTGTCTATGAAGAAAAGAATCATGATATTGCCAACATATGCCTGTTTTCATGTTTTCTCTCACAGGCTGAACCCAAAAACATTAACAAAGCCTTAGATGATCGAAGTTGGGTTGAAGCAATGCAAGAAGAGCTTCTTCAATTCAAGCTTCAGAAGGTTTGGAAACTGGTTGTTTTGCCCAAAGGTCACTGGGTAATTGGAACCAAATGGGTGTTCAGGAATAAGAAAGATGAAAGGGGGATTGTGATCAGAAACAAAGCAAGATTGGTGTCCCAAGGGTATACTCAATAAGAAGGGGTGGATTACGAAGAGGTTTTTGCTCCAGTTGCAAGACTTGAAGCAATTAGGCTATTCTTGGCCAATGCTTCTTTCATAGGATTCACTGTTTACCAAATGGATGTCAAGAGTGCCTTCTTGTATGGTACTATTGGAGAAGAAGTGTATGTTTCTCAACCTCCAGGCTTCATTGATGCAGAATATCCAAACAAGATGTATAGGGTTACCAAGGCTCTTTATGGTCTACACCAAGCTCCTAGGGCATGGTATGAAACATTGGATTTCTATTTATTGGAAATTGGATTTCAAAGAGGCAAGATTGATCCAACTTTGTTCATCAAAAGAACCAAGAAAGACATCTTGCTGGTGCAAATTTATGTTGATGACATTATCTTTGGATCCACAAACCAAGAGTTGTGTGTAGAGTTTGAAAAACTTATGCACAGTAAGTTAGAAATGAGTTCCATGGGGGAACTTACTTTCTTTCTGGGTCTCCAAGTGAAACAATCAAATGAAGGCATATTTATCAGCCAAGATAAGTATGTAGCATAGATCCTGAGGAAGTTTTAGTTTGCAAATTCTAAAGTTGCAAGCACACCAATGGATTCAGAAAAGGGGTTACTCAAGGATGCTGAGGGTGAAGATGTGGATTTGCACAATTATAGATCAATGATTGGGTCCTTGATGTACCTTAAATCATCAAGACCAGATATCATGTTCTCAGTATGTGTATGTGCAAGGTTTCAAGTACATCCCAAAGTTTCTCATCTCACAGCAGTCAAAAAGATCTTTAGATATCTCAAGGGTCAACCTAGGTTGGGTCTATGGTATCCAAGGGAATCATCTTTTTACTTGGTGGCTTATTCTGATAGTGACTATGCTGGTGCAACTCTAGACAGAAAATCCACAACTGGTGGATGTCAATTTCTTGGCTGTAGACTCATATCATGGCAATAAAAGAAGCAAACAATGGTGGCAAACTCTACAACTGAAGCAGAATATGTTGCTGGTGCAAGTTGTTGTGGGCAAGTGCTTTGGATCCAAAATCAAATGCTTGACTATGGGTACAATTTTCTTAACACCATTATTTACATTGACAATAGCAATACTATTTGTATCATTAAAAATCCAATTCAACATTCAAAAACAAAACACATTGAAATCAGACACCATTTCATAAGAGATTGCAATGAGAAAAGGTTAATACAAGTTGTCAAAATTGATTCTGAAAAGAATTTTGCAGACCTTCTCACCAAAGCTTTTGATTTAGGTAGATTTAAATACCTGGTAGGAGGTATTGGAATGATTAATCTTTGAAAAACATGTGTTTTTGTACATAATATAAATGGTACTGGCTCTTAAACATGGTACTGCTAGTTAGTCAAAAGGTACTGTCAGTTCATAATTGGTCCTGCTAGTTTAAAGTTTGCTCTATTTTGTTCATCTTGATGCTTAAATGTTTACAATGCTATAAAACAAGTGCTTTGCACTCTGTTCTTTTGGTTTGCAACTAACAAATTTCAGGTTACTCAAGTTGAGATCTTCCAAACAAAGGGGGAAATAAAAGTTATTTATATCTCAGGGGAGGTAATAATCTCAGGGGAGGAAATAATAGCCCAGAAAAGGAAGATAATCCAATAAAAGGAAGGAGAAGACAAGAGCATACAAGATGATGTAGAGGTTGAAAATGATAAGATTAGATCATATATTCAGAAGGGATGAAGCATTCCTAAAGGAGAAAGTTCTATCTAGATCAAACTAAGGAAAGTTTCAATACAAAGGCATGCTCATAGATGATTTCACTTGTTGAACCAAGCATCCAAGATACACAGCATCATTGCCTCTTATAATTCCTCCATCCAAGGAAATTGCACCATCTTTAAGATCAATGTGGAAATGGTATTCAGTTCACCAAGTTTTACAAACTTAAGAGCTGGCTAGTCCATAAGCAAATGGCTTTTGGTAAAGACACATCAAATCCGTTGATGGTTGATAGTTTACCAAAAACTATATGGTATTTAACTAACCATACTTTACAGTAAATAGTTGACTAGTCCATAAGCAAACGGCTTTTGGTAAAGACAAATCAAATCCGTTGATGGTTGATAGTTTACTAAAAACTATATGGTATTTAACTAACCATACTTTACAGTAAATAGTTGACTAGTCCATAAGCAAATGGCTTTTGGTAAAGACAAATCAAATCCGTTGATAGCTGATAGTTTGCTCAAAACTATAAGGGATTGTTGCTAAAATTTCAAAGAGACTGCCAAGTAAAATTTTCTTTCAAAGGTACTGGTAGTTCAAATTTTGGTACTGGTAGAGTAAAATGGTACTGCTAGATAACCGTTGAGTCTGTCAGATAAAATTCTAGCCGTTAGGCCTGGTAGTTAAAATTAGCCGTTGGGGTAATTCTGTAAATTACTGATGTTATATTATATTATATTTCTCATATAAAAGATCTTTTTAACCGCCTTTTCATTTACTTATTATAAATTTTCTTATTGTCGGTTAAAAGTAAAACTCTCATAATATCTTTCATCAGTCCTTATCACAATTATCACTCACCTTTCATCTTCTACTAGTACCACCATCAAATCCCACCATCCTAATCAAGTTTTTCATTAACTTTCACCATGGCTAATCTAAACTTCGTTAAACGTCACAACCAATTAGCATTTTTGGAAAAGTCTGTGGATAACGAATCTTTTCATTAAATAGTGGACTTTCTAAATGATTCTTACATCAGGTTTGCTTTACTTGTAAATCCCACTATTTATGAATCTCAAATTTTACAATTTTGGAAAACGGCTAAAGTTAAAACTCTTGAAAATGAAGACCAAAGGATAAAAGCCAAAGTGGATGGAAAAACCTTGACTCTTACCGAGTCATCCATTAGAAGACATCTTCATTTGGATGATTCAGATGATATTGGTCAATTGCCTGATACTGAAATTTTTGAAAATTTGGAAAGAATGGGGTATAATGTGGATTCTACTAAACTCACTTTTCTTAAAAAGCATTTTACCCCACAATGGAGATTTTTGATCCATACAATCCTTCATTGTTTAAGCCAAAAGAAAACCTCATGGGAGCAGTTTAGTGGTAACATGGCTACAACTCTCATTTGCTTGGCAACAAACAGAAAATTCAACTTTTCAAAACATATTTTTGAAGGATTGGTTAAAAATGTGGATAGCCAAACAAAGTTTTTGATGTATCCCAGATTTATTCAATGCATCATCACAAAATCAAAACATTTGTTACTTCCCCCACACTCTCCTTATGAAACACCAAAACTTTCACACAAGGTGTATTCAAACGTGAAAATTGGTTTTAATGGGGAAGAAATACCACTTTTTGAGGAAATGTTACCACAACATGCTGAAGAACCATCACCATCATCTGAATCACCATCATCAAGTTCTTCACCTGGTTACATATCACCATCTCATCATCCATCACCAATCCCATCACCAATACCACCTGTAACAACACCATCACCATCATATCATGCATCACCATCCCAATCACCTCAACATCAAAGTCTGGATTCTCAGACTTTGAAAGAACTAAAGGAGAAAGTGCAGCTCTTGGAAAATGCTCTTCAAAGTCAAAACACAAAATTTTCTAAGATCAACACCAAGCTAGTTAAGAAGGTTAAGAAATTGGAGAATGAAGTGAAGATACTGAAGGGTAAAAGATCTTCAAAGTTGGTTTTATCTAGTTCTTCAAGTTCTGATGCAGAAAGCTTGGGTATCTCTTCCAAAAAGGGGAGGATGGGTAGTTCTGAAGGTGAAGAGGAGGCTCAATTTCAATTTCATGAAGGAACTCAGGTATATGATGAAGAGCCTGCTGGTGCAGGGCAAGAGCCTATTAGTGATAAAGAGCCTACTGAAGCAGAGCAAGAGCCTGCTAGGATTGAGAAGCTGTTGGCTATGGATTATAAAGGTTCTGTTGAAAAGGTTTACAAAAGAAAGAGGGAATCACAGCCTCAAGGGGGGTTTGTTTGTTCAAGGGAGGTTATTTATTGCTGATGAGCAATCTGCTGCTCCAAGTCAAGAACCAACTCCAAAAGATAAGGGCAAGAAAATTATGGTTGAAGATGAACCTAAGCCCAAAAGGTTGAAGAAAAGAGAGCAATTGCAGATGGCTTTAGATGAGGAAGTATCCAAAAAGCTTCATGAAGAAGAAATGCAAAAAGCTTTAGAAGCTTCAAGACTGCTTGCAGAAATGCAAGAACAAAAGGATGCTTCTCAAACTCTTCTTGACACTCAAGCTGCTCAGGAAACATTTGATGCACAGATGCAATGGATTATTGCCAATGATCCAATTGTGAGAGGTCAAGCTAACTTAATTTTGGATGACAAGAATCTTAACACTGAAGAGAAAACAGCAGAGCTTGAAACTTTTATCAACAAGAAATATAGAGAAGCAGCTTTGGATGATATTTTTCAAAAGATTCAAGAAAGTCAGAAAAGAGGTTTTAAGGTGGGCACATCTGAGAAAGATCAAGTGATTTTCATGAAGAAGTTTTTAAGAAGTCAAGCTAATTGGACTGAATATCAACTGAAGAAGAAAACTCCAGAAGAAATTCATTTCCTTTATCTTAATGCCTACAAGATTCTCTACTTCAAAATCCCATCTGATGCTAAACCTTCAAAGAAAAAGAATGGTGATCAAAAGAAACAAGAAGCAGAATTGGATCCAGAGCAAGTAAGTAAAATGATAATTGCTTTACCAACAATTATACATGCTGATCCAATTAGGTCTAGGCACCCTATTATAGATTGGGAGATTCACCATGATAGATCAGGAAAGGCATGGAAGATAACCAGGGTTGGGAATCAAACTGCCATTTTCAAAAATTTTGAAAATCTGATAAGGGCATGTGATAGAGCTGATTTAGAAGAGCTGTGGAATCTAGTTCAAATCAGGCTAAACACTAAGCATAAGACTGATGTTAAGGAACAAGAACTTTGGGTAAAGTTCAAAAGGATGTATGATCCTGATCCACAGGATGTTCATTGGAAGTTTCCATATCATGATCCTACCACCACATGGGAATTCCTAAGTCTTAGCAGTGTGCATCATCTTTTTACACAAAGTGGGATTGAACTCTTTATGTTGGCTGAAAAAGAGTATCCTCTGAGCTATGAAGTTCTTACAACCATGATTTCCAAGAGGTTAAGGTGTGATAAAGATGAAGAAAAGTCAGAAGTTGTTCAAAGTTTGTTTATGAACATTTTTTAACAATGTGAAAGAAAAAGGAAGAATAGAGAGTAAAAGTTTTTGGAAGAGTTCCCTCAGATCCTCAAGGTATGCATTTTATTCATAAGAAACTTGTGTATTTTAAAGGGAATAACAAGTTTAGGAGAGGATTGTTGGGAATAAAATGTTCAAGTCAAAGAGCCTGCCAGATGAAGTATTAAGCCTGCTAGTTGATTTTGAAGAAGTTGAAGATAAACTAACAGTACCTTCTGGGTGAGAAGGTACTGCTAGTTAAAGAAGGTCCTGCCAAGTTGAAGGTCAAGTTGATAGATATTTATTTGTTGATATTTAGTTGTATTATTAGTCTTTGTACAATGTAACACGTTAAGTAGAAGTAGTTCAGTCTTCTAAGTTGTGCAGAAGATAATACTGAGTAGTTTACATTGAAAGTTGTAATTAGTAGGTTAGAAAAGTCCAAGTATCTTATTATAATACACAACTTGACAACTTGTAATAAGGGGTCCTTATCCTATAAAAGGATCCCTTAGTCACCACCTTAGATATATCTTTTCAACTAACAACTTTGAAATATCCAAAAACACTACAACCTCTCTAGTAACTTAGTTACTGATTCACAAATCCTTTTACAATCAAAGATTCAAGGTTACTTTTGTAATCCTGGTGATAGTTTAGATCATCCGTATTATTTCATAAATTATATTGAATCGTTTTGTGCAATTCAAGTTGTGTTCATTGTTCATTACAATTCACGTTTGCATGTTTACCACCTTTTGTTCCTTTAAGTGAGTTATAGTAAATTCCGCGTACTAAAGCACATTCATTCCTAAATATCCCAAACACATTATTAAGATTAACATCCCAAGTGTTTGTATAATCCTTCACAAATTTGATTGCCAGATGTATTGCACAGGATGTATTTTATACTGTTACTGATTCTGCATTAACTGCTTGTCAATTTCATGAGTTTTCTATGGCATTGAATGTTACCCAGAATCGTGTTGTTGATCTTGAGGGGGAGAACTTAAAATTGCATGAAAAAATCCAAAACGATGACCATGATAACATGGTCAGGCATTTTTCAAAACTAGAGGTTGATAATCTTAATTTGCAATTAAAATATCAACATTTAGAAGAAAGAACCAAAATCTCAAATGCCAAGACATCTTTGGATGCTCCTGAATTTGATGCATATTTTGAATTGAGCAAACGAGATGAAAAAATTCAAGCTCACACTAACACGATTCAAAAATTGAGGGCCCAAATTGCCCAATTAAAATCAAATAAGAGTGATGTGATTGGCACTCATAAACCATCGTCTTCAAATTCTCAGAATTTTCACTATCAAGACACCATCAATAAATTACAACATGAAAATGAGTGTTTTCAAGCTGAAAATTCAAAAATCAAACAGCATTACAAAGAGTTATATGACTCGATTAAAGTTACACGTAACAATCAAAATGAAAAGATAACTTCTTTGCTAAATGAGATTGAGAATCTAAAGACTCAGGTGAAAGGATCTCAAGTCACTAATCGTTTAGACCTAAACGATATTGTCGCAACACAACCTCCCCGGCAGCGGCGCCAAAATTTGATCCGTGCTAAAGTGTATATATAAATAATATCAGACGGATACGCACGAATAAAGACAAACCAACCCTTTAGGAAAAAGGCTAACTTGCAAAAAATCACGTTTGTGATATGTGTGATACCAGGTAAGTGATTACCCGAGTCGTGTCCCAACGAGGTGTGAATGGACAACCGTGTAAGGTTTTGAATTAGAGTGACTGATGATTGGGATATGGAATTTTGATTTTATTATATTCTAATTGAATAATGAGAAACAAATTCTCAAAATAAAATTAAGATTAAAGCAAATTATATTAAAAACGCGAAACGGGAATTCTGAAAACGGGCTAAAAACTAAGATATATGGAAATCTAATCTTACAAGTGCAAAATTATTTTTCCTAAGTTATAAATGACAAAAGAAAATTTTAGAAAAAAGATTTATATTTTTCTGACTTTTATATTTTTTATTTTGAATTAAAAACAGTTTTAAACTAATTAAATTATTAAAAATACTAAAACTATTCAGAAAAATCTGAAACTTTGCTGGAAAATATTTCAAACCACACTGAAGCCAGGAAAATTAACAAGACAGTCACAGCTTATTGGAATAAGCTGTTTATAAGGAAAATAGTGGAAAGAAGCTTGAAAAGGAAAAAGTGGTTAAATAAAAAGTTTTGCAAAGTTAACCAGGAAAAAGTGATGTGAATGACCAGGGTTCGAACCTGGTTTTGGCTTTTTGTTTTTATTTTTATTTTATTTTTAATTTTCTTGTTAAAACTCAATAAGCACTAACCAATAAGCAATTTTCACAACTAACACATTTTATGAAAACCTCAAATAAGCTCAGAATAAGCCAAATGATTGCTGATCAGTGGACTAACAAAGGGAAAAAGCCAAGCTTTGATCAATATGGCTGATAAGCTAGAATGAAACTGAAAAAGCAACAAGAAAAGAGAAATAAGCACTGATAAGCACAAAATAAGCCAAAAGAGGCTTAGGGTCTGCTGATATAGGTGGTGCACAGGGCAAATTCACGCTTTTTCAATCCTATAAAAAGTACTTATGAAAAATTCTAAAAATTATGAAAAATTATGAAATAAGTAGATTAGCAGCTAGATTTTAACTATGCAAAAGATTATTTTATTAAAATCTATATTGAGTAAATTAAAAATCAAAGAAAATTACTAAAAACCTGAAAATCTGTTTTGCAGGTCTGCTAATGAGTTTGTCTGATCAGGTTGTGTGCAGATGTACACAAACCAAAGGGATTCTTTTATGTGTTCACTAAATGGACTAAAGGGACTACAGAAATGCTAGAGAAAAGTTCCAAATTAGCTTGTGGCTTATTATGGCTTTTTGATCAGTTGGTACCCTAGGATTGACATATTCTATCCCAAACCATGAAAACTATCAAGTTGGCTTAAAAGAACTTAGAAACAGCTTATATAGGTTACCCTAGGCTAGATTAAGAATAAACTTATGAAAAATGAATAGTAGAGGTTGGTTTTTACCCGTTTTGACCCATTGAGCCAAACAACCCTTCACAAGGGTTTGTTTTGCTTTTTTCAGTTGAACAGACAAAAAGAAACTAGAATTTAGGTAAATTAAGATTATTCTAGGTTAATTAAGCACTAAAAAGTATTTTTCTAACAGAATTAAGCACTGAGATAAGCTATAACTTATTTAAGCTTTTTATGGCCTTTTTAAAGATTTTTAAGAAAAATGAAACATATGCTTGTTCAAACTATTAAAACAGATAATAAGGACTTATAAACTACCAATGAGTAGAAAATTAAAGAAATAAGCTATAATAAGCTATAGAACAGTAACTTTAGAAAACAATAAAAATTATGGAAATTGCTTACAACTGATATGCTATCAAACAATGGAACTTATGATCAGGACACACCTAGCTTGTCGAAAACAAGCTAGAAAACCCAATTCAGCTTTCCTTAATAGCTTATTTCACCAGAACTGCTTATTTGGTCCAAGTTTGTCTTTTGTTGACTTTTTCCATCTTTTGAAATTTGAACATCCTGTAACTAATATAAGCTTACAAAAAGCTATGATAAGCTTGTATAAGCTTATAACAATGGTATTGAGTGTTTGTGGTTGATTTTTAACAAGATTTGAACTTAATACGAATTAACAAAAACACTTGACTTCTATTAAACTTAAAACTGAGTACACAACTGAATTAAATTGGAACAATTAACTTAAAAACACTTGAATTAATAACTGGAAAATAAATTTGATAAACTTGAATAATTTAAATTATAATACGATTACATAAAATTAACTACCCGCCATAATTGGCTACATTGTGGACCTATTTATACTAAAACTAAGTGGGATGTGTCTCATCTTCTTCTCTGATCATTTCTGCACCATTGGATAAGCTTGAATCAATCTCAGCCCTTGAAAACCCATTTTGGCGCCAAAATGGAGATAGTGGAAAAATCCCACTTGGTCTGGTAACTTGTTTTGTGGAAGAAGCATTAAATGCTTTTGGCTTGTTAGGTGGAGTGGGATAGGAGGAGCGGTGGGTGTGTCAGGGATATGGCGGTTTTGGTTTGGCGGTAAATGGTATAGAAGAAGAAGGTTTGACCGAAGGTCAAACATTTTTGTTAACTAAGGGGTCGGGTTATTTGGATTGGGCTTGGGTTTATGTTTTGGTGATGGGCTGGGTTAAGGGATTAAAAGGGTAAAGGGTATTTGTTTGGTCCGGTTATGTGTAGTTTGGATAAATGGGATTTAACACAAGGACCACTATTGTAATTTAGGAAACTTCAAGGACCAAACTTGCCAAGTTTCAAACTTCAGGGACCAATCTTGTATTTTTTGAAAATCATCTCCAAGGGCTATTTGTGACATTTCAATATTCTTGGAAGTTGACTTTGATAATTTGAGCACTATCCTGGTCCAAACTTGTAAATTTCTTCCCCGTCCTCGGCTTTTCATCCTTTTCCAATCTTGTGCTCGGTTTTGTCTGTTTTTGCCTTGTTTTCAATCCTTTTGTACCTGAAACACATAAAAACACAAACCACGAATATTTGCAATATATTTGATCTATTTGGGTGTTTTTAGGTCATTTTTGTGTCTTTAATGGGTATAAAATGATGAGTATTTACACACTCATCAATCCCCCACACTAAGCTATTGCTAGTCCCTAGCAATCCGATCATATAAAGTAATGAAAGGATCAAAAGAATACCAAGTATACCCCGTTTTGATTTTTATACAATGCAAGAAATTTAAACTAGAACAAAATATATAACATGCTTGATTTCCAGAAATGGTATCACGGAACAGGATTCACACAAACTGGGTGTCTCCAGGGAATTATAATCGTCATCCTCTTTTTGATACTCCCAACTAAGCTTAAACTCAATGTGCAAATGCTTTTGTAAAATGCTAACACTACTTATATCAATAATCTATGTAAGTCGAAACTTAACTTTTCACTCCCACATTTATTCTAGTTTAGGTGACTGTGCTCATTTTCAAAATTTTGACCGCAAAAATCGACGTCTATTATGGTTGCCATTCGTTTAAGTCAAATACTAATTTACCGGGAACCTCGAAAATCTAAGGATCAAAAAGGGCATTTTCCATGTAGCGGCTTTCTTCTCGGCACATCCCAAACCAGTTGGTTTTAGGTGACCAGGCTTTTGACACCTTACAGAGAATAGTACCGGAATCAGCGGAATTTCGATTTCAAAGATTTAAGATATTCCCACTAAGCTAGTATTAAAATACTTAAATAGATAACAACAAACGATCATTTAGAGATTAGAGACTCAAATATGAGATCACTCCATGTAACGGCTTTCTTCTCGGCACATCCCAAACCAGTTGGTTTTAGGTGACCAGGCTTTTGACACCTCACAGAGAATAATACCGGAGCTTTCGGGATCTTTGAAATCAACAATCTACTAAATTACCGTTTAACCTTTATACAAAATTGACGAATCCAAGTTCAAGTTCCGATTTAAATTTAAGAGAAAGCAATTTTCCTACATTTATTCATATAAACAACATATACATCTTTTAATTTTGCAACATCAAAACTTATTGCATTTTGCAATATCATTCTATTTTTTCATTTTTTCATTTTTTTTTACTTGAACTTTAATAATATACATACATATATGCTTTCTCAAAAATAAAAATAAAAAGTTGAACTCGGGCTCTATATCAAAATTGTATAAAAATTCGTTTTGCATAACAACATGATTTTAACGTTCAAACGTTTGAAAACAGCACGCATTTAATCAGATTAGTTATCTTCTGGGAGGAAAAGCCATAGATTACTTATATAAGCTCTAAAGAGAACCAACTACTCTACGCTTAGCATTTTCATTTGCACATATCGTAAAACCTTAGTCTAATCGTTAAGGAAGCAGCCAGATCAATACTCTGGCAGAGTCGGGATTCCCTTTGTTCTAACCTAATCAAGACTAAACACTTCTTTTTTATTGCAATTTCTTATCTAAAAACAAAAAAAATTTAAAATTTTGGGCAAAACGGGGGTACTAGGGCACTAGAAGGTACATAAGTGACAAAATTCGAGAGAATTCCCCCCCACACTTAGAATTGAGTATTGCCCTCAATATTCAAAGTACCGGCTATAATGCCGACACTTAGAACGTAAAAAGGGAATACTAATAGCCAAGTGTGTGAAAGAAATCTCTATTTTCACAAAAAGGATTAAAAAGATATCCCTAGATAATCGTTAGCAAAAAGATAGGATATTGGGCGGCTGGATTGAAAACAGGCGCGGCAATCATCACAATCCAAGGGAAACCTGAAAATCAAAGCAAACAACACAAAAGAGCACAGCACAGTGGGATTCCCCCACACTTAGTGTCAGAAAAGAGAAAGAAGTCCGAAACATGGGCGTTTACCCATGCAATGCTAATGTTTTTGTTAACCGAGTCACTAGCTTGACTCGACCCCGAATTCATTGGTTCTTGGGGGAGCATGTGGAAAAGAAAATCTCCATCGGACTTTCATTCGAAATGTTTGGATAAACATTGAAGTTCTTGAAAGTTCCACTCCGATGAGATACATCCGGCTCAAAAGAATGATAAACTGAGATGCCGGGGTCAAAAACTTTGTCCTCATTTCCGTAAGGAAATGAGAGTAAAGTTTCAGTAAGATTGAACTCCATGCAGAATAGGAGTTCACCATGAAGATAAAACAGAGGGGAATCGCTTTTCTCCAGAATTAAAAGTTCCTCGAATGAGGTATGTAACTTTAAATTCTTATCGGGGGTCAATTTCATTATGGAATGAATTTCACCGTCATCGAGTATGCCTGGATTGAACACTTTGTCTTCACAGAAAAAACAAACAGGATACTCGGTGGAAGACTCAACAGAGAAAAGAGAATCACCTTCGGGTGATTGAGGAGATAAGTCATTTGAAAGAATTGTAGGTTCCTCAGTTACGGTTTTCATTCTTTGGTTTTTATCTCCAAAAGTTTTATCATCAGAAGATTCACCATATAAAAGGTGTTTCCATTCATTATTATCAGCTCCAAAGTCGAAAAGTTCGTCATCACTTTGTGAATCACTATACTCGGCATAAGGGTAGGAATCGAGTGATGGATCACGATATAAAAGATATTCAATTTCTCTCAGATCTGATTCGAAATCAAAGTCATCATCTTCATCCCCCGGTGGGATTGGATCGATGTGAGCGAGTTCAACGGCGAACTCCTCAAGAAGATAATCACTTTTAGACATTTTAATTTCATTCGGAGGGAGAGAAGGTGGATCATCATTAAGCAACTTTTCAATTAGAAGAATGTCTCCCTCCGGGTCAAACACACCATCATCCATTCCAGATGGAATTGAATCACAAGATAAATAAGCCTCAATCTCTTCCAAGTTGTAGTCACCTCCCTTAAACGGAGTGAGAGAGGGGGAAGAAAGAGAAATGGTAGGATCAGATGAAGTGGGATTTTTAGTTTCATCCACAGAATCAACAATTTCAACACGATAAACCGATTCCGGAGGTGGGAAAAGTGGTGTGCTCTTAGAGCTAGCAATCTTCACCACTTCCGATGTGATCTCCGATTCTTGTTCATCATAATCAAAAACACTCTTAACTTCTGTAGCACAACTTTCAAACCATTTGCTTGAACCAGGAGTAATTTTCATCGCTTTGAGCTCAGCACGTTTTTGTGAAAGACTCTTAACCGTGAATCTTGAAAGTATCGAATCACTTCTTTTGGAAGCAATTACGGTATCAGATTTTTGATCAACCATAGCAACGTTGCCTTTGGTGGTTAGAGATTTAGAATTCGCATTAATGTTAAACGTAACTTATTCGTTATAAACCCGAAGTGTTATTTCTTCGCCATAAACATCAATCAAAGCACGCCCGGTCCTTAAAAAGGATCTCCCGAGAATGAGAGGTACTCGGGGATCACATTCAAAATCCACAACTACAAAATCGGCTGGGAAATGAAACTTTCCTACTTTGACAAAAACGTCTTCAGCAACGCCTTTAGGAGTAGTAACAGTGCGGTCCGCCAATTCAAGAGTCATCCTTGTGGGAGTAAGTTCCGGGAGTGAAAGCTTTTTCCACACGGAAAGCGGCATCAGGTTGATGCTTGCACCAAGATCGGCCAAGGCGTAGCATTCAACCATCCCTGGGAAATCACAAGGGATGAGAAATTTACCAGGGTCTCCTAATTTTTCTGGAAGTTTCTTAAGGAGTACAGCTGAGCAATTCTCATTTAAAGGGGTTTTTGTCAATTCAAATAATTTCTCCTTGTTGCTTAAAAGACTCTTGAATTGAGAAGCGAATTTTGGCATATACAGCAAGGCATCAGCAAAACTAATATCGAAGTGTAATTTCTAGAAAATTTCCAGAAATTTCATCATTTGGGTGTTAGTTTTCTCATGGAGCCTTTGATTATTAAGCCTTGAAGGATATGGAATTGAAGGCTTAGGATTAGCTTTCGGAACATCGGGTTCCGGAATTTGAGTTTGGACATCTGGAGGTTGGACGTGTGTGGTACTTTGTGGGCTTGAGAAATGCACTTTGTCCGTTGTCACCTCGGCATCTCGATTCACTTCCCTCGGTGGAGGGGGCATAGGAGTCGAGGGTCCATTATGCGTCTTACCACTACGAGTGGTGACGGCTTTCAACTCAGCATTAGGATTAGTAATGGTATTGCTCGGAAGTCGTCCGAAAGATGAAGAAGCTTGGTTCAGGTTCATATTCATGAAACTGCCCATCATATTCTTCAACTCATTTGTTTGACGAGACATCGTAGTATCAATTTCCTTTCTCAACTCGACTTTCATATTATTGATTTGAGTCTGCAATGAACGCATGCTGGACTCAGTAATTTTCATGAAATCATTAGTCAAAGGAGCTTGAGGAGGTCGTTGATAAACATGTTGATTCAGAGCTTGATAAGGCTGGTTGAAATTGTTACGGTTTTGGTTTAAATTATGAGAATTGTTGAAATTTTGTCCTTTATTTTGAACAAAGCGATTTTGATTATTTTGATTTGGCACGGGTGGAAAACCAGGTGGTACCATAGCATTTTGGTGCTCGGTAATGAGTTTCCGCATGCGGTCGGTTTTGATTGTAGTTTACTGTAGCTACGGAAGCTTGGTAAACAGAAGCATCGGTAGCTTGACAATCGTAATACACATGCGGGCCACCACAAGTTTCACACACTTTGTTTATGGCTTTGATTTGTTCCGGTTTATGAATTTCACTCTTAATTTCTTTCACTTCCTTCATTATGTAACGAATTGCTTCCGTTAGAGCGGCTAACTCTGATGAGTTACCGGATGAAGAAGCAGGAGTGATAGGAACATTCACTTTGTTTCGAGAAATAGGAACTTTTGATTTATTCTCGCAAATTTCAAGCACATCTTTAGGTCGAAGATTCAAGATATTGCCACCGGCGGCAGCGTTTAGAGAATCTTGATCATTTCCATTCAACCCATTGTAAAACGTATTGATCTGTTGCAACTCCCTGAAATCATGATGCGGGCATTTTCTTAGGAGATCTTTAAATCGGTCCCATGCCTCTCCGAAGTTTTCATCGAAACCTTGACGAAATCCAGAAATTTCATTTTTCAGATTAGTCGTCTTTGAAGGAGGAAAGAAATAATTGACAAATTTCTGTACGAGATCTTCCCAAGTTTCAATGGATCGAGGGGGTTCTTTTTCCAGCCAAATCCGGGCTGCCCCTTCGAGTGAAAATGGAAATAGCATCAATTTGATAACTTTTTGCGGCACATCCTTGTAATTGATGGTTGAGGTCAACTTGTTGAACCAACGGATGTGTGCATACGGATCTTCTCGTTCAAACCCGTGGAATTGGTTTGTAGACACGAGTTGAATAATATGCGTTTTAAATTCAAAATGATTAGAGTCGATTGGTGGTAAAACGATGGCATCTCCGTAACCCTCGGTGGGTGCTTGGAGCATCTCCGCCATTGTTCGATTGTCTGCTATATTATCAATGGGAACAGTACGAATCTCGGGTTCGACTATTCGGGCAGTACGTCTACGATTACGTCTTCTCGGAATATCTACGAGTTCACGTAAAGGACTTGTCGACGTAGAAGAACGAGTGCGCATGCACTAAATAAAATAATTCAATTAAATCAAGATCGAAGCAAAACACAATGAACTTAAACCTTAAATCAACAAGCGTACGGTAGCTCTCTGACTGAAAAACGCACAGAGTGGCGGAGGAGCAAAGGTGGGCAATAAATGCTCCTTAAAAACCCGCTCCTTTCGGTTCGACAATTTAATGTCAAACCTCCTGAAACCTCCGTTAGAGTTTGTTTATCAATCAAAGGTGAGCCGAATTCGCAAGCGACACAAAGGCAAGTTTTAATCTGATGTTTGGGAACTTATTATGATAATACTCCAAGTTGAGGAATATTATATTGATTTTGCTTTTATCTTTTATTTTTACAATAAAACGGAAAATGTTTTTGGGTTTTTTATTTTTTATATGATAATATATATAAAAGACAAATCAACCCTTTAGGAAAAAGGCTAACTTGCAAAAACTCACGTTTGTGATATGTGTGATACCAGGTAAGTGATTACCCGGGTCGTGTCCCAACGAGGTGTGAATGGACAATCGTTTAAGGTTTGGAATTAGAGTGACTGATGATTGGAATATGAAATTTTGATTTTATTATATTCTAATTAAATAATGAGAAACAAATTCTCAAAATAAAATTAAGATTAAAGCAAATTATATTAAAAACGCGAAACGGGAATTCTGAAAACGGGCTAAAAACTAAGATATATGGAAATCTAATCTTACAAGTGCAAAATTATTTTTCCTAAGTTATAAATGACAAAAGAAAATTTTAGAAAAAAGATTTATATTTTTCTGACTTTTATATTTTTTATTATGAATTAAAAACAATTTTAAACTAATTAAATTATTAAAAATACTAAAACTATTCAGAAAAATCTGAAACTTTGCTGGAAAATATTTCAAACCACACTGAAGCTAGGAAAATTAACAAGACAGTCATAGCTTATTGGATTAAGCTGTTTATAAGCAAAACAGTGGAAAGAAACTTAAAAAGGAAAAAAGTGGTTAAATAAAAAGTTTTGCAAAGTTAACCAGGAAAAGTCCGTAGGGCAGTTGGTGTTGGTGTTGCTTTGTGATGTGAATGACCAGGGTTCGAACCTGGTTTTGGCTTTTTGTTTTTATTTTTATTTTTTTTTTAATTTTCTTGTTGAAACTCAATAAGCACTAACCAATAAGCAATTTTCACAACTAACACTTTTTATGAAAATCTCAAATAAGCTCAGAATAAGCCAAATGATTTCTGATCAGTGGACTAACAAAGGGAAAAAGCCAAGCTTTGATCAATATGGCTGATAAGCTATCTAATAAGCTAAAGCAGACTGGAAATAAGCTAAGGGACCAATGATAAGTTAGAATGAAACTGAAAAAGCAACAAGAAAAGAGAAATAAGCACTGATAAGCACAAAATAAGCTAAAAGAGGCTTAGGGTCTGCTGATATAGGT
Organism: Artemisia tridentata subsp. tridentata; assembly: GCA_021014915.2. NCBI lineage: Eukaryota > Viridiplantae > Streptophyta > Magnoliopsida > Asterales > Asteraceae > Artemisia > Artemisia tridentata. Next base: position 202,833,990 of record CP139506.1, read on the forward strand.
GGTGCACAGGGCAAATTCAGGCTTTTTCAAGCCTATAAAAAGTACTTATGAAAAATTCTAAAAATTATGAAAAATTATGAAATAAGTAGATTAGCAGCTAGATTTTAACTATGCAAAAGATTATTTTATTAAAATCTATATTGAGTAAATTAAAAATCTAAGAAAATTACTAAAAACTTGAAAATCTGTTTTGCAGGTCTACTAATGAGTTTGTCTGATCAGGTTGTGTGCAGATGTACACAAACCAAAGGTATTCTTTTATGTGTTCACTAAATGGACTAAAGGGACTTCAGAAATGCTAGAGACAAGTTCCAAATTAGCTTGTGGGTTATTATGGCTTATTTGATCAGTTGGTACCCTAGGATTGACATATTCTATCAAAAACCATGAAAACTATCAAACTAGCTTAAAAGAACTTAGAAACAGCTTATATAGGTTACCCTAGGCTAGATTAAGATTAAACTTATGACAAATGAATAGTAGAGGTTGGTTTTTACCCGTTTTGACCCAATGAGCCAAACAACCCTTCACAAGGGTCTGTTTTGCTTTTTCAGTTGAACAGACAAAAAGAAACTAGAATTTAGGTAAATTAAGATTATTCTAGGTTAATTAAGCACTAAAAAGTATTTTTCTAACAGAATTAAGCACTGAGATAAGCTATAACTTATTTAAGCTTTTTATGGCCTTTTTAAAATTTTTAAGAAAAATGAAACATATGCTAATTCAAACTATTAAAACAGATAATAAGGACTTATAAACTACCAATGAGCAGAAAATTAAAGAAATAAGCTATAATAAGATATAGAACAGTAACTTTAGAAAACAATAAAAATTATGAAAATTGCTTACAACTGATATGCTATCAAACAATGGAACGTATGATCAGGACACACCTAGCTTGTCAAAAACATGCTAGAAAACCCAATTCAGCTTTCCTTAATAGCTTATTTCACCAGAACTGCTTATTTGGTCCAAGTTTGACTTTTGTTGACTTTTTCCATCTTTTGAAATTAGAACATCCTGTAACTAATATAAGCTTACAAAAAGCTATGATAAGCTTGTATAAGCTTATTACAAGGGTATTGAGTGTTTGTGGTTGATTCTTAACAAGATTTGAACTTAATACGAATTAACAAAAACACTTGACTTCTATTAAACTTAAAACTGAGTACACAACTGAATTAAATTGGAACAATTAACTTAAAAACACTTGAATTAATAACTGGAAACTAAATTTGATAAACTTGAATAATTTAAATTTCAATACGATTACATAAAATTAACTACCCGCCATAATAGGCTACATTGTGGACCTATTTATACTAAAACTAAGTGGGATGTGTCTCATCTTCTTCTCTCATCATTTCTGAACCATTGGATAAGCTTGAATCAATCTCAGCCCTTGAAAACCCATTTTGGCGCCAAAATGGAGATAGTGGAAAAATCCCACTTGGTCTGTAACTTGTGTTGGGGAAGAAGCATTAAATGCTTTTGGCTTGTTAGGTGGAGTGGGATAGGAGGAGGGGGTGGGTGTGTCAGGGATAAGGCGGTGGCTATGGTGGTTTTGGTTTGCCGGTAAATGGTATAGAAGAAGAAGGTTTGACCGAAGGTCAAACATTTTGGTTAACTAAGGGGTCGGGTTATTTGGATTGGGCTTGGGTTTATGTTTTGGTGATGGGCTGGGTTAAGGGATTAAAAGGGTAAAGGGTATTTGTTTTGTCCGGTTATGTGTAGTTTGGATAAATGGGATTTAACACAAGGACCACTATTGTAATTTACTAAACTTCAAGGACCAAACTTGCCAAGTTTCAAACTTCAGGGACCATTCTTGTATTTTCTAAAAATCATCTCCAAGGGCTATTTGTGACATTTCAATATTCTTGGAAGTTGACTTTGATAATTTGAGCACTATCCTGGTCCAAACATGTAAATTTCTTCCCCGTCCTCGGCTTTTCAACTTTTTCCAATCTTGTGCTCGGTTTTGTCTGTTTTTGCCTTGTTTTCAATCCTTTTGTACCTGAAACACATAAAAACACAAACCACGAATATTTGCAATATATTTGATCTATTTGGGTGTTTTTAGGTCATTTTAGTGTCTTTAATGGGTGTAAAATGATGAGTATTTACACACTCATCAATCACTAGTGATAATGTTGTTCCAAAGGTTTCTGCTTGTAGAAAATATGCAATTGATGTTGTGTCTATTCCGCTTCCTCTTAGAAACAATAGGTCAGCTCATCATGTGTATCTCACTCATCTTAAGGATAGTCTTGACATTCTTCGTGAGACCGTAGAAGAGGATAGGATAGATAAACCACATGATAGTGCAGTTGTAAATGCATGCTTCCTCACTAAACGATCTCAGGAACTCTTAGAATACGTCATTGGCACATGTCCTAAGATTGATAACAAGCGAGATAGGTTTATTGAATCATCCTCAATGACTATGAACAAGCATGTAACCTTTGATGTACCACTGAAAACATCTGAACCCAGCACATCAAAACAGGAAAAACAAATGGCAGTGAAACAAACTAATGTTCCCATCATTGCTTCTACAAGAGTAAACAGTGACACTAAAGCTAGCGGGTCAAAGCCTAGTCGCAATACAAAGAAAGATAGGACTGCGCCAGCTAAGAGTGCTCATGAGAAGAAAGTAGAAGTCCACCTTAGGAACAATAAGTTTGGTTTGACCGAAAAGAATCGTGTCGAATCTAGTATTAGCTTTAAGCGTACTATAATTAATTCAAATTCTAATGCTGTTTGTAAAACATGTAACGAATGCTTAATTTCTGGTAATCATGATGATTGTGTTGTGTCATTCTTGATGTCTCCTAAATGATCCCCAGTTAAGAATGTTAGGAAACCTGAACTGAATAAGTAGATTAGGAAAGCAACAGGAAATATGTTTGATAACGTTGGTTATCAATGGAAGTCTACTGGAAGAAAGTTAACTTTAGGAAATAAGTGCCCCTTAACTAGAATGACTAATCATAAAGTAGTGATTGTTAAGGAATGGAAGCCAACTGGTAGAATTTTCCCGTTAGAGAAACAATGCCCTGTGACTAGGTCCATTGCATCTACTAGTGAAGTTTTCACTGTGAATACCATGGCATCTATGATTCTTGTAGTTCCAGAATTTGTTTATGCTAACCAAACGGACCCCAGTTGCACATTGGGATCCACCTTTTTCAGTTATCCATCGTTGTCTGTTTTCAAATGCAGGTCGTACAAATCGTCCTTTGGTATTTGGACTTAGGCTGCTCAAAACATATGATCTAGGATCGCTCACGGCTCAAGAATTTTGTGAATAAGTTTATTGGGACAGTTAGATTCGGGAACGACCATTTTGGGGCAATTATGGGTTATGGAGATTATGTTTTTGGTGACAGTGTAATTTCTAGGGTATACTACGTGGAACGACTTGGGCATAATTTGTTCTCTGTTGGTCAATTTTGTGATTCAGATCTTGAAGTTGCTTTCAAAAAACACACATGTTTCGTCAGAGAATTGGATGGTATTGATCTCCTTAAAGGCAGTCGTGGCACTAATCTATACACCATCTCTATTGAAGACATGATGCGGTCCTCTCCCATTTGCTTGCTGTCAAAGGCCTCAAAGAACAAATCATGGCTTTGGCACCGTCGCTTAAATCACTTAAACTTTGGCACCATAAATGAACTTACTCGCAAGGATCTTGTACGAGGTATGCCCAGATTGAAGTTTGAAAAGGATCATCTTTGTTCTGCGTGTCAACTGGGCAAAAGCAAGAAGCATACTCACAAACCCAAAACTGTCAACACCATCATGGAAGTTCTTCACACCCTTCACATGGATCTGTGCGGACCAATGAGAGTGCATAGTATAAATGGGAAGAGATATATTCTTGTGGTGGTCGACGACTACTCTCGGTTTACATGGGTGAAGTTTTTGAGAACCAAGGACGAGACTCCAGAGGTTATCATCAAACTTATCAAACAGCTACAAGTGAGACTCAACAAAACTGTCAGAATCATCCGTACGGACAATGGAACTGAGTTTGTTAACAAACAACTCATTCAATTTTATGAAAGTATTGGCATAACTCAACAGAAAAGTGTTCCACGTACTCCTCAGCAGAACGGCGTTGTTGAAAGACGAAATTGTACTCTTGTGGAAGCTGCACGAACCATGCTGATATTTTACAAGGCACCAATGTTTCTTTGGGCAGAAGCAATTTCCACATCGTGTTACACCCAAAACCGATCCTTGATACATACTCTTCACAACAAAACTCCTTATGAGCTGATACATGGCAAGAAACCAGATCTTTCCTTTCTACGAGTGTTCGGTGCTCTATGCTACCTAACAAACGACAGTCAGGATCTGGGAAAACTAAAGGCCAAAGCAGACATAGGATTCTTCGTTGGATATGCACCAGATCGCAAGGGATACCGAATCTACAACAAACGATCCCGACAAATAATGGAAACCATTCACGTGACATTCGATGAGCTGACTGAGCAAACGGCTCCTGGACACACAAGTTCTGGACCCGCTCCTAATCTTTTGTCTCCTGGACCAATTAGTTCAGGTCTTGTACAGAATCCCACTTCTGCAGTTCCTTGTGTACCCCTACTAGTGAGGAGTTGAAGAATTTGTTTGATCCGATGTTTGATGAATACTTTGAGCCATCAACTATTGATACTACAAAAGAAGCTTCACCTGTACCTCCAGTTACTGATGCTCCAATTCCACACAACTCAGATGGTCCATCTGTATCTATCTCAATTAGTCAAGAAGCACCATCTGCTAGTCACTCACCATCATCATCAAATATTCAATCTCCTTCGGTACAGCAAGGCTCTGCAGTTGACCATTCTTTTGAAGTGAATCCTTTTGCTCCTACTGATGATGCTCCATTTGAGAATATATTTGCTCCTAAATCTTCTACTGAGACGTCTTCTTTAGGGGATCTTAACACGGCAACATCAGTTCCCTACCCTCAACCACATGAACATCTCAGGAAATGGACCAATGATCATCCGATTGACAACATCATTGGAAATCCTTCTCGTTCGGTATCCACACGAAAGTAACTTGCCACCGATGAATTGTGGTGCTTCTTTAATTCCGTACTATCCAAAGTCGAACCCAAAGATTTCAAAGATGCTTTGTCTAAAGACTACTGGTTTACTACAATGCAAGAAGAAATCCATGAGTTTGATCGACTTGAAGTATGGGAATTAGTGCCTCCTCTAGATTGTGCAATGATTATCGCTCTAAAGTGGATCTTCAAAGTGAAACTTGATGAGCATGGTGATGTTCTGAAAAATAAGGAACGGCTTGTTGCAAAAGGGTATCGTCAAGAAGAGGGCATAGACTTTGAAGAATCATTTGCATTGGCTGCTCAAATTGAAGCCATCAGAATCTTTCTCGCTAATGCTGCCAGTCAGAATATGACAGTCTACCAAATGGATGTAAAGACAGCATTCTTAAATGGTGATTTGAAAGAGGAAGTCTATGTAAGTCAACCTGAAGGATTTGTGGACCCTGATCGTCCTACTCACGTCTATCGCTTGAAGAAGGCCCTCTATGGCTTAAAGCAGGCACCTAGGGCGTGGTATGACACTCTGTCTAAGTTTTTTCTGGAAAACAGATTCTATAAAGGTGTTGGTGATCCTACACTATTCACTAGGAAAATGGGCAAACATCTACTTCACGTTCAGATCTACGTAGAGGACATTATTTTTGCCTCCTCTGATCCTTTGGAATGTGATCGGTTTGCTAACGAGATGAGTTCTAAGTTCCAAATGTCTATGATGGGACAAATGTCGTTCTTCTTAGGGTTACAAATCTCTCAAAGTCTCGGAGGCATCTTCATTAATCAATCCAAATATGCAAATGAAATATTGAAGAAATTTGGAATTGATTCAAGTGATCCTGTTGACACTCCTATGGTTGAGAGATCAAAGTTGGACGAAGACCTCTCTGGGATCCCTGTTGATCAAACCAAGTTTCGAAGTAATATTGGATCCCTAATGTATTTCACCGCTAGTAGGCCAGATCTCTTGTTCGCAGTATGCATGTGTGCTCGGTACCAGTCTAAGACCACCAAAAAGCATCTGGAAGCGGTAATGCGGGTCTTTAAATACCTTCAAGGAACTATTCACATGGGTCTCTGGTATCCTAAGGACACCGCCATGGCACTCACGGCCTGTTCAAATGCAGACCATGCGAGGCGTCAAGATACTCGTCGAAGTACGTCGGGAGGTGCTCAGTTTCTGGGGGAAAAGTTAGTAAGTTGGTCATCTAAGAGGCAAATGAGTACATCTATATATTCCACAGAGGCTGAATACATTGCCATGTCTGCGTGCTGTGCTCAAATCCTATGGATTAGATCCCAACTATCAGACTATGGCTTTGCATACAACAAGATTCCTCTGTATTGTGATAACAAAAGTGCTATAGCTCTCTGCTGCAACAATGTCCAACACTCCCGATCAAAGCACATCGATATCCGACATCATTTTATAAGGTAACAGGTTGAGAAAGAGGTTGTTGAACTTTACTTCGTGAGGACTGAGTTTCAGTTGGCTGATATCTTCACAAAGGCACTCCCGAGAGAACGGTTCCAATTTATTCTCCCGCGACTTGGCATGAAGAGTTTGACTCCAGAAACCCTCAAGTGTCTTCAAGAAGAAAACGAGGAGTAAGGGATTTGCTTCATATATCCTTGTATATATTTGTATATATTTTAAACCAAAAAGAAAATAGAAAAATATAAAACCTATAAAAACCATAAAAATTAGAAAAACACAAAAATAACAAAAATAGTTCTTCTAGGCATGTCTTCTGTTTATCGATAACCTTTACGGTCCTAGAAATGTCATTCAATAATGACACGGGTCTTTAAATGAAGCTCGAGCAGAAGTTAAATTTAATGGTTAAAACATGTCATGTCAGCTTCCAGTTACTTCAGACTGTAACCCGTTCTTCACTATGGGGAAAGCACATCGCCAAAAAGACGGCTGTTCCTCCCACTGGGTGAAGTGTACCCAGGCATGGATTACTTTATATCCATGTTTCCTCGACTTGATGTACGCTTCAGTGCCTCATTCGTGATAAAAGAAGCGAAAGCTTCTTAATTTTGAGTAGAATTAATTCAAACCTTTTTCAAACGATCTCTACTAATTCTGCTCAAAAGAACAAGTATTCCCTCTCAAGAGGGGGAGTATTTGAAACTCTTTGTACAAACCAATACAATCTTGTGAGACTCTTCCCGAAAACCTCAAAAAGCATATTTTAATCAAAGCTTTTCAAAAACAACATCAGTATGCAATTTTTGAGGGGGAGAAAAATATAAATGGTGATTAAAATATAACTATGTTGAAATGGCATCTCATGAGAGCGGGGCTCAGACTTCACCAATGAATTGACGAAACTAATTGTCATTAATCGAAAGGACATGTCCTAGCCGGGTAATAATTTCAAGCTGGTTTAACCAGTGATGTAAGCGTGTCTCGAAAAGGACTTGTCTGAGTAGAGTGTACCGTTTCGAGAAACTTTCTGTGGACTTGACCAGGCCGGGTAATAATTTCAAGCTAGTCTAACTAGTGATGTAAGCGTGTCTCGAATCGGTCATGTTCACTAAAAGTGGATCAATTCAAAAAGTGCAAGCTCTACCCAACATGTGGAAATTTATGATAAAAACACCTGAGCACATGTTAAGGGGGAGCATTTGAAAAGTTCAAAACTCTCAAAGTGTTAGAAAAAAAATTGTTTCATAATCATAAACACTTTGAGAGATTTTTCAAGGATTTGGTTAATGGCAACATAGGATAGTCATGAAGTTATAAGGTGGCTAAGGTTAGGAAAACCGTCCTATGATCCGCCAGAGCCAGAGGGATCTACCCAAGGACAATACCGAATATTTAGTATTAGAAAGTCCATAGGTATGATTATAAAAAAGGAGCAATATGAGATAGGAAAAAGAAGGGGTTGAAGAATTAAAAAGAAATGTAATGAGAAAGGGTGAAAAGAAATAGCCCTCCACTTATTCAACCTTAGGGCAGAAACCGAATTCAATTGACATACTACTGGTGGTTACTAAGGTAACACCGGTATTGAAGACAAGACGTCATGGACCCAGTGACGCACTACACTAAACCTTCTAGCCACTCAAGTTCTCTTAAAAGGATTTGTTTCATTCTCACGGGGAACCCTGCATAATCTATCGACTGCTCATTACGAGTCATGTTGATATTGAAACAGGAGACACCGCTCCAGTCTCCGACTACCAAAAATGCACTTATCGAGTCTAGAGCCACGAGATGCATCATAAGATCTCATAGGAATACATGTTACTTCTACATTGGTTGTTCAATATTAAGGACACCAGTTGTAAACTTAAGAGTCCTACGCAGATCCTAGAAATTTGCCAGAACATTTATGAGGGAATTTACAAATGTAATTCTCAGTGATTGAATGGAAATTCCTGCCAGGGTCAACATCAAACAGCCCTGAAAGTAGGTCACTTCGGTAATTCCTTGTGGATTACGCTTAGTGGTCGCGGCGGTTTTAAACGGTCTACAGTCGTGGAGTGAACTCCAGCGACTCACCTAATCGTTGATGTACTTCGGTAGATCTTGTAAGCCCTCTCGGGGGTATCCGATTTAGGAACGGCCTTGGTAAGGATTAGAGAAAGTTTTCACACTATGCTGTTAACAATCTCGAAGTCCGAACCTGTAAGTACCGGACATTTTATTGCTAACTGTTTGCTTGCAGGAATCCCTGGCGGTTGCAGCTGATTGCTGAAAAGATGCCGATTCATCACCCCATGCTCACACTTCACAATCACATGGAGACGATACTGGAAAAAGATGACTTGGAGACATACATTGGATGATGACCTCAAAGAATCCTCAAAGATCATCCAAGACAAAAGAACAGTCATCTAGAGTTCACTGCTGAAAGTACAAAGAATAAAGACTTTGAAGAATCAAAGACTACGAGCTAGGAACTAGAATCTATGTAATGGAATGCTAGAATTCAAAGTGTAATTTCCGGGGTGACCTCCCTTAGGGGGAGATTGTTAGGAATATAAATATTCACATGAAAGACTCGGTCACCCCGAGTATGGATTAGCATTAAGTAGCTCGTAGGATTAATTATATTAGTTTAGACTTCGTAACACCATGGAGTCGGGTCGGGTCGGGTCTTTACCCACTGTCAGCTCGGTCCATAGCCCGCGTAGGGGCGTTTTGTAAGAACTATAAAGCGCCCTTCCCACACATGGGAAGGGTTGGAACTTCATTTACAATCTAATATAACTTTTACTTTCTCTCACTAAGTTCCCAACTTCTCTCTCTTTCTCTCTCTACATAAATCGGCCATATATCAATTCGTGGGTGTGTCATGTGCTATTGATATGTTACATGTTTTGTCTTATCTCCTGACTTTAAGTTGGCTGATGCAAGTTATGTTTTACTTAAATTTCCTAGAATAGGCAACATATATAGTGCTGATTTAAAGAATATGGTTCCCAAAGGAGGTTTGACTTATCTCTTTGCAAAGGCCATATCTGATGAATCTAAGCTTTGGCATCGAAGGCTTGGACATTTAAATTTCAAAGCAATGAATAAATTGGTTAAGGGAAACCTTGTAAGAGGATTACCTTCAAAAGTTTTTGAAAATACTGAAATCTGTGTTGCTTGTCAGAAGGGAAAACAACACAGAGCTTCTTGTAAGACCAAAGCTGTGAACTTTATAAATCAGTCTTTACATATGTTGCACAAGGATTTATTTGGACCAACATTTGTAAAATTTTTAATGAAAAAGATGTATTGCCTAGTTGTCACAGATGATTATAGTAGGTTTACTTGGGTTTTCTTTCTAGCAACTAAGGATGAAACCAGTGGAATCATTAAGGCTTTTATAACCAAGGTAAAAAATCTAGTAAATCATAGGGTTAAAGTGATAAGATGTGACAATGGAACTGAGTTTAATAATAGGGATATGAACCAGTTTTGTGAGTTGAAAGGTATTGAGAGATAGTATAGTGTAGATAGAACTCCTCAACAAAATGGTGTTGCTGAGAGGAGGAATAGGACACTTATTAAGACTGCTAGAACAATGTTAGCTGATTCTAAATTACCTACTACTTTTTAGGCTGAAGCAGTTAATACTGCTTGTTATGTGCAGAATAGAAGTAAAGTAGTTAAGCCTCACAACAATACCCTTTATGAAATTTTACATGGTACAAAATCATTTCTAGATTTCTTAATACCATTTGGGTGTTCTGTTACTATTTTAAATACCATAGATCACTTAGGCAAGTTTGATGGCAAGGCTGATGAAGGATTCTTTGTTGGATACTCAATGAATAGCAATGCTTTTAGAGTGTTCAATAGTAGGACCAGGAAAGTGAAAGAGAACTTGCATGTTAGGTTTAGTGAGAGTACACCTAATATTGCAAGAAGTGGACCAAACTGGCTGTTTGATATTGATTCACTAACCAAGACTATGAATTATGAGCCAGTTGTTGCAGGTAAAGAGTCTAACAATTTTGTAGGTACAAAAGCAAGTAATGATGCAGGTCAAGCTGGTAAGGAGACAAGACCTGGCAAAGATTATATTTTGCTGCCTATTTGGACTACTGATCTACCTTTCTCAACCCAAGAGTCAAAGAGTTCACAAGAAGATGATCTTGCTGAAGATCCAAAAGATGATAAAGAAGATGGTGTAAAATCTTCTGATGATGATAAAGTGGTTAATGAAGAAAAGCAGACTGATGAACAAGAAAAGGATGATGTATCAGATAATGTTGCCAATGAAGAAATTAACACTAGCAGTACTAACTCTGTTAATACTGCTAAGCCAAGTGTTAATGTTGCTCACAAGGAAGGCATATCTTTTGATGATAATGCCTATCCAGATGATCCAAACATGCCTCCATTGGAAAAAATATATCCTGATACTGATGTGCAGAGGCTGACTTAACCAATATGGAAGATGTAGTTCCTGTCAGTCCTATTCCAACTACAAGAATTCACAAGAATCATCCTAAGGAACAAATCATTGGAGAGCCACAATCTGCTGTTCAAACAAGAAGAATGATAAAGGATTTGAAGGAACAAGGTTTCTTTGCTAGATTCCTTCATCAAAGAAACAGTCACAAAGACCTTCAAAACTGTTTGTTTGCTTGTTTTCTATCACAAATAGAACCCAAGAATGCACATAAAGCATTACAGGATCCAAGCTGGGTGGAAGCTATGCAAGAAGAGCTTCTACAATTCAAGCTTTAAGAAGTTTGGACTCTGGTAGATTTGTCTAATGGGAAGAGGGAAATTGGTACTAAGTGGGTTTTCAGATGCAAAAAGGATGAAAGAGGCATTGTGATTAGAAACAAGGCAAGGTTAGTAGCTTAAGGATACACTCAAGAAGAAGGTATTGATTATAATGAAGTATTTGCTCCAGTTTCAAGAATCGAAGCTATACGATTATTCTTGGCTTATGCTTCATACATAGACTTTGTAGTGTATCAAATGGATGTGAAAAGTGCTTTTCTGTATGGGACTATTGAAGAAGAAGTTTATGTCTCACAACCACCTGGTTTTGAAGATCCTAATTTTCCTAACAAGGTTTACAAGGTGGAGAAGGCACTATATGGTTTACATCAAGCTCCCAGAGCTTGGTATGACACATTGTCAAAATACTTGTTGGACAATGGTTTTTGTAGATGGAAGATTGATAAAACTTTGTTTATCAGAAGGCATAAAGATGATATCTTGTTAGTTCAAGTTTATGTTGATGATATTATCTTTGGATCAACAAACAAGGTTTTATGTGTAGAATTTGAAAAGCTAATGCATGAAAGATTTTAGATGAGTTCAATGGGTGAACTTACATTCTTCTTAGGATTACAAGTTAAGTAAAAGGAGGATGGCATATTTATCAGTCAAGATAAGTATGTGGCTGAAATTTTAAAGAAGTTTGGATTTAATGATGTGAAGCCTGCAAAGACAACAATGGAAACTTCCAAGCCCCAGCTCAAAGATGAAAATGGTGAAGAAGTTGATGTTCATTTATATAGATCAGTGGTTGGCTCATTGATGTATCTTACAGCTTCAAGACCTGACATTATGTTCGCAGTGTGTGCCTGTGCAAGATATCAAGTCACACCAAAAGTTTCACATCTGAATGATGTGAAGAGAATTTTTAGATACTTGAATGGTCAACCCAAATTAGGCCTTTGGTATCCAAAAGATTCTCCTTTTGACTTGGTTGCAGACACTGATAGTGATTATGCTGGAGCTAGCTTCGATAGAAAATCGACAACAGGAGGTTGTCAATTTTTAGGATGTATGTTGATTTCATGGCAGTGCAAGAAACAAAATGTGGTTGCTAATTCCACAACAGAAGCTGAGTATGTGGCTGTTTCAAGTTGCTGTGGACAAGTGCTCTGGATTCAGAATCAATTGCTGGATTATGGGTAAAATTTTATGCATACTAAAATATATATTGATAATAGCAGTACTATGTGCATTATTAGAAATCCTGTTTATCACTAAAAAACAAAACATATTGAGATAAGACATCATTTTAAAAGAGATTGTTATGAAAAGAAGTTAATTGAAATTGTTAAAATCCATGCTTATAATAATGTAGCAGATTTGCTCACAAAAGCTTTTGATGTGGGTAGATTTCAATTTTTGGTTGTCAGTATTGGAATGATAAATCTTTGAAAATTCTTATCTCTTTGTGTTTTTGTAAAGTTTTGAAAGGATTAGTACTGTTATTAGGTCAATAAATTATTTCTGCTGCTAAGTATATTTAGTGTTGCTGGCTGTGTTAATGCTGCTAATTATACATAGAACTGCTAGTTATAATTAGAACTACTAGTTATACTTAGAACTGCTAGTTAATAATGCTAGTTTTTCTGCAAAACTGCTGAGTATAATTAGATGGTGTAAAATGTTATTGCTTGTGTTTTTCTTGGTTTTGGACTAATACTTGCAGAATAAGCAAAGTAACATGCTTGGAATTGGTGCTGTGTGAGAAGCAAATCTGGTGGAAAGTTTGCAGTCATAATTGATTAATGATAGACAGAGTTTAGGGATCACTTGATAAAGGTTTTAAACTTGAGTTGGGAGGTTCTTTAAAATCTCTTTCTTGAAATCAATTTATGATATTTTGAACATGTATTGATGGCAATAGTTAGTCAGATAGTAACTGAGCTAACTCACTTTATACCATTCTATCGTATTCTAATGATAGTGTGACTAGTCTAAGGACATCTGGTATAGAGAACAGCGAGCAAAAGTGAATCTAATGCATTTGTGTTAGAGGCAACACCTGCCACGAGCTGGAAACCCTGTCAAGAAGGCTCTTTTAATGAGTCTATCTGATCACAAGCAATATTTATACTGACATCAATGGTTCTCACACAACCAGAGGTTAAATGCAACCGAAAATGATTAAGTTTCTTCCTTTACACTTAATCCCTTCAAAATATCTGAGAGCAGTATTGTTTTAAAAAATATTGGGAAAATACTGCTGATTTTTTTTTTTTTTTTTTTTTTTTTTTTTTTTTTTTTAAAGTTAGTGTTGCTAAGCATAAACTTAGTGCTGCTAAGTCTAACTTAGTGCTGCTAGGTTTTAGAGTGTAGGGTATGGTTATGTAACTTTTCACTTAAGGGTATAAAACCCCAATTGATTCACATAATCAGTTTCACGCGCACATAATTCACTCTCATCTAAACCCTAATTCAGTTTTTATCAAAAAATTGAAAAAACCCCAAATCTAATCAGCATGTTGCACTCAACTTTTACTAAACCACACAATAATGTTGCATTTTTAGAATAACCTAACGAGTCTGTAGATTTTACTGAAATCATTGATTTTCTTAATGCAAGCTATATATGGTTTGCTTTAACAGTAATATCTACTATATATGTTTCCAACATTATACAGTTTTGGTCGTCTGCTAAGGTCGAAACTCAAAATGGGGAAGTACAAATTCATGCCCTTGTAGATGGGCAGAAGATACTTATTACTGAGGCATCTATTAGACGAGATCTTCATCTAGGAGATGCTAATGGAATTGAGAATCTTCCTAATGCTACAATTTTTGAAAAACTTTCACAGATGGGATATGAGAGGAAAAATGATGCTTTAAAATTTTACAAAGGAAACTACTCTCATCAGTGGAAATTCTTAATCCATACTGTTTTAGTGTATCTTAGTCCAAAGACCACTGGTTGGAATGAATTCAATAGCAATTTGGCATCTGCTATAATTTGTTTGGCTGATAATGATAAAAAATTTAATTTTTCTAAATTAATTTTTGACAATATGGTTAAGAACTTGGATAGCTCTTCAAGCAAATATTTTATCTATCCAAGGTTTTTACAACTCTTTTTGGACAATCAGTTTGTTAAAAAGAAAAATCATAAAAATGTTTATCCCACTCCCTCTCTTACTAAAAAGGTTTTCACTAACATGAGGAGGAATGGAAAAGATTTTTCAGGCAAAGTTACACCATTGTTTGCTACAATATTGGAACTTGCAAGACAAACTCAGGGTGAAGGTTCAGCAATCCCAGCTGTTACCCATCACACACCCACACTTTTGGCATCATCATCACAACAAACTCAAAAGACATACAAACGTAGGACTCATTCACAGAACACTGAGCTACCTCAGGCTAGTGGTTCTACTCACATTGTTGCAGATGAGGCTGTCATTGGTGTGCAGAATGACATGTTGGTAATGGCTGCCACTAGTGTGTCTAGCTTAGAAGCAGCACAGGCCATTGGTACCATCAATAAGACCCAAACCAAGACTACTTCTAATGAGTCTTGTTCCCATGGAATTGATTCAGGTGAAGGACCCAGTCAAATGGCTAATATGGGGGGTTCAGATGCTCAACCTAGGGTTGAGGCTGAGCTTAACACTTCCAGTTATCCACCTCTCAGGCTAGGTAACACAAGCCGAAGTGGTGAGGATAGAATTGAACTACTTAAGGAATTAATAGCAACTTGTACCAAACTGTCTACACAATTTTTTGACTTACAACAGCTGATTGCTTCTCAAGGTGGTGAAATCAAATTTTTGAAGAGAAGGGTTAGATTCTTAGAAGGTATCAAAAATTCAAGAACTCCAAAAATAAAAAGAGTACATAAGGTGGGCATACCTCAAAGGATTAGTTCCTCTGAGGCTATCAGTTTAGGGGAGTATGCTCCCAAACTGGGGAGGAATGAAAGCCAAGTTTCAAGGGAGCCTAAGGAAAATGAGTTTGTGTTTGCTGATACTCAGGGAAATGAAGTGGTGTTGGGTAGTGTTGCTAAGGTTGATAGTGCTGCTGGTAAATATGTTAGTGCTACTAGTAAGCAAATTACTGCTGCTAGTGAAAAAGTTTATACTGCTGAACAACAAGTTTCTACTACTGAGGTTATGGATGATGAAAGTATTTTTGGCTCATGCAATGATAGAATTGAAGACATCCAAACCATCAGTCAAAGGTGTTGTTATAAGAGATCCATCTTCTACACCAAAAGCTACACAACTACCTCCACAAGACAAAGGCAAAGGCAAAGCTATACTTATTGAAGAGCCTGTGGAGGAAACACTTTCAAAAGCAAAACAAATGCAACTTGATACAGAGGTTGCAGAACAATTAGCTGTTGAATTTGCTGAAGAAAATAAAATTATTGAAGAACAAAGAAGAGTTGCAGCTGACAAAAAAGCTCAAAGACTAGCACTGATTAATGAATGGGATGATGAAAGAGCCCAATGTGATGCTGATTGGGAACTTGGTCAGAAACTTCAACATGAAGAGCAAGAACAATATACAATTGATGAAAGGGCTAGGTTTCTAAAAGAGTTCTTTGAACAAAAGAGAAAATTTTATGCTGCAGAAAGATTAAAGGCAAAAATGAATAAACCACCCACCAAAGCTCAAAGAAGAAAGTTTCTGTTTACTTATCTGAAGAACATGAAGGGATGGAAGCTCAATGTTCTAACTCACTTTGATGATGGAAAGATTCAAGAGCTCTATAAATGTGCAAAAAGAGAGATAAGCAGCTTTGTGCCTATGAATACTGAAGTAGTGGAGGGTAATGCTAAAACGAAAGAAGAAAGCTTTAGTTTTAAAAGAGCAAGAGAAAAATTAGTTAAGAAGAGTAGTAAAAAACAGAAATCTGAACACATTAAAGAGCAGGCAGAAATAGAGCAAAAACAAGAGCAGGTTTATGAAAAGGAAGAGCATGAGCCAGAGCAAGCTGAAGTTGATGATGATGTAGTAAAGATGCAAGCACTTACAGAATTTGCATTAGTCAATGAAGAAGAAGTCATGGATGCAGTTCCTCTCAGTGTCAAACTTCCAATTATTGCTTTTACATCAGGAATACATGGTAAGACAACATATTGGGATATCAAGAGAGCTGATGGAAAATCTGTGAGGTTTGTTAGCTTTCTACAAATGGTTCAACATTTTGATAGAGAAGATATGGTGACTATATGGAAGCTGTTGTCACAACCCGTAATTTTAGGTCATTTTCCGAACCTCGACAATTCACTATTCATCAGTTACTATTCATCATTTACTATTCACCGATCACTATTCATCATTTCACTATTCATCATTTTCGGAGTCCGTTTGTGATTCCGAGAAGTGTTACTATTCACATGACACTATTCATTCCCGGGGGAAAACACTATTCATGTCCATCATTCATTTCATCGTAAACGTGGTTTACGGGTATTCGTATTCGCGTAACCGGTTGGGTTTAGCTGCGAAATTCATGCGTCATTAGTAGAGACACTGCATACGGACTAGGAATAGTCTACATATCATCATAATAACATTTTCATACTATTCCACTCGTAGGTTTATTAAATTAACATTTTTATTACATTTGACGTTTTACGTATAATTAAATTTAATTAAAACGTTAACGCACGATCGATAAATGTGACTAACACATCCGACAATCCCCACGATGGTCCCGATATATTTCTACACTCATTTTAACATCACAAAGTTTATAAAATTCAATTACCCGGTATTTTGAGAATTTATTTATTTTATATCGTACGTTTTAATTAATTACAACGGTTTTCGTAAAAACTAAACAATAATTGTCCAAACACTCAATACTTATACCCAACATATTTTTACAATTTTTATGAGTTTATTAAGTCCCGATTAACTCCGTTAAATTTTATTTCTAGCAAACACGGTACCCGGTTACACCTAAAACTAATTAAATTACACATAATTATACTTAAATCATCACACACAACACAAGACCATGAGGGCCCCCCCCCCCTACCCTTGATTCACGGCAGCCCCCCCCTAAAAGAGCCCCAAAACTTTACTTGCCACCCATTAAATGCATACCTACATTTTTGTTTAACATATATATCTATTAACCTCATTTTTCACCTCAAAACTTCACACATACACTTCAATTATCCCAAGCAAATCCTCTCTTCTTTTTCTCCTTGTGAAGCTCGGCCAAGACCCCAACCATAAGCCAACTTTATTAATTTTCCAAGATCCATACATAAACAAGGTCATCTAGTACTCCTTTCTAAGGTTTTGAAATAAAAACCCAAGGTTTTATAGGTTTTCATCTCCATAAACTCACAAATCTTTCAAGTAAGTTTGACAAACTCATTTTCATAATTTTACCAAGTTTATATCATATTCATATCATTTTTATGCAAGATCTATAGGCATATGTTAGCCTTTACCACTCTATTTATACTTTTACCACTTTTAAGCCCTAGATGTGTTATCTATTTAGATCCTTGGTAGATTAGCTTGGATGATGATGTTTAGGGACCCATGACACCCTAAGAAGGTGTCTGGTAGGATTGAGAATTGTTTGGTTGTATTTTGGATGGTTTTGGACTAGATACAAACTAAGAAAACACATTTTTGAAACAATAATAATGCTACTGTCCCTATTTTGAAAACGTGGCCAACTCAGTAGGTTGTGAGTAATTTTGGACCAAATATTTAGAAAATACATTCCGAGACGAAACTATGGCCGAAAACGGGGATAAAAACGAGTTAATAACGAAGGAGATATGATTTTTCAAAGTTTAACGACGAAAACTAATTTTCTGAAAATAGCGTGCTGTTGGGCGATTTTCGACGGGCAAACTGAGGCGTTTAACGCGACCTAGATGGACCGAGCTACTGAAAATATATTAGTACGTGTTAATACGAAACCACGGATATAAAGAACGTAGAAAACGAGCTAATAACGACCAAGATACACGCGTTTAAACATCGATAAATCCTATTATATTTTGACAGCTTTTTAATAGAATATATAATTACGTAATAGAAACTATATTTTTCAAGTAATAACCATGGAGAACCGTATCTCTTACCCGTTCGAACACGTACGATCAAAGGTTTATTAACGCGACTATTATAAGACACACCAAGGTTTTCAAAACGCCGAGACTAACACAAACGTTTTATACACATTATTACACGACTAGTTTTGACGTAACAAGTTGAACACATTTTTACCAAGTTTTGGAAAACATTACTTATCGACGATAACTATTATTTTCAAAGTACGAGTGGTATAGGTTACATATGCATGAACATTCACTACACCATCTAAGTAGATCATATTCATTCATGATAGGTTGCGGCTAGTGTTCGCGCCTTGTTGTTCCGTTCATTACATATTCATTGCACGATTGTACCATCATATCAGGTGAGTTTGTAGCCCCACTTTTCTCATTTACTGCTTTATAAACTCTTTGGGGGAGATACATGCTTAAACTGTTTGCTATTACTCAAGACGATTTTACTCATATGCTATGCTTTTATACACTTAATCATGATGTGTAGTTTTATTACGATATATGACTTAATGTGGAAAACTATTCTATACGCTATATTCTTTCACCACTGTTTAACTCCTGGATGGAGCCGACGGAGAGGTATTGATAGTACTATCGGGTTGACACCCCCACCCTTTGCCTACGATTCATGGCCTTGGGTGAATATAATCCAGCTATGAAGCATGCTTACTTATTCTTGTCGTGAGGTTCAGTAGGCTATACTTTACATTAAGCGTGCATATATCGTATACACATGTGACTTGATCATACTATACATTAGCAGTGGGTTGTGAACACACAGGTTGCAAGTCTTGAATGGGCAAGGCTTGGAACTGAGTGGATTTACAATGCCTTTGCTGGAAAAATCTTCATTTTAAATGCAATTCATTTTACACTAAACTCTATGAACTCACCAACCTTTGTGTTGACACTTTTAAGCATGTTTATCTCAGGTTAGTAAGGCGATAGCAGGTGCTTGGAGCAGAGAGTCTTAGGGCATGCTTTTGGAGACTTTCGCTTTTATCATTTACCATTCGATGCACTTTAAAAACTTATGTGTTATTCTACTTTGGGATCTTTTGTTTTGTAAACTATGACTTTTATCTATTCGAATGGTAACTTTTCAAAACGTCTCATTTAGAGGTCGTTTTCTATAACTCGTACTTTGTGCCCTGAAGTAGCATCCCCATGACACTATCGTTCCGCTGCGATATTTTGGGGGTGTTATAGAATGGTATCAGAGAATTGGTTATAGAGAACTAGGTTGCTTTTAGAGCCTAGACTATAACTACATACATTTAGACTCTCCTCCCTATCGCCTTGCACTTTGCATACACGTACGCTTGCTGATAACTTTTTGTCTAGACCTGCGCTATTAGATATTTTATGGTACCGACGGGGAAGTCCCAAACTCTAGTCGAGTCATCAGAAATATAGAGCTCGGTAATAACTGATTATTTAACTTGATCTTGTGACAGTTCTTGTTTGATGAGACATGAGACCGAGTTAAATAAAGGTTATTACTTAGCTATAGAGATTTGATGATTTGCCCGAGGATGGGAGTTCTCTCGAGGATACTCTTGAGAAACCGTTAGATACTAGACTTCCCAGTGACCTTAGCACCTAAGGGAGAATCCTTTGTACTGAGCGTGATATACCCTAGATACCCATTAAGCAACGTCTACCACTGAGATATGTGTGCCTAGTGATATGTACACCTGTGAAAGGAAACATTTATAATTGTGGTGGCCAACATAATTATAAATGCTTCACGACCCACGTGGACATGTGACTATGCTTATGTAGATCGGTGTTGGCACAACTTAGGAAACAACTGGCGGCGTAGTATTCGGTATGAGGATGTTAAGTATAGACTTTGGATAATCAACGGTTTTCCTTCATCTCTGACGTTCACTAAATGTCCTTCCTCGCAGAAAAGTCATGGCACCAAGGAGAGTGACTCGTAGCTCTGGCCGAGGAGGCGCAACCCCAAGAGGTGGAAGGACTGGTGGACGTGGAGGTAGAGGAGGTGGTCGCGGCATTGAAAACAATGATAACAACGACGGTGGACATCCTGATTTTGAAGCCATCATCGCTCGACAACTTCAAAACTTTCTTCCTACTATTGTCACTCAAGTTGGCGATCATATGAGTAACTTGGGAAACCACGAAAGCGGAATTAACCACACCAATGGTATAGGCCAGAATGGTAATGGCAGCAACAACAATAGAACTGGATGCTCATACAAGGAATTCACAGCATGCAAACCAATAGATTTCAATGGTGTAGGAGGCGCGTTGGCATATACTCGATGGGTCGAAAAGATGGAGTCGGTGATCGACATTAGTAACTGTGCAACACATCAGGTGGTGAAGTATTCCGCATGCTGGCTGTCAGGAAAGGCATTGACATGGTGGAATACGCAGGTTCAAGCTAGGGGAAGAGAGGCAGCTGTAGGTATGACATGGGACGATTTTAAGGCATTACTGAAGGAGGAATACTGCCCGGACAATGAGATGCAGAAGCTGGAGGATGAACTTTATCATCACTCTATGGTAGGGGCTGGTCATGCAGAATACACAGATCGATTTCATGAGTTAGCCAAACTAGTTCCTCACTTGGTTACCCCCGAATCCAAGAGGATCGAGAGGTACATATATGGCCTTGTTCCAGAAATTCGTGGGATGGTGAAAACAACTGAGCCTACTACAATTCAGAGTGCAATACTGAGAGCAGGAACTCTCACAGATGAGATGGTTAGGAATGGAAGCTTGAGGAACAGTGATAAGAGGAAGGGGACAAGCGAGTCGAACAAGCAAGTGGGCACGATAGCTGACAACAAGAAGGCAAGAACCTTTGCGGCAACTAGTCCTGGTCAGAGAGGATATGAAGGCCCACATCCTAAGTGTGCAAAATGTAGTTATCATCATCAGAAGTCTGTGCCTTGCCGTGTGTGTACAAAATGCAACCAGTTGGGCCATTTTGCGAGTCAGTGTGGGACACTAGTGAATGTGGGCAATATGAAGAACAACCAGAGGACATGCTATGAGTGCAACAGCCCAGATCACTTTCGGAACACCTGTCCTAAGTTGAAAAGGAATCTTAACCAAGGAGGCAATCGTCCAAACTTAGCATTAGCAATTGAAGGGCCACAAGATGAGGCCATTGAGATTCCACCCGCACGTGGCAGAGCTTACTTCTTAGGAAATCCTGTCACCCAACACGTCCACGATAGCATGACGGGTACATTCTCTTGAACAACTATCTTATTTTCGTAGCATGTAAGTCTTAGTATAGGACTTATACACAACATCGACTAATCTGAGACCTAGCATCATCAACCTTAGTTATATTGGTAGTAGTGATTTGATGGGTGTAAGCAATTCCAAAATCGAGCCAATCTTTCAAAAGACCTTTCAAAGGATGTTGAATTCATACAGATTGATTTTTAGCTTGATTCTAGTGACAGTTCTTGTCTGATGAGTTGCGAAAGTCAAGCTAAAGGTCAAGTCATCACTCAAACCGATTTAGCCTAATCGCATGACAGTTCTTGTCTGATGAGTTGTGGGATTAAGTAAAAATCGGTTACCTAAAGGATTAACCAAAGGAGGTCTTTTGAGGACTATGCTCGAGTTTGGGAAAGTTTGCCTTGGCGAATCAGACTACTAGGCACGTATGTGGAACAAACGAGCTGAACTTCGGGACGAAGTTCCTTTTAGGGAGGGAGACTGTCACAACCCGTAATTTTAGGTCATTTTCCGAACCTCGACAATTCACTATTCATCAGTTACTATTCATCATTTACTATTCACCGATCACTATTCATCATTTCACTATTCATCATTTTCGGAGTCCGTTTGTGATTCCGAGAAGTGTTACTATTCACATGACACTATTCATTCCCGGGGGGAAAACACTATTCATGTCCATCATTCATTTCATCGTAAACGTGGTTTACGGGTATTCGTATTCGCGTAACCGGTTGGGTTTAGCTGCGAAATTCATGCGTCATTAGTAGAGACACTGCATACGGACTAGGAATAGTCTACATATCATCATAATAACATTTTCATACTATTCCACTCGTAGGTTTATTAAATTAACATTTTTATTACATTTGACGTTTTACGTATAATTAAATTTAATTAAAACGTTAACGCACGATCGATAAATGTGACTAACACATCCGACAATCCCCACGATGGTCCCGATATATTTCTACACTCATTTTAACATCACAAAGTTTATAAAATTCAATTACCCGGTATTTTGAGAATTTATTTATTTTATATCGTACGTTTTAATTAATTACAACGGTTTTCGTAAAAACTAAACAATAATTGTCCAAACACTCAATACTTATACCCAACATATTTTTACAATTTTTATGAGTTTATTAAGTCCCGGTTAACTCCGTTAAATTTTATTTCTAGCAAACACGGTACCCGGTTACACCTAAAACTAATTAAATTACACATAATTATACTTAAATCATCACACACAACACAAGACCATGAGGGCCCCCCCCTACCCTTGATTCACGGCAGCCCCCCCTAAAAGAGCCCCAAAACTTTACTTGCCACACCATTAAATGCATACCTACATTTTTGTTTAACATATATATCTATTAACCTCATTTTTCACCTCAAAACTTCACACATACACTTCAATTATCCCAAGCAAATCCTCTCTTCTTTTTCTCCTTGTGAAGCTCGGCCAAGACCCCAACCATAAGCCAACTTTATCAATTTTCCAAGATCCATACATAAACAAGGTCATCTAGTACTCCTTTCTAAGGTTTTGAAATAAAAACCCAAGGTTTTATAGGTTTTCATCTCCATAAACTCACAAATCTTTCAAGTAAGTTTGACAAACTCATTTTCATAATTTTACCAAGTTTATATCATATTCATATCATTTTTATGCAAGATCTATAGACATATGTTAGCCTTTACCACTCTATTTATACTTTTACCACTTTTAAGCCCTAGATGTGTTATCTATTTAGATCCTTGGTAGATTAGCTTGGATGATGATGTTTAGGGACCCATGACACCCTAAGAAGGTGTATGGTAGGATTGAGAATTGTTTGGTTGTATTTTGGATGGTTTTGGACTAGATACAAACTAAGAAAACACATTTTTGAAACAATAATAATGCTACTGTCCCTATTTTGAAAACGTGGCCAACTCAGTAGATTGTGAGTAATTTTGGACCAAATATTTAGAAAATACATTCTGAGACGAAACTATGGCCGAAAACGGGGATAAAAACGAGTTAATAACGAAGGAGATATGATTTTTCAAAGTTTAACGACGAAAACTAATTTTCTGAAAATAGCGTGCTGTTGGGCGATTTTCGACGGGCAAACTGAGGCGTTTAACGCGACCTAGATGGACCGAGCTACTGAAAATATATTAGTACGTGTTAATACGAAACCACGGATATAAAGAACGTAGAAAACGAGCTAATAACGACCAAGATACACGCGTTTAAACATCGATAAATCCTATTATATTTTGACAGCTTTTTAATAGAATATATAATTACGTAATAGAAACTATATTTTTCAAGTAATAACCATGGAGAACCGTATCTCTTACCCGTTCGAACACGTACGATCAAAGGTTTATTAACGCGACTATTATAAGACACACCAAGGTTTTCAAAACGCCGAGACTAACACAAACGTTTTATACACATTATTACACGACTAGTTTTGACGTAACAAGTTGAACACATTTTTACCAAGTTTTGGAAAACATTACTTATCGACGATAACTATTATTTTCAAAGTACGAGTGGTATAGGTTACATATGCATGAACATTCACTACACCATCTAAGTAGATCATATTCATTCATGATAGGTTGCGGCTAGTGTTCGCGCCTTGTTGTTCCGTTCATTACATATTCATTGCACGATTGTACCATCATATCAGGTGAGTTTATAGCCCCACTTTTCTCATTTACTGCTTTATAAACTCTTTGGGGGAGATACATGCTTAAACTATTTGTTATTACTCAAGACGATTTTACTCATATGCTATGCTTTTATACACTTAATCATGATGTGTAGTTTTATTACGATATATGACTTAATGTGGAAAACTATTCTATACGCTATATTCTTTCACCACTGTTTAACTCCTGGATGGAGCCGACGGAGAGGTATTGATAGTACTATCGGGTTGACACCCCCACCCTTTGCTTACGATTCATGGCCTTGGGTGAATATAATCCAGCTATGAAGCATGCTTACTTATTCTTGTCGTGAGGTTCAGTAGGCTATACTTTACATTAAGCGTGCATATATCGTATACACATGTGACTTGATCATACTATACATTAGCAGTGGGTTGTGAACACACAGGTTGCAAGTCTTGAATGGGCAAGGCTTGGAACTGAGTGGATTTACAATGCCTTTGCTGGAAAAATCTTCATTTTAAATGCAATTCATTTTACACTAAACTCTATGAACTCACCAACCTTTGTGTTGACACTTTTAAGCATGTTTATCTCAGGTTAGTAAGGCGATAGCAGGTGCTTGGAGCAGAGAGTCTTAGGGCATGCTTTTGGAGACTTTCGCTTTTATCATTTACCATTCGATGCACTTTAAAAACTTATGTGTTATTCTACTTTGGGATCTTTTGTTTTGTAAACTATGACTTTTATCTATTCGAATGGTAACTTTTCAAAACGTCTCATTTAGAGGTCGTTTTCTATAACTCGTACTTTGTGCCCTGAAGTAGCATCCCCATGACACTATCGTTCCGCTGCGATATTTTGGGGGTGTTACAGCTGTACAAAGAAAAGTTTTGTTATAACAGACCAGAAAAAATTTATGATAGAGTCATATGGAGATATTTGAAAGTGATGTTTGAACCACATCATGAGGATGAGGAGTGGAGAACTTTAAAACACAGCACAGTTCTACAGTGGAAAATTTTTCAGTCTTGTGGAGTTCATGTGTTGGATGTACATGGTATATCAATTTACATGCTTGTAGAAAAGGATTATCCTCAACAATATCATAAGGCTATTGTACATCAAATGCTACATGGAAATAGAAGACTCCAACTTCAGTATCCTTATGATGAAACAACATATCAACTACTCAAAAAGATGGAAAAGACTCTAGCACCCAAGGATAAGAAACATAATTAATTGTTTGGAAGCATCCTTCTAGTGTTTGTTTAAGCTTAGATTGAAACTTGATGATTTTAAGGGAAAATATCAAGTTTAGGGGAGGATTGTTGGGTTTTAGAGTTACTGCTGCTTGCATGGTTAAGACTGCTAATGGTTTACACAAGAAATGCTCTAAGTCATTACTGCTGCTAGTTACAAAGATTACAACTGCTTGTGTATTTTACTACTGCTAGTGTTGCTGAAGATGTTCAAGAAAATACACTAAGTGGTTACTACTGCTAGACTAAATGTTACTGCTGCCAGTTCAGAGTTACAACTGCTAAAGTTAGAGATACAACTGCTAGAGTGTTTAGTTTGTACTGCTTATGAGATAAACTTGTATAGTCGGTTAGATAAATATAGAAAAGATTCTATAAAGATTTATCTTGTATAGCAAGTAATTGTAAGCCGACTAGGACTCCTTAGTCTATAAAAGGAGGTCCTAGGGCATAGAGATAGATACGAGATACACGTTTTTCATAGAACTTCAAGGTTGTAAACCCTAATACTTTTGAGTATTCGTATTATATTAATAATATTGAAGTGTTTTGTTTGATATTCATTGTTTACTAATAATTCAATATAAAGTTCTTCTTAAGATCAAATACAAGATTCCGCATTGTGTTTGATATACATCAAGACAGTTTCTATACTTAGTTGTTTTAGATTTATCTAAGATAACTAAACCTTTACAAGCTAAAGGACTCGATCAAGTGCATAACCGGGATCAACATTATTTTCTTGGAGGAGGATTTAACCATTTTTCACGTCTCCCATGCCGAGCAAATCAGTGGAGTACTAGTTTCTTTCATCTACTTTATTTTTCCCTTTGTCATAACTTTGATAGTTTTTAAAAACATTAGGGACAATATTCAATTTAAGTGTATAGAGGGTTAAATGGGATACCTTAGAAACTATAACTCGCTTGATATTTGTTTTGTTTTCTATTAAATGTGTAATAAACTAAAAGAGATACTCTTTTTAAAAACATTGGGGAAAATGTTCAATTTAAGTGTATGGAGGGTAAAATGGGATACCTTAGAAACTATAACTCGCTTGATATTTGTTTTGTTTTCTATTAAATGTTTAATAAACTAAAAGAGATACTCGTTAGGGTGATTTTAGCACAAAATTTAAATTTTTTTACAATACATAGGAGTGAAACTTTAATTTTAATAAGCATCTCGTGGATATGAATTATATAGCTAGCACAAAAACCCTTCTACTCAAAAATTTCCACCCAAAAAATATGATGTTCGCCTTTAGATCTATAGGAAAAAGCATTCACCTTTAATGCTTATGAGTGTACCGGTACTATATAGATTATAGAACTTGTGTTTGTGATGCATCCCGAGATCCCTAGTGAGAGTACATTCGTGTAGTTAGGATTAACTAAATGATAAGAGGCATTAGGATAACCCTTGTTTTAAACCTGTTTTATAATTGTGTTGGCTTCATTGGCTAAGTAATTCTCCCACACCTTTTGCGATGTACTCATTTTTAGTACACGATACCCCAAGTACACCCCTCAGAGCCTATCCTTTTTGCGGTTCTCGTGATATTTCAGTGGATTATGAAATATTAATGATGAGCATTGTTTACAATCCACCCCCAAATGTACAACCAAATCGCCTTAGCCTACCTTGTATGCACTCATTTTTAGTGCATTATTGTTAAAACTTATGTGTAAAACCTTTGTTAATTGTCTGGTTGGTTACATGGTTGCTAAGTCGAGTCATATCTTGTAAATAAAGTTTTGGGACGATTAGGACTCATGGGTAAAGTTCTAGTTATTATGGTGTAATTGTAACAACCGTCAATTTTCCAAAACATATTTTAATAATAATATACATTTATTATTACTTGGTATTTATTTTCAAACTTTCCTAAACCAATTTTGACTTGAAAACGAGAAGGTATCTCGTAAAACGTGAAAGCTATTCACTAATCGAGCCGGCACAACCTAAAATACTCAAAACAATTTGATTTATTAATAAAATTAAATCCGAGAAAACAATACGTGTGAATTCTCATTTTTATCAGAAAAATAGTTCCGGACGCAATGGCGAAAATCCCGTAATTTAAAACGGTCATTTGCTATCTTAAATGGGGCCTACATTGTTTTAATATAAAGTTTCATAAAAAGTCACAAACACCCCTCTTTCCCTATTTACGCCGCCCACCAAAAAGTTTCACACATTGGCAACTTTAGTCCCTCCTGGGGTATAAAAAGGCAAAATTAGGGTTTTGCTCTCATTTCACTCACACACATCGCCGGCGTTTTCTCTCTCTCTACTATTCTGGTGCCGCATTATTTTCCGGCCAAAATTACGGCGAGTCTATTTTATTTCGTGCACGTGTAGATCAAGTCTAGGGGGTTCGGATCTAGGGTTTTGGAAGCTAGAAACGGAGTTTTTTAGAGTTGTGAAGCCACCGCCATAACACCACCAAGAGCCACCACCGTCCACCGCCATCTTCTTCTTCCCTCTTCTCTCGTAGGGTAAGAAAACACCACCCCTTTCTCTTATTTCTTTTCTTTTAATGTAAAACGTATGGATCTATAAAACTTAAACGATTTCATGGCTAAAAGTTGTAAACAAAAGTTTTTATTCACAAACTCGTGTGGATCTAAACGTTTTACACCAAAACTCATTCGACTCGTTGCCGAGTCGACTCAAATTAGTGGGTTGAGTCAACTCGACCGAGTGAACTCACTGAGTTGAGTTGACTCGTTAATGTTTATTGATTTTCGTACTATTTATGTGTTGTTGGCATCTTGTTTATTTGCTTTGATGTTTAACCGAATGGGTTTCGACCCAAGTGTGTCGAGTCGTGACTCGTGCGAGTCACGAACTTGATATGTTTGCTTATTTGAGACTTTATGCTTGCGTCGTGATGATGGTATATAAGATTCAGTCGAGTCGTGATGCGTTTGGTTTGGTTAATGCCTCGTAAGAGGTTGTTTGTGTTAACACTTAGGCTACACGACCACTAGGGTCGTGTATCATTGATTATGGTTTGTTGATTGATTGAGTGAATATGTGTGAGTCATACCAAGGGGTACGGCTAGGCTAGTAACGAGGCACCCCGCATACGGGTGTGCTCATATAGGCTTGGTTCTTGGAAAAGATTGTTTTGGGTAAGTCTCGTTAACACCACGAGGTGTTTGTTTACACGTTATTTCATCACAAAAACATTTCAAGTCTAAAATGGTGCAAAATTGCGTTGCGTTAGTTTTATTAAACACTAGGGTTGCGTTTGGTTAAACCGGACAAAGCCCATAGTACACGGTATTGGGCTCAGTAACCCAACCGGGGTGGTTATACAGAATGGGCTGAGTTTACAGGCCCACAAAAGGATTTTGCGTGTGTTGGTCATGGGTCCTTAGCCCACTAAATCTTTTATTTCATTTTAAACTAAGCCTATTGGGCGAAGCCCAATAGTTAATCCATTTGAGTCTTTGATTATATTCATTCGATATCGTTTATTCGTTCTTTCTTGATTCTATTCATTGTGGCATGAGCTACTGTTTGATTGTACATTTTACGACTTCTACACGAGAACATTTTACTCTTTTTCTTCACTCTTTTCTTATTGTTTAATCATTATTTTCTGACTTTTATCGTCTTAGCGTGAGCTAAACATGGATTTATATTTTTCTAAACAACACACGAGAAACGAAAATTAACTTCTTCACATCTTGATAACTAAACTTTCATCGTCATTGAAACTAATCTTTTCAATCAACAATTCGAGTATTCCACGAAAGCTACCATTATAAACCTACGTTATTAAAACACTTTTGAGGATTTCTTTCTGAAACATGTTAGTTATTAGGTTGTGCCATTCCAGTACCGTTGAGCTCTACTACTTATTGATACTGTTATGCTTACTACTTGATGCCAATTGTGTTAATTGCATTGCTACATTCTGAGGTGAGTTCATAGCCCCACTCTTACTTGTTTAAACTATTTTGTAAACTACTTGGGGTGAGATACATGCTACTGCTTTTTACTATGATCACAATTACTTGAAAACTCTATTTTGAACTGAAACTGTTATTGACACTAAGTACCACTATTGCCCCAAACAAGTCCCTTTATCATGAACCATTAATCACTTGCGAGTGAGCGTGAATATAGTGTATAGGCCTATAGGACTGACGCAACCTACCTTGTTGACCAGATAGGCAGCACGTGTGTGCTATATTCAATTTACCTAGGTATTTGGCAAACTAACTACTTGAGGGCAAATTTGTGATTATTATTGTGAATTATATCAATGTAATTGATACTGGTTAACGTTTTGCGTGTCATGAGCTTAGTGAAATAGTAACTACTGGATTTACGGGTGCAACAACGTGGCCCACTATTTCTTAAACTTGAAATCTTGTGATCAACTGCTTTATTACTAAACCTATGAATTCACTCAACCTTTGTGTTGACTTTTTAACATGTTTTATCTCAGATGTTTGATCTTTTTGTTGCAAGACTTACTTTTGGAGGAGCTTGGCGAATGGCATGGCATGGTCATAGATGACTCTGAAAACTATTTGGGACCGCTTAAATCCTTTTATGGGCCTGTATTTCCGCAATATTTTAAAAGTTGTAAAACTAAATGCTTTTGATAATGTTATATCTTTCTAAACGGATAAGGTAAATCCGTTCTCTATGCTTTGTGTTGTGATACCCATTTGAGTAGCACCCCATGACTTGTAGGCTTCCGCTGTTCTGATTTGGGGGTGTTACATATTGGTATCAGAGCCTTGGTTATAGAGAACTGGGTATTTTCAACAACCTTGACTATAACCACTTTTACGAAAACAATAACCCTATGACCGTCACGTGCCTGCCTGCCTAGCCGATGCCTCGCGTGTGATTATATTTGATGAGATGTTTGATGATATATTTGATGAGATGTGTGCCTTATTATTGGATAATTTATATCCCCATATCTTCACTATTCACTATAAGTATTTTACATATACGTACGCCTATGCACCGAACCTGTCACAGAGTTACGATATTTCCTTGCGTAAAAACATTATTTGATTTCGAGTTGGACACTCGTCATGGTTTTTCAAAATAGATTTTAAAAAGTAAGGGACATACAACTAGTGTAACTAAGCTGAGTATTTCAAAATTCATTGAACCTCGGTAGAATATAAATTGATCACCTATATTCACCAAGGATAGTGGGACATAACCTGATCACCTGTGTCTCAGAGATGAATTTTGCAATACCGGGAGTAGTATAACATGATTATGTTTGGGTTGATTTCTATTGATTTGGGAAAGGTAATGTTTTGCGTATGTACACGAGCATTGAATATCATGAAGGTTTACCGCTACACACGATGCACCGACATCGCAATACTTCACGAATCGTAATACTCTTCGAACCGCTATACTTCTCTGCCTATATGGAATATTTGTTCGTCGCCATCTGATTTTGTTCGCATCGGATCGGGTTAGACCCGATTGGTCACCGTTTGGAATTCGAGTTGTTCATTTTAACTCGTTCGATATTGTATTAAGCACATTTGAGTTTATTGGAGTGTTTGGTTTTGGCTTTGTTTGAATTTGAATTGCTTCATTTCGTGATTTTGGGTCTCGTTGTGGATTAGAATTTGTTTCTTTAGCCTTGTTTTGTTTCTGGTTATGTTACAGTCACCGTTACCCCAAACCTTACACTCAATTGATGAACGGGGTTAGAACACTAGCCGTTCTAGGAATGACCTTCCCCCCTCCCCCCATAGCACCTACGAGAAGACCTCCTGATAAA
The DNA here is from genome assembly GCA_021014915.2 of Artemisia tridentata subsp. tridentata. NCBI lineage: Eukaryota > Viridiplantae > Streptophyta > Magnoliopsida > Asterales > Asteraceae > Artemisia > Artemisia tridentata. Next base: position 202,865,317 of record CP139506.1, read on the forward strand.
AGTGAACAAGAACCAAATAACCTTTGTCAAGGACTAGAAAACGTACAATAAGTTGACTTGTAAATCCACAGAAGCCTTAGGACCTTATGAAGTAGCTCGAGCCACTATTTTTGGGAACAGACACCTAATCCTTTACTTATCCCTCGGGAATACCAGGGGTCTATCTTACTACCCCCTTATAAAACAATGAACTGCGATACGTTATTTATGAAATATATATATATATATATATATATATATATATATATATATATATATATATATATATGTATTGATACATTATTTTGAAAATGTTATTTCGGGAAAACTACTTTGGATACATTATTTTGGGTACGCTATTTTGACATACTATTTTGGACGGTCAACATTGGTTTCGCTATCTTGAAGACGTATTATATTGATATACTATTTTGAGAACTGTTTTGGATACACTATTTGAAACACACTATATTGAGATACACTATTTTGGAAATATTATTTTGGAAACACTATTTTAGAATACTATCCGAAAGCTATTTTGAAAACAGGATTACTCTGTGTCACACCCCCAAATATCTGGTTTTGCAGCGGAATGGAACGTTTGAGGGCGTGACTGATCATAGCACCACAGTTACAGTTATATTGAACGACCTAAAGTGTCGTTTTGAAAATACATCGTTTGATTAATTAAAAACAGTCAGAGTTACAAAAGTTAGGTCCCAAAAGATGTTTCATGATACAGAAATAGGTTTATACAAATCAAACGATAATAAGTGCATAAAAGATAAGTGAGACGCGTCGACACCGCGACTCCAAAATAGGTCCATATGCAGGCCATGATGCGCATACCTTAATTACCTGAAAATACATTGCTAAAAATGGTCAACAATAATGTTGGTGAGAATCATAGGTTTATGTAAATGAAATGTTCCTACGGAAACCAAAAGTATAAGGTGTATGACAAAACAATGCCACATAAAAATAATACATTAGCTCTTAAGCACATGACCCCGAAGCTAAACTGAAATGAAATGCCCTATCTGAGTTTTTGCCAATCACTCTAATATGATTAAAATAAAATGCGTCCGTTTGACAAGTCGGAGCGATCAACCCGGACGGAGGAGTTACCCTCAATAGATCTATTCACTCACTCTCTCTTGCTCGCAATTAACGGTTCATGATTCAAATAGGGGACTTTAATCAGGCAATGATGTAACTTAAGCAATGTAACTGAATTTTGATACTTTGGTTCGTATGTAAAAATGGTGCAATGTATTCTCCCCCGAGAGTTTAGAAATTATGTATAAACAATGTAAAAGTCGGGGCTATGAAAACTCACAAAATACAAAGTGCACAATCAAGTGAGATAATGAAGAAACAACCGCGAGAATCCTACAAGCAACCTATATATATATATATATATATATATATATATATATATATATATATATATACACACACACACACATACGCGTGTCTTAGCTTCTAAAAATAATGATACATTTATCTCTATATGCCATGTAAGTTGTAACCTCAATTATGCTTGGTACATAATGTTTAAATAATTTTCAAGGTTGAATTTGGCTTTTAAAATGATTTACAAATATGAAAGATATTCCTTACCCAATTTCAAGTTTTAATTCTATTTTTGACTTTAAGTCCAAAATGAGTCATAAGGGTCTAAATTAAGTCTAAGAGTCCAAAATATATTAGGTGGTTCAAAACAAAAGCTCAAGGTTCAAATATACAAGTTATTAATCTTTTTGTATCTTTTAATTACAAAGCTGATGGAAATTTTACACACTTAGCCACTTTCAAAAATTCATATCTCCCAAACCGTAAGTCTAAAAATCATGTTCTTTACATCCCTAGCTTCCTCTAAGTCCCTAATTTACTGTAAAAATAAGTTTACTCAAAAATATCCAAGTATAACCACTTTTTATAATTTTTGTTTACAAGTCAGTCCTAAAGGTGATATTGACTGAGTTTTATGTCTTGCCAAAAAGGCCATATCTTGAAATCTACAGATCCTATGAAGGTGAAATCAATTGGAGATGATAGCCCTATTTCTCTAGAACAGGATACATATTTGCTATTTAAAAAGTTATGCTATAAAACTTGAGTTTTGCCCCCAAATGGGAACAGTACACCAGATCTGACTGTTTTTACCGCAAAAATCATATCTTAATCATCGGGTATCATCACGGGAATCACCACCCGGGGAAATGACCACAAAACATAGATCTACAACTAAATATTTTTCCCTTAGGCCCAAAGTCTACTGATCAATACAGTTAATTCCATTTTTACCCCTGATCAAAATACTATTTTGCATGTTAAGTCCTTTTAGGGTTTTCTAGAGGTTTAGAGTATGTACCAAGTATAATCAAGCATAATATAACTTATGTAGCATATAAAATACATAAAATGACATGAATATCAGTAGTGAAATGAATGAAAAGAATGAGGGTTGGTTCCTTACAAATGATGATGAACAAGAAAATTAAGAAAACCAAGGACACCAAGAAAACCAAGACTCAAATCTCCACCAAAACCCTTGCCTTCAAACCACCAAGAACACTTTGAATAATCTTTTGAAATCACAGCCCTAAGACACCTTTGAAACCCTTAAAAACCTTTGAATAACTTTTGGAAACCATGACTTATGGAGAAAAAGATAACTAGAAACAAGTTAGCACCAATGGATCTTCATCTTACACTATCTCTTCAATAGATTCAATACAAAAATGATGTGTACTTGCCCTTGAAAACCCATGACCAACAAGAGAGGAAAAACGAGATTTTTGTGTTGTTTGCATGTAAAATGAGTTATAGGTGAGATATTGGGAGTTAGAGACCTTATGGGATGTTTACCTCAACACTTGTCTTAAACTTGGACAAGTGTTGGGGTGATGTGATGACTAGGGGCGGCACAAAACAAGGGGTGAGTGGGTAGTATGCAGATTTATATTAGTTGATAGGTTATAGAGTGTATTGTGCAGTGTAGGTTGCTCCCGGTACTCAAACGTAGGGTTTTTAAGACACATAATGCAATACCGGGTAACGTAAAATTGTAAAACTTCTAAAAATATAAAAACTTGTTATCATGATCTATTTTATTATTTTAGATGAGTGGTGAGTTCATCGGATGGTATAAATATAATTAAAATCTAAAAACGAAGGTTTAGAATGCGAAAAACGTAAAAGGTGCAAGGTTTACTTAAAAATGGAAAAAGTGAACAGTGACTTTTAAAATAGAATTGTAAGGAACCAATGATGCATAAAAAGTGTAGACTGGACATAGTCTAATCTATATGAAGTGTTCTTACTGATGATGCATGAATACGCAGCTAAACCATACTGGTTACGCGCATTTGAATACCCGTAAACCTAGTTTACGTAATGATGAATGATAACCATGAAAAGTGATTGGTGAATAGTTAATGATGAATAGTAACTTGTCGAGGTTTGAAAAATAACCTGAAATTACGAGTTGTCACAGTCACCCACCCAAAAAGGAATTCAGTCCCTGAATTCAGTTAGTGTTGGTCGGGATTTTGTACAAACCATAGATCATTAACCATTTATCCCGAAGGATCATTAACCATTTCACACCTTTACACTTTAACCATTGATCAAAGTTATTTACCTTTTAACACCTACTCTATTACATCCATTTTTATTTAGTTAAAGCAAGCGTCATAGGGTATATGAAACCTAGTTATTATATTAACACATTTTCTATGTGTTTACACTTTTCACTATAACTTGCATTCATTAATCCTTGTTAACCATTTTCAACACTTTTACTTTTACCCTTTTTGTCTACTCAACTCTTTCCACATTTAAACTATACATAGGTCATCAACTATAGTACACCCATTAGCATTCGTTTATCCTTTTTACACATCTTAAACATGTTTTATTTTTCAACATTTTCGTTTTAATAGTCACCGCTAATGGGGCACATTAGCCGTGATATAAATAGTTCTAGATCATTACCTTAACTTGATACATACTCATCTCATTCTCACTTACCTTCTTAACTTACCGCATTCTTACTCTCATATTTTAACTCATCTCATTTTAATTATTTACACACTTAAGCATCATACACTTTAACTCATTAATGGCCCATCTCTAATACCACTTAAGCACCAATCTTTAACTAGCAAATACATTGAGACCTTATGTTGGTCATCGATACCTTATGGTCCATATATCATTACATTATTCACTTTTAATTTGTTACCTTAACAATTATCTAATCATGCTTTACTATAAGTAACCAACCCACTTACTACATCATTTCACATTCTATTATTATTACCACTACACACACTTTCACATAAACACATAATGATCACCGACACCATCCGAGTGCACGATGTTCTTATATCTAAATCACGTATCGAGTTCATAGAGAACTGTGTCGCTATTTAACACACAAACTGTTTTCAATTATTTTACCGACCATTTTGCGGTCATCCTACAAAATATTTTACTACTATATCATAAATTTTTTTTTGACCTTACCACTATTTTATAAATAATGAATTGATTTCTTAATATCATTCCACAAGTTATTTTATAAATCGATTTACTGTCTTAGTAATACATCACCAACTACGGTTTTGTTACTATTTTATAAATAATGAATTGTTTTCCTACTGCCCTATAAATTGTTTTACAACTCATTATACAAACTACTTTATAATAAAGTAATAAACCGATTCGCTACTTTACTACTATTTCATAAATCAACGAGCAGTTTCACGAAAAATTTGTAAACTATGTTACAATTATCTTAAGAGTTTTACTACAGCCTTATGAACCATTTTACTCTCATGTGAGCTGATTTAGCCATTACTTTCCAAAACTATTTTACTGTCACCCGATGAACTGTTTTGCTACTAAATCACTAAGTAAACTACAGCTTTGCTAATATTTTACAAATAACAAATGATTTTCTTATTACTCTATGAACTGTTTTACAAATCATCTCACAAGTTATTGTATAAACCGATTTTCTGTCTTGCTAATATATCACAAATTTAACTATGGTTTTGTTATTATTTTATAAATTATAAATCGTTCTCTATCACTCTATAAACTGTTCTACAAACTATTTTATAAAGTATTATACAATCACCATGTGAACCATTTACTTCCATGAAAACTGTTTTTATACTATTACTTCATAAACAGAATAACCAATATTTCCCTTTGAAAATAAACCAAACCTTAGAAATGGATCCCACACCTTTGCCTGAGACTATAGATAACAGCCTACCAAGCGTTGATACTGTTTCATCACTGAATAAGTTACCTCATTCGTTCCATGCGATTAGATTCCCTTATTAGTAGTGCATGCGTTGAATTAGGTTATCAATATACCATCGCTCTTATGACATTTTACCCTCTAGGAGTTCTAGACAACACAGACTCAAAACCCATTTCTTTTATGTGGCCCGACTTCTACACCGGGATGCCAAGAGATCTTAGCCTACCTAGCGACTATTGATACCCGACCTCACCTTGTAGACAAGAAGGACTTTTCTCAACATAGTCGGGCTGATTCAGGCTTCTTAGGTCATTAGTGCAACCGTTTAAGTCATGATACCTCTTAGCACTGAGTTATCCCTTTTCGATCTCCAGTACAACAATTTCGATTAGGATACCTTTTAGAACCGTTTAAACAAGCTGGATAGTTACATCTATGAGCTTCGCCTAATATTAAGCATTGAACCCCACACAGACTCGACAATTAGACCTTGTCTTTAGATATTTAAAACATAGGTAGATGTACATGCCCGACTACCCTTCCTTCTTTGATGTCCTCATTTTTAAAGACCTTTCTTTAAATACGTTTATGTCAACAGTAAAACTCGTAGTGATATTTTTCTAAAATACATATATTTTATGGGTTAAATTCTTCCGGTCAAAATTTATCAAACTTTGGTTAAAGGATGTCAATGTCAATTTTTGTGAACATTTTCTTATTCATACCATGATTGAAAACTCGTTTTACAAAATTTTAAAATATTTTGAAACTGTGTCATCTTACGTAACCATTAAATTCCCAGCAAAGAAATTTGTAATACTTGGAAAGTTAAGTTTAAAATATTTTGAAACTGTGTCATCTTACGTAATCATTAAATTCCCAACAAAGAAAATTGTAATACTTGCAAAGTTATTTTGGTCAAACTCGTATGAACACTTACCCAAATAAATTTTTCAAACAAAATTTTATCAATCCCTCTGAGGAGGAAAACAAACAATTTCGAAACAAATCTTGAAGACCAGTCACCCCGCCATTTGTACCACCTGACATATATCAGGTTGAAATTCTGTGTCACTAGGGTATAGATCATATATTGGATTAAGACCAAGAGAATTTAGAGGAGGTCTCATTAACAAAATTGTGAAACATCACACAGTTAAAACTTAAACTGTCTCCCCCTATTAAACTTACTCCATGAACCTTGGTACCTCACCAAATCACAAAAAGGAGACAACTTATAACAGACGACCTAGATACACTCCCACAAGCAAAGAGAAACCCTTAAACCAACCTAGTGAGACCCAAATCTGTTACAAGTACCATCACCTCTTCACCGACACCATTCCGACAGATAACTTGAACTAAATTGCGAGGACGCGATTCCTTTTAAGGGGTACGTGATGTAACCATCAATTTTCTAAAACATATTTTAATAATAATATATATTTATTATTACTTGGTATTTATTTTTGAACTTTTCTAAACCAATTTAGACTTGAAAATGAGAAGGTATCTCGTAAAACGTGAAAGCTATTCACTAATCGAGCCGGCACAACCTAAAACACTCAAAACAAATTGATTTATTAATTAAATTAAATCCGAGAAACCAATACGTGCGAATACTCATTTTTATCAGAAAAATCGTTCCGGACGCAATGGCGAAAATCCCGTAATTTAAAATGGTCATTTACTACCTTAAATGGGGCCCACATTGTTTCAATATAAAAGTTTCATAAAAAAAAGTCACAAACACCCCCTCTTTCCCTATTTACACCACCCACCCACAAGTTTCACATATTGGAAACTTTAGTCCCTCCTGGGGTATAAAAAGGAAAAATTAAGGTTTTGCTCTCATTTCACTCACATATTGAAAACTTTAGTCCCTCCTGGGGAATAAATGTGAAGCCACCGCCATAACACCACCAAGAGCCACCACCGTCCACCGCCGTCTTCTTCTTCCCTCTTCTCTCGTAGGGTAAGAAAAAACCACCCCTTTCTCTTATTTCTTTTCTTTTAATGTAAAACGTACGGATCTATAAAGCTTAAACGATTTCGTGGCTAAAAGTTATAAAAAAACATTTTTATTAACAAACTCGAGTGGATCTAAACGTTTTACACCAAAACTCGTTTGACTCGTTTCCGAGTCGACTTAACTCAGTGGGTTGAGTCATCTCGACCAAGTCAACTCACTAAGTTTAGTTGACTCGTTAATGTTTATTGATTTTCGTACTATTTATGTGTTGTTGGCATCTTGTTTATTTGCTTTGATGTTTAAACCGAATGGGTTTTGACCCAAGTGTGTCGAGTCGTGACTCTTGCGAGTCACGACCTTGATGTGTTTGCTTATTTGAGTCTTTGTGCTTGTGTCGTGATGATGGTATATAAGTTTCAGTCGAGTCGTGATGCGTTTGGTTTGGTTAACGCCTCGTAAGAGGTTGTTTGTGTTAACACTTAGGATACAAGACCACTAGGGTCGTGTATCATTGATTGTGGTTTGTTGATTGATTGAGTGAATATGTGCGATTTCCAAGGGGTACGGCTAGGCTAGTAACGAGGCACCCCGCATACGGGTGTGCTCGTATAGGCTTGGTTATGGGAATAGCTTGTTTTGGGTAAGTCTCGTTAACACCACGGGGTGTTTGGTTACACGTTATTTCGTCACAAAAACATTTCAAGTCTAAAATGGTGTAAACGGCGTTAGATTTGTTAAACCGGACAAAGCCCAGAGTACACGGTATTGGGCTCAGCAACCAAACCGGGGTGGTTATACTAAATGGGCTGAGTTTACAGGCCCACTAAAAGATTTTGCGTGTGTTAGTCATGGGCCCTTAGCCCACTAAACCTTTTATTTCATTTTAAACTTAGCCTATTGGGCCGAAGCCCAATAGTTAATCCATTTGAGTCTTTGATTATACCTTGCGAGTTAATTTTATACTTTGTTTTTATTCTTTTCATTGATATACTAACTTACTTTTGTTATGCTTTTCGTGAATCGATGATGATGTTGGATGCTATTGGAGTTATACCAGGATTTTGTCACCAATTCATTATATTTGTAAAAATTATTGTAATAGATTAGTTATTTGGACAATCATTGTAACTTTTATTGGATTTACGATATTGTGTAGGAATTATTGTATGATTTCATACAAGAGACGGTATAATATATTAGACTCATTGAGCTTAATATTAGGACCCGAACGGACACAAATTATCCAATAAACCGAAGCTAATAATTACGGGAATGATAACAGTATAAAACTTATAAAACTTGTAATAAAACTTGTTCTCAAATATTCATGTTAACTCGGGAAGGTAATATAAACGGACGCGTTACTCCAAAGTTTATAAAACCTCCCAACATTTATTAACTGATAAACATATCAAAAATCTTATAAATTTATACAAAACGACTTTATCCAAATATATACAAAGTTACACTTTGGGATACGGGGTAAGCATCGAACTCATTCATCGACTTATCTTTATTCTTATATTCATTCGATATCGTTTATTCGTTCTTTCTTGATTCTATTCGTTGTGGCATGAGCTACTGTTTGATTGTACATTTTACGACTTCTACATGAGAATGTTTTACTCTTTTTCTTCATTTTTTCTTATTGTTTAATCGTTATTTTCCGAATTTTATCGTCTTAGTGTAAGCTAAACATAGATTTATATTTTTGTAAACACCACACGAGATACGAAAATCAACTTCTTCACATATTGATAACTAAACTTTCATCATCATTGAAACTAATCTTTTCAATCAACCATTCGAGTATTCCACGAAAGCTACCATTATAAACCTACGTTATTAAAACACTTTTGAGGATTTCTTTCTAAAATATGTTACTTATTAGGTTGTTCCGATCTAGTACCGTTGTGCTTTACTACTTATTGATACTGTTGTGCTTGCTACTTGACTCCACTTGTGTTACTTGCATTGCTACATTATGGGGTGAGTTCATAGCCCCACTCTTACTTGTTTAAACTGTTTTGTAAACTACTTGGGGTGAGATACATGCCACTGCTTTTACTATGATCACAATTACTTGAAAACTGTATTTTGAACTGAAACTGTTATTGACACTAAGTACCACTATTGCCCCAAACAAGTCCCTTTATCATGAACCATTAATCACTTGCGAGTGAGCGCGAATATAGTATATGGGGCTATAGGACTGACGCAACCCACCTTGTTGACCAGATAGGCAACACGTGTGTTCTATATTCGATTTACCTAGGTATTTGGCAAGCTACCTACTTGAGGGCAAATTTGTGATTATTATTGTAAATTATATCAACGTTGTTGATACCGGTTAATGTTTTGCGTGTCATGAGCTTAGTGCAATATTAACTACTGGATTTACGGGTGCAACAACGTGGCCCACTAATGATGATTGAATTATACATATTTTATATAGCGTTATTTGTTAGTTTCTTAATGAATTCTATGGACTTTCGATACTTAATTGCATGAAAATACATTTCAGGTCCAATCGACAAAGAACTTCAAGAACCAAGATAAAGTGTAAACATCTAAGCCAAGTTGATGCTAGAGCAAAGTATTGCCTGATAAAGTGAGAAGCACGCCGACCTTTCTATCAAAGTACGCCGGTTACGGGGGGCGTAATAAGTCTTATACAATCTGAGTCAGCATCGTAAAGTACGGCGATCTCAAGAATAAAGTGCGCCGGTCTTCAGTTCAATTAATGACCCTTTGGCGCCTAGAATAAAGTGCTAACTATGTTCGCCGGTATCGCAAGTGAAGCCCGCCGATCTTACCTCAAGTGCGGCGTACTTCAGAATATGATCAGTCACAGTTAGCCTATAAATAGAGCCTCAATCCGTCTCAATCAACACAACTCTCATCCCAACTATTACAAAAGCTCTGCTAACTCTTTTCCATTCGAATTACATCAATTGGAGTGATCAAGTGAAGCTAAAGTTCCAAATACGTTGAAGTACTATCTTGGTATTGTTATAGTGATCGCTAGTGACGGTAGCTCAATCATTGTAACTAATTCAGGAAGTATGTCTCTCATTGCAAACGAATCAATCACTGTAAGCATGATTACTAAAGCCATGTTAGGCTAAACTCCTTATGTTTGCTTGGATATGTTAATATAATAAAGTGATTGGTTGTGATATGATCTCATTTGATTTCTTGTTTACGTTGAAACCTTGTTGTGTTCTAAACTCTTTATCCATTGTTTATCACTTTTGATTATACTTGTCAATTAGAAAAGGTCGAAAAAACCAATTGGTATTATATAGTTTTCGAAATATGTCTATGTATCTTGATCAATTGGTTGGAGAAATCCGCTCTTGTTAAGTTATAAACAACAAAGTTTCCTACATTGCAATTAGTTCTTGAGCTTGTTAACCACTCATTCAAGCGCTAGTAAACATAAGTCTTGAATCAAACTTGTTAATCCATGAAAACGTTATTTTGACGAAAACAACTAATCATTGTGTTAATACAAATATCGCCTAAAAACGTTATTTATATTTTACGATCTTTGCTATGTTTTGTTTACGACAATTATATACTTTATTTTAGCAAAACATAAACATAGTTAAGTCTTTTACATATATTAGTCACAAGTCTTTTGTAAACACAAAGTTAAAACATCACCTAACTAGTATATACATTTTACAAGTTTACTTTCATATACATTTTAATCTAAAATGTAAATGTATCTTACATCATGGCATGCATCATCTTTGAGATCTTTGGAAGATATCATGAATATCTTGTTTAGATTGTTACTCAAAGAATCTTGGAAAGATATGGAAATCATGTAGGATACTAGAGGATATCTTGGAAAGATTTTTGGTAGATTTCCTGACAGGTCGCGCGGAACCAAATGGTTACACGGACGGAACACATAATTTGGTTTCGTCCCATCCGTGGCTTGCTGAGGCATTTTGCCTATAAATAGCAAGCCACACATTGTTGTTTACTCATCACTTACAAGCATAACAACAACATACATTCTTTCATTCATCATTGTTTATATCTAACTCATTCATATTTCATTTAAGTGAGCTTCTCTTGTAGCAAGAAGATCACAGATTCATTTAAAGGCTTACAAGCTTCAACATAGCGTTGCAAAACTTGTTAGTTCATCACTGTGTGAATTGTAGTTATTCATACATCATTGTTTGTACCAAACTCTTATAAATCGCTATAGTGATCGGTTAGTATTTTAGTCCTCAAAATACATAGTGTGACGGGAATGGTTGTGCCCTTTTAAAAGAACTCGACATTTAGCTTTGTGTCGAAAATCTTGTGTAAGCGACGTGTAAGGTTTTCTCCGCCGGATAAAGGAGCTTGTTGATTAGTGAAGGATACTCTCGAGTTGGATACTCGGGGAGTGGAGTAGGGCAAGGAAAAAGTCCTTGTAGACCAAACCACTATAAACCTTCGTGTTGTGGTTTGATCGTTTCTTTCTTTACTTGCACTTTACTTATTGTTTATTTATTTACATTGTTTGAATTCACATAAAGCTTTCAAAGTAAACTAAGTTTAAAAACGGTAAAACTATTCAACCCCCTTCTAGTTTTCCACAATTGGCATCAAGAGCTACGTTACTCAAGATTTTTAAAATTTATTGTATTTTAAAACTTGAAACGATCCATGGATTTTGAAAACTTCAAAGAAGGGAAATCTATGCAAAGACCACCACTTTTTGAACCAAATGAATTTATCTATTGGAAAAGTCATTTTGAAACATATGTGAAATCAAAGGATATAGATCTATGGTATATAATTATAGAAGGTGATCATAAACCTATTATGAAAGATATCGCAAGTGGTCGGGATGAGGATACTTCTCTTACTCGTCATAGTGATGAGCAAAAGAAGTTAATTGCAAAAACTAATGAAGCAAAAATGATGCTTTACAATGCTCTAACTAAAAAGGAATTTGAAAGAGTCTTTATGTACAAAACAGCTAAAGAAATTTGGCAATCTTTAATAATTACTCATCAAGGAAATTCACAAGTCAAGAATAACAAAATTGATCTTCTTGTCCAACAATATGAACAATTTAGTATTCCTGAAGATGAAATTATTGATAGTGCATTTGCTCGCTTTAATACTATTATTATTTCTCTCAGAGCACTTGATGAATCCTTTTGTAGCAAGAATTTTGTTAAGAAATTCCCTAGAGCACTTCATCCAAAATGGAGAGCAAAGGTGACGGCTATTGAAGTATCTAAAGATCTCTCAATGTTATCACTTGACGAGCTAATTGGAAACCTCAAAGTTCATGAAATGGTGATGGTAAATGATTTGGAAATTGTTAAAGGCAAAAAGGAAAAGATCAAATCCATTGCCTTAAAAGCAAGAACGGAGTCAAGTGATGATGGAGAATCTAGCTTGGGTAGTGAAGATGAAGAATATGCCATGGCCGTAAGAGATTTCAAAAAGTTCTTCCGGAGACGAGAAAAGTTTGTAAGACAACCTAAAGATGATAAGAAACCTTTCTGAAAAGATCGTGACGATATGAAAGGGAAGGTTGAAAGAAAGTGCTTTAGATGCGGTGACACAAGCCATCTCATAGGAGATTGTCCAAAGCCACCTAAAAACAAAACTCAAAGAGCTTTTGTGAGTGGTGCTTGGAGTGATAGCGAAGATGACAACGAGGAACCAAAGAATGACGAAATTGCTCTCATGGCTCAAGACTCAAATGAGGTACACTCTAACTCATCCTACTCTTCTATTGATGATGATACATTACAAAAAGAATATAAGAAACTATATGAACTTAGTTTAAAAATCATAAACAAAAACAAGTTTTTAAAAACTAAAAAGGAGTTTTTGGAAAATGAAGTTTATGAACTAAAAGAAAAGGCAAAACGTTTATAGAAGAGTAAAGCAATTGACTCAGTGTGTACATCATGTCAAGAGCTCAAACATGAAATTGAAAGACTAAAAATCACACAAAATGATCTCTTCAAACAAAATTCTAAATTCAAAAGATTTGATAAGAATATTTGTTGTGCGGATGAAATAATGAAAATCCAGAAATTACCATATGATAAAACTGGATTAGGATTTATGAAATTAGGAGATTTAGGTAGTCTAAAGAAGCAAACCGAAAAAGTACAAGAAACTGTTCCAACAGTCTCAAAAACCCACGGATCAGACGGAACCAAATCTTTGGTTCCGCCTTTGGAACAGAAAGGTTCTGTGGGTACTGTAGCAGAACAAAAAGCTTGTACATTGGCTCGTACAGAGTTCGTTAAAGTAACAAAGAAATCTAAAGCTAGTTCAACTGAAACTAAACAAAAACCAGCTATTACTATAGGAGTAGGACTTGCTAAGAATGAGTTTAAAGCTAAAACTACTCAACAAAGGCCTAAGATAGCTATTCCCAAACGCCCCTTTCCAAAAAGCAACTACAACACGCAACCTAATTATCAAAATGGTTGGAACCAAAACTTTCCTAGGCATTATCAAACTCCTAACTACATGCCATGGAACTCATATCCACCATTTCCATACATGAATCAAGTTAATGGAATGTTTAACCAAAATGGACCCATGAGATATTGGGGACCAAATGTTTGAGTGTTTATATAACTTAGGTATGCTTGAAAGTCAGATTGGAACCAGACGAGTGGATAAAAGAAAGCTGTTGTTCAAGGCATATGACGGGAAACAAGAGCCTCTTCTCAACCTACCAAGAATATGACGGAGGTAATGTTACTTTTCATAGCAAGTTGAATAGCAAAATCATCGAAAAAGGTACTATCTCTCATGACTCTATCTCTATTGATAATGTTGCTCATGTTGATAATCTAGGATTCAACCTTCTTAGTATTAGTCAACTATGCCATAAAAAGTATAACGTCCTATTTAGTGAAAACGAGGGTAAAAAGATCCATCCAAAACAATTCGACCTAAATTCCTGGACAGTAAACCTTGGGTTTATTATTTTATGTTTATCATTCCAGTGACTTATCTATTGATACAAGGCAATTATGTATGAACTAAAATAGACATAGGTCGACTCTTATGTGGTTTTAACTTGGACATAACAACCCGAAACAAAGCAATAGCATTTAGTCGATTATATAGGGTTTTCAATTCGTTATTTTATGTGAACTAGCTTTGATTTTTATGCAACTTTTCCTATGATCTTATGTGAAGTTAATTCGACAAGACAAACAAGGAACGAACAAGAATCAAGCAAATAAGGTGTATTGAACAAGGATGATACAAGTTACCCTTGTAGCATGCTTAGGAGAACAAGAACAAGAATCGATCACCAACACTTTCCCAGCCGAAAACCTAACTAGATCTATTCGAACAGCCTTCTACACTCACGAACAAGAACACACTTTGAACTAGAAATCATGGCACGTTTACTGGTCACACGAAAACCTCCCTTTGCTTTCCTTAGAATCGAATAGCCGGAAGAAAATAGCAGCAGCAGCAATCGTATGGTGTTTGTGGGATTTTTAGGGTTTGCAATGTGTTGAAAATATATTCGGTATATATGGATTGGAAAAAACCGTGAATATTGATTTGGATAAATAAGGAATGACCACATTTTAAGGATTGTGATCAATCAAGTTTTTAATGCATGATTATCTCCTTAATCCTTTAGCCGAAAATTGTATTGTGTCCAAAATAATGTCGCCACTTTAGACATGCTTTAGAGAACATATGTTTTGTGAATTTTATTTATAATGTAAAGTTTTATTTACTTAATTTATTAGGTAACTTAAGGTTTAATTACTTTAGGTTAAGTTCAAATAATATTTCTTATATGATTTTATATATTCCTAAAACTTTAAAATTTGAGGGGTATTTTGGTCATTTCAGATTATGCTAATTTTATGGTTTTACAACTCTTCCCTTCTAAAAGAAAATTTTCGTCCCCGAAAATTAAAGTGAAAAGAAATGGAAAACACAACGGACCGTGAACGGAAATGTGAATGACTTGTTTCTCATGACTCTATCTTGTTGATCAAAATAGCTTCGGCTTCTTCAGAAAAGACATACTATACCGAATCCGGATCAAAAGAATAAAATACCAAACGTAACAGATGATAGTCGTATTCTCCCGGAAGAGATACAGGGAGTACGTAGGATTTGACGGATATTTCGTCCGTGGAATTTGATTAGACAAATCAGATGAGAACGTACAGAAAACAGATTGTTTGATAACATCAACCGGCAGAAAGATCTACAACAGAACCTAAGATTCTTATCGGAAATATAGAGGTCAGCAAACGCGTGTCGAGAATCCAAACGTATCAAATCGTATAACGGTGAAGGCAGATTAAGCGAATAGGTAGAATGAACCTAAAGTCTCACTAACGCAGATAGTCTCAAACAGCTATCAGAAATTCTAAGGCTTCTAAGGCACTTCTCGAAACATCATATGATCACAATAAGTGCACGTTATATGATGTAAGTATTATCACGTTGATCAGGCGTCATAATACTAGCATCATATAAATATGCCCTCATGATGGTCATACTTTATCTCAAGTCGTGAACAAAACAACCTATCTTAATCCACCTAGTCCTTCTACAGTCTCAGAGGTCATCAAAATCAAACACCATAACTAAGAGGAGAACGAAACTACTCGAAAGAGTAATAGAAATTCTAGAATGTCTATCGGAATTAAGGTACGTCGTTAATAGTGTCAATCCTTCATCACTCACCAAAATCAACTCAGCCAATATAAGTGGTTGCTTCAACATCCGCCCATTCCTGGACATAAATCTCAAGGTTCCTTCCACAATTCGTCAAAATTCGCATAACAAAACCATCATCCAACAAACGCAGAATGAATACTGGACGGAATTACTAATAGAGAACCTAAATCATTCAAAGGATCTTATCATCAGGTAACGGAAACTTAAGTAGGTTAAGAGGAAGTGAATTTCGTCATCAATAGCTTCATCCTTCACAGAATCAACTCTTCCAAACCCAAACGTTTGATTCAAAATTCATCGATTCAAATACATGATCTCGAATCTATTCCATCCGCAAGTCTGCTTCTATTCTCAATTCATCTTAGTACAACTAAAATGAATAGAGAAGTAAGACTGCGTGTCTTCGATAGGTCTTCTAGCACCGTTCGAAATTCACCAACTCGAGCTGCTGTCAACTCCAGGTTATGTGCTGAATAGTTCATCTCCTACGGTCTGGTTGTCTTGATGCCCTAATTGAAATCTCCACGTGCTGCATGAGATATAATCGAGTCCCATCTTAGTTTTTCTCTTCTTCTTATATGCTTCTTTCACGGTAACGCCTGTCATGAACATCTTCTACTACTCTTCTACAAGGTTTCTAACTCTGACAACGGTCTTTAATCTTGGTCCTTTCTGTGGGAAACTCTGTCATCGCAGGATACCTGGTAGTGCTGTCTGCTATAATCTCTGAACGCCAATCAAACCTACTCTTCCAGAACAAATGGTCATTCTACTTAATACGAAGATGATCTACATGTTCCTATTTCGTCTCTGAGCACAAACACACTGTCATACTATGACAATTGTCCAAATACTCGCGAAAACATGATTCTTTTAGCCAATACAATTGGCATCATTTAAAATTCATAATGATCACAACGAGTACGAAAGCAGCTTCAGGAATCGTCTTAGGGAAACTTCATATCTACTTCACATCACCTATCTTCCTCTTCACGAATAAAACTGAAATGCTTCGCGGAGGTTACTCTCAGTTAGTCAACTCCCTTCTTAGCAGTTCTTGTGGTTGCTTCTTCAGTCCTTCAAACTTAAATGAGCCCGTCTGATACGGAGTTTCAAAGATAGACTAAATCAATCATTGATACGCGGAAATGGATAATGATTTCGGATAGTGATACGGTTAAGTTCACGATAGTCGATACGCCGCCGCATACTTCCCACTTCCTTCTTCATAAACCAACAGGAGCATCCAAAGAGAAACATTGAGGTGAACAAAATCATATTCCATCAATTCCTTCAATCTCTCAACTTTTATGGCACCATGGCTTCGTCCACTGAGATCAGTTCAATTCTAGCTCTACTTCCCAAGCAGAAGGGAATCCCAAGAGGTTCATCAGAGAACATCGGAAAATTTTCGTACAACAAAATACATCCAATGCCAGAGCTTTCTAAGGGTGGATACTAATAGATGTCAGGAGAAATTTGACAATCAAATGAGATCGGAGTAAGTGCTTCCTTAGCAACATTAATCTTAACAGATTTAAGCGGTTGAGAGTCATCATAACAAAAGGATGGAAAATAGATTGCTAAAGGTCACATATCAGATATGGTAGTCTATGGTAGCTTTACGAAGAGCCATCCAATCCATAACCAAAAGACCTCAAAGTCAATTATATCAAGAGTAAACAGATCCGTAGAACGAATACGGTCGTTAAACCAGACGGATAGTTCATATATCAAGGTCAAGTGCATGGTTCATCATAATGTTGAGATAGATAAACGAACAGTTCAAGGTGTAGGAATTTTGTTTAACTTTTGGCCTAAGTGGCAGGTAGGGTGTATATCATTGGTAATGCGAACATCGTATAACCGTCAAAAGTGAGATGTATGGAATATTAGTTATCAGCATCATCATGCTCAGTTAACAATTCCGTACAGAGATAGTATTTACATCATATCCTTCCAAAGGAAACTGGTTGGCAGGCAAGATTCATCATTCAAAAGGGAGGGGATAAAACTTCCTATATCCGTGGTTAATAATTACCAGAGTCCGCATAGGAGTAGTAATGGATTATGCAGAGTTAAGTAGTATCAGATGATACATTTATATCCAGCATAAGTAATGAATTTATAGAATGTGTCAAACACATTATGGTCGAATGACCTTCGGGATGGTCGGAAAAATATCAAACTGTTTATCAAACAGATCGGTATTGGAGATAAAAATCAGAAGGTGAAACTTAAATGGTGTAAGGTATCCATGTAGTTTCCGAGGTATTCCAAACTTACTTGGTTACTAAGCTTAGGTTGCAAAACTTTTTAGCTTCTGAAACAAATGTTCTTATAAGGCATAGCTAAAGGCAGAGGCACGAATCAGAGTGATGCGGAAGCAATGCTACTTACATAGATGTCCTAGTCTACCCATTCCTCACCGGTTATACCTTAAGTTCCTATGGGGAAAATTCATAAAGCAAATTCTTAAAGGTTGTCTTAAGAGCGCCTACAGTGGAAACTTAATGGTCCAAACTTCGCAGGTCAAGGTTAGATGTACTACAAGTCGCAGCCTGGTCTCTGATACCATAATTGTAACACCCCAACCCGGTAAGGGTAGAAGTATTACGTTATGGTGACATATCAAAGCAAACACAAGCATACATCTCAAGTAATACAAATGAATTTCAAAGGTTATAAAGGAAAATCTGAAGTACAAGGTTACAAATGAGAACAATAATAAATACTAAGTCTAAAAATGTAATCGCTTCTAGTCATCTCTAATCCAGAATAGCTATCAAGGTATAGTCTTCTAAGTCCAAAATACTCTCCACTCCTAACCCAACTTCCAACTAAAACCTGCCGCAGGAAAAGAAATGCGGCTGAGCTTAAAAAGCCCAGTGAACAGATATATATAAACGAAACCAAAAGATAAGGAATGAACATATAAAGTATATATAGACAAGACGAATAAACAAAACGTATTTAAGTATAGGAAAAGAAGTATAAGTTCTTGCTAAGATGAATGTCATCTAACAAATGAATAAGAGGTCAACTGAACAATACAATGAGTCAATTAAATAAAGAACAAGAAGGATTAAAGGATAATAGGCTATAGTGCATTGGGTAAAACATAAGGTATAAACAACTGAGTATCAAGAGTAAGAAAGGGTCAGAAATCTACCACGAGCCCAAACAAATCAAATCAAATATCATAGTAACCATAGAGGTGCGACCTCTCAAATATGTGAAGGACGTGTATTGCACACAGCATCAATCACCAAACAGATTATATAACATAACAGATACAAATACAGATACAGATCATATCTAGGATGCATCCATACGCCCCTGCAAAGATATTAGTGGCCAAACATATATAATAGTAATTGAGCTCATAATAAATAACAGAAAAGGGACGGTGTGGAACATCGGAACATCACTCGACCACACTAGAGTCATACCATTGGTGCATCAATGACATGGCCATGGAACCCCCATGACTAGGAAACAAAGTGGCTCGGGTATCAACTATAAGGTTCAAAAGTAAATTCAAATTTTGGCAATGTCTAAGTCATCAGAATATCAAAGGTTCATAATCAAAAGTTTCTATCAAATGTTCATTTAAAGAAATCTTTTAATAATGGTTTTTATAAAAATGATCTTTAATAACGGTTTTCATAAAGGTAGTCCTTAAAAGTAGTTTTCATAAAAGTTAGAAAATTTCCATATAAAAGTGGTATCGTATCGCACTCATGAACATCATTTTTTTAAAATGGTTTTTCTCAAAACATTTCCATGTCATAATTAAGAAGGTTTTCACATCCAGATACAAAATCAATGGTTTACAAATCTAAGGGAGCATAGCAAAGGCATAGATCAGATAAGAAAGCCAAAATAAGAAGGCTCAGATCAAAGACATCAAAATCAAAGCTAATATCTAAAAGATGTGTACGAATCATGAGAAACCTTAAGAGATAAGGTCAGAATATCTGTACCTTAGACCGCAAGTGAAAACACAATAGAAACATAAGATCGGAAGCTACTCCATCTTCAGCGAATCTACACGAATTCATGATCGTCTTATTAATAACTTTTTTTAAATTAGATTACTTATTTTAGTCGGCTTTCCATTTTTAGTAACTTTCCTTTTATAGTAGCTTTCCAAAAATAGTAAGTTTCCTCTTTAAGTAGTTTAACCATTTTAAGTAACTTTCTTTTTTTTTTGCTGGTTTCCCGAATTAGTAAGTTTCCATAATTAGTATCTTAGGGTTACTTTTTATCTTCATTAGGGCTTTAATCTTAGGTTTAACATTTAATACATGTATTAATCATGTCATAGGCCAATTTAGGTTATGAAGTATTAAGGTATCTTAATTACAAATTTAAAAGTTATATAAATGATAAAGTACCTTTAGGTTAAAGCATATTAATAGCAATTAGGTGTAAAACATGTATTTAGCCCTTTTTGACCTTTATCAGCTTTTAACCTTGAACAGACCACACTTTGACGAATTTATGAACCACATTAGAACTCAGAAATAAAATCCACAAAACTTCCCACAGATACTCTAATGTCTTAAGGACCCACACGAATTTTCCCAGAATTTATTAACTAGTGTGACTATGGTGTAAAATTCCAACAAGTTAACTCGTCCAGATTTCTGATCAGATTATACATACGAAAAGTTTGTATTTATTTACCCCATTAAGATAATTCAGAAAAATATACAAAAATTCCAGTAATTACTAGACATATGAAATATGAATCCTGCAAATTTTCATCCTCTAATTCGACATTGTTTGAAAACTAAAAATCAAAAACACGGACTAATTTTCCAGACATCCGAATTCAGTTTTGACACTTGAATTTGTAAAATCAAAAAGTATATCTTCCCAACCTCTAAAAATTACAAGGCTTATATATTCAAAAAGCTCTTTTCTTAAACTTGATTTTAGACCCAAGAATCACTAAAAAACACGTTACTATCATCAAGATCCATCCAAAACAATTCGACCTAAATTCCTGGACAGTAAACCTAGGGTTTATTATTTTATGTTTATCATTCCAATGACTTATCTATTGATACAAGGCAATTATGTATGAACTAAAATAGACATAGGTCGACTCTTATGTGGTTTTAACTTGGACATAACAACCCGAAACAAAGCAATAGCATTTAGTCGATTATATAGGGTTTCCAATTCGTTATTTTATGTGAACTAGCTTTGATTTTTATGCAACTTTTTCTATGATCTTATGCGAAGTTAATTCGACAAGACAAACAAGGAACGAAACAAGAATCAAGCAAATAAGGTGTATTGAACAAGGATGATACAAGTTACCCTTGTAGCATGCTTAGGAGAACAAGAACAAGAATCGATCACCAACACTTTCCCAGCCAAAAACCTAACTAGATCTATTCGAACAGCCTTCTACACTCACGAACAAGAACACACTTTGAACTAGAAATCATGGCACATTTACTGGTTACACAAAAACCTCCCTTTGCTTGCCTTAGAATCGAATAGCCGGAAGAAAATAGCAGCAGCAGCAATCGTATGGTGTTTGTGGGATTTTTAGGGTTTGCAATGTGTTGAAAATATATTCGGTATATATGGATTGGAACAAACCGTGAATATTGATTTGGATAAATAAGGAATGACCACATTTTAAGGATTGTGATCAATCAAGTTTTTAATGCATGATTATCTCCTTAATCCTTTAGCCGAAAATTGTATTGTGTCCAAAATAATGTCGCCACTTTAGACATGCTTTAGAGAACATATGTTTTGTGAATTTTATTTATAATGTAAAGTTTTATTTACTTAATTTATTAGGTAACTTAAGGTTTAATTACTTTAGGTTAAGTTCAAATAATATTTCTTATATGATTTTATATATTCCTAAAACTTTAAAATTTGAGGGGTATTTTTGTCATTTCAGATTATGCTAATTTTAGGGTTTTACAACTTTTGTGATGCTTGCAAAATTGGAAAACAAGTTCATAGTAGCCATAAGGCTAAAAATATGGTGTCTACATCTAGGTGTCTAGAACTTTTGCATATGGATTTATTTTGTCCATCCGCTATACAAAGTTATGGAGGTAACTTCTACACTTTGGTTATAGTTGATGATTATTCAAGGTACACTTGGACAAACTTTTTGAAAAATAAAAATGAAGCTTTTGATCAATTTGAAATTCTTAGTAAGAAAATTCAAAACAAACTATATAGTCGTATTGTGTCAATAAGAACGGATCATGGTCGTGAATTTGATAATGAAACACAATTTGGAAACTTTTGTGATGACAACGGCATAACAAATAATTTTTCGGCTCCTCGTACTCCTCAGTCAAATGGTGTTGTAGAACGTAAAAACCAGACTCTTCAAGAGATGAGTAGAACAATGCTTAATGAACGAAACGTACCACAAAAGTTTTGGTGTAACACCGTTGACACTTCAACCTACATTTTAAATAGAGTATTAATTCGACCATTTTTAAACAAAACACCATACGAAATATATAAAGGTAAAAAGCCTATGCTAGGATACTTTAAAGTGTTTGGAAGTAAATGTTTTATTTTAAATACTAAGGATTATCTCACCAAATTTGACACAAAGTCTTATGAAGGTGTATTCCTTGAATATTCTCAAAATAGCAAAGCTTATATTGTTTTAAACAAAGAAACCTTAAGAGTCGAGGAATCGTTAAACGTAACATTTGACGAAAGTCCACCTCCCTCTAAGACATCATCTTTGGTAGATGATGACTTAGTTGAAAGTCAACTTGTGGAAAACGAAGATAATATAAATAATGAAAAGGAAGATGAACTATCAAACAAAGAAATTGTCCATATCAAAGAACCTAAAGGTCATCCATTAGATAGTGTTATAGGAAAAATATATGAAAGAACCTTAAGGTCACAAGTCCAAAATCAAATCAACTTCTTTTGTTTTATGTCAACCGTTGAACCCAAAAATATAAATGAAGCTATAAAAGATGAATCTTGGGTCATTGCTATGCAAGAAGAATTAAATCAATTTGTTAGAAATGATGTTTGGACATTAGTTCCTCAACCAAAATTCAAATGATAATTGGAACAAAATGGGTCTTTCGAAATAAAATGGATGAACATGGTGTAGTGTCTAGAAACAAAGCTAGGCTAGTAGCACAAGGTTATAATCAACAAGAAGGCATTGACTACGATGAGATTTTTGCTCCGGTTGCTAGGCTCGAGTCTATTAAAATTTTACTTGCATATGCATGTGCACATGATTTCAAACTTTTTCAAATGGATGTCAAAAGTGCATTTTTAAATGGCTTTATAAATAAAGAAGTGTATGCCGCTCAACCTCCGGGCTTCACCGATTTTGAATAACCAAATCATGTTTACAAACTTAAAAAGGCTTTATACGGACTTAAGAAAGCACCAAAAGCATGGTATGATCGACTTAAAACATTCTTAGTTGACCATAAGTACACAATGGGTTTAGTAGATAACACTCTCTTCACCAAGAAAAAGGATTCACATATTATCATTGTCCAAATATATGTGGATGACATCTTATTCGGATCAACTTGTCAAGAGTTATGTGATGATTTCTCAAAAATCATGCATGACGAGTTTGAGATGAGTATGATGGGAGAACTAAACTTTTTCTTAGGTCTTCAAATAAAACAATTAGAAGATGGGATATTCTTTAACCAATCTAAATACATAAAAGACGTGCTTAAGAAATTTGGTCTTGAAGACTCTAAACCTATTAAAACGCCTATGTCCTCGGAAACCAAACTCACCAAGGATGAAGAAGGTGAATCTGTAGATAACACTAAATATAGAGGAATGATTGGTAGTGTACTCTATCTCACGGCTAGTAGACCTGACATTATGTTTAGTGTTTGTCTATGTGCTCGCTTTCAAGAAGATCCAAAAATATCACATCTTGAAGCCGTAAAACAGATTTTTAGATATATAAAAGGTACTACATATCTAGGATTATGGTATCCCAAAGGAACGGGAGTAGAAACCATAGTGTATGCTGACTCGGACCATGCCGGTGACTATGTTGATAGAAAAAGCACAAGTGGTATTTGTACTTTTTTTGGACATTATCTTACCTCATGGTTCTCTAAGAAACAAACGGCTCTTGCTAGTTCAACAATCGAAGCCGAATATGTATCAGCCGGGAAAGCATGTCAACAAGCTCTTTGGATGAAGCAAGCTCTTGTCGACTATGGAATTTAACTTAACGACATCTCTATTCTTTGCGACAACAAAGGAGCTATCGATCTCAGTAAAAATCCAGTTCAACATGCTCGAACTAAACACATTGAAATCAAACATCATTTCCTTCGCGACAATGTTCAAAAAGGACACATCTCAATCGAGAAAGTATCCTCAGAAGACAACAGTGTCGATATCCTAACCAAACCTCTTAAACGAGAACCATTTAACCTTCTTAGATTTGGACTAGGACTAATGGAACCTAATTTGTAGTTTTGAGTATAGCTTAGACCTTCTTTTAACCAAAATGACGAAACTGGCCAAGTTGAGTTCTGGTCCCAAGGAACCAATCGACAACAAGGACGGAACCAAATATTTGGTTTCACCCCATCCGTGGGTTCCTGGGCCAGAGTTTAAACACAGAAAACAAACACTCCTTCTCACATAACCAAAACACATAAACGACTCAAACTCATCCCACACCATACCACTCTCAAAATTAAGGCCTCTCCTTCAACTAATCTCAGTGCTAATCAACATTGTAAGTGTCCTTACTACTTTCTTCTCTCAATTCTGAGTCTAGGACTTCAAATTTATGCACAAAACCAATACTTGGAGATTAAGCATTTTCTTACGTAAATCATGAAGTACATTTGTAAATTACATAACTAATCATGTTTCCCTTAGTTAGGAATTGCATCTTACAAACCATTATCATGATTTACTAAAAACCCCATGTCAAAATTTTGTAAAAGCTTCTCACTTTTAGGACAAATAATTTTTCACATTGCTCATACAAATAAAAACATTATTTTTAAAACATCACTTGCATAATGTCTCTTGAATGCTAAAGGAAGTACATAATTAATATGTATTTTCGGGTACATTCAATCGAAGCTACATTGAATTAGGAGCGTTTGGGTTATCTCTCACATTTTTCCAAAAACTACTAAATAGAAACTATTTATGCATTAAAAGGAGTCGAGATAACCGCACCTCCACATAGTCATCATATAGTCACATTCTAGAACATCATATCAAAATTCTCATTAGTTTCGACTAAAGTGTGAAATTTTTGTATTTAGGATCAAACATGCCTCCCGCAACTTTCTATGACCACAAAGACACTCTCAAATACATCCCCAAACACCATAGGACTAAAGGACTCACCCCGGATCAAGTCAAAATTTTCAAAGCTCTAGAGAAATGCTATTTTCATGAGGGTAGAACCATTGACCCATCCTTTCTAGAAGGAACAAACATTCTCCAACAACTTGCAACCATTCACTTTGATTGCCTCCTAGACATCAATGAACAAATTTGTCCTAGATTTGTCCTAGAATTCTATGCTAGTGTCGTTCTCGCAAGTGAAGATGATGGTCTAATAACCATTAACTTTAAGGTCAACCAACATGAGTATCACATTCCTCTTCGTCAATATGCCGAAGTCCTTAGAATTCCATGTGAAGGTACATGCCTTTACTCGGATAAATGGTCTCTTTTAACCCTTGACTCAATCGTTGATCGTATGCCTCCATACGACACTCCTCTAGTTGCCAAAGAAATCATCCAAGAACATCTTTTCCTTCCAAGAACCGCAACCACTAGGAGAACTCGTTCGGGTAATGAAGTTGACAAGGATCCTTTTGGAATGGAACTTAGTGAACTCAGACCCCAATTCGGTAAATGGGAAGAAATTCTTTGAGAAAATGTCTTGTGCACCGTAGGTAATCGTGATCATATCAATGCTTGTCTTTGTTACATGCTTTATAGTTTGTCCACCCGCCAACCTTTCAACTTAGCCTACTACACTGCCAAAAGGATGGCCGACATACCTATAAGAGGAACTACTGCTCTTCTCCATGGGATGCTTCTCACCCGTCTCTTTAGAGCTCTTGCTCCCATTCCACCTAATCTTAAAGGGTTTTGTACGGACTACTCTCTTGTTGATCACATTATGGTTCCATTAAGTGACAAAAGAGTAGCAAAGACTCAAGGGAAACGTCCTCATCCTCCAACTTCCTCATCATCATCATCAAATAGCGAAGAGGATGGACTCCCCAACTCTAGGCTTCCTCCACGTGACTACCTCTGACAACTTCCAGTAATTGAGAACGAATTAGAGGAGTTCAAGCAAATAAGAGGGATGTTCAAGTGCCTTGGAAGGATGACATCCAAGATCAAAAAGAAAGTAGGCAAACTATGAGAGGTTTTATGAGTGGTTTGGTACTAAGTTTCTAAAAACAATGATGTATGGTGTATTTTACTATTTCTAGGATGTTAACTTGGTATTTGACGATTATGTGAACTAATCATGTCTTGCAGGTAGATAACATCTTGATGTTATCATTTTTCCATTTTTTACATTATTAGTGAAATCGTTAGCCCCTGCTTGATCTATACCTATCCGTGTATTAATACCTGTTTTTTTATCGTTTCCTAATCACATTGAATTAATTACAAATCCAACCTGTTAAGGATTTTGGCGGATATGGCAGAACCAAAAATTTGTTTCCGCTCTTGTTTTTTCTGGGTACTCCCAAAATACACACCGCGGATAGGGCGGAACCATATTTTATGTCGCAAGGTAACTCATTCCTGCAGTTTTTTTTTATTTCGTTAATTCCCGCACTCTAGAACACTCATATTTTTTACTAAGATACTTTTTACTGGTATTCACTCATATTAGGATCATCTTAGTCCACTTAAACCAATAGGATAAGCATTTCCCACCAAAATTCAAAATTCCTCAAAAATCACTCAAGTTACCTTTCTTCACAAAGGAAGGAACCCTATATTTGGTTCTTTGCCATCCGTGGGTCTCTGACCTTAAAGATCTTGCAATGATTGCAAGACATTAACTGCATATCCTTCTTCTTTCACTCAACTCATCCCCATTGGGTTAACTTTGGTGATTAGACAAGCTTCTTTACCACTTCCAAATCATTAATAACCACCATTTTTGTATGGATCAACATCAAATCCAAACACACTCTTCCATAATGCTTTAATTCTATAAATTAGCACCTCCAAGATACACATTCCTCACACTTTCACCATCACTACCTATGATTTTTAGCATCTCATAAGCATTCTTCACAATGACAAAATCAACCAACTCATCACCCTCCTCAATACCACCAAGAAGAACTGCAAGGATAAGTGTCAGACATTTTTGTTTTGTCAACTTAACTTCATCATCAACAGACTCTTCACCACTTAACATCTCATCACCTATCATATATGAAAACTTCCTCACTTTAACCACTCCAACACCTCCACCAAGATCTCCTATCATTGTAACTACTCCACCACCAACCAAAACATCAATAGCCACCACACCACCTCCTGCTCCATCTCAACCACCCAAATCACCATCACCTCCCAAGTATTCAAAACTTAAACCCATAGAACTCTTTGCTACACCACCAACCTCACCACATCCATTTTTGGACAACTTAGAGGACTTGCCACCAAGATCAACAAATCCACCACCTCTTCCGTCTTTTGCTTCCATTGAGCATATCGCTCATGAACAACCACGGACATCTTTTATGCCCAATGAGCCTTTTAATGGTGAACCATCTCAACCTCAACCTCTACTTTTTCATCCCATTTATAGGAAAATCCATGGCCCACTCTATGGAGACCAAGCTCCACCACCTCAACAACCTCAACCCTTTTCACCTACTCTTAGAAACATTGACGAGTCCATGTGGATTGATCCTCCACAAACTCAAGAAAAAATCAATGATCAACTAGACCACCTTTATGCCTTCTCCAACACGGTGGATTCTCACCTCCATGAAGCTATGCAACTACAAATGTTGATCCCGGCAATATACTTGATCGAATCCCTTAGCTTGTAAAGGTTTAGTTATCTTAGATAAATCTAAAACAACTAAGTATAGAAACTGTCTTGAAGTATATCAAACACAATGCGGAATCTTGTATTTAACCTTAAAAAGAACTTTATATTGAATGAAACAGTAAATAATAACATAAGAATATCAAACTAAACACTTCAATATTATTGATATAATACGAATACTCAAAAGTATTAGGGTTTACAATCTTGAAGTTCTATAAAGAATCGTATTGATCTCTATGCCCTAGAACCTCCTTTTATAGACTAGGGAGTCCTAGTCGGCTTACAATTACTTGCTAAACAAGATAAATATTTAAAGAATCTTTTCTATATTTATTTAACCGACTATACAAGTCTATCTCATAAGCAGTACAAACTAAACACTCTAGTAGTTGTATCTCTAACTCTAGCAGTCATATTCTGATAGCAGTTGTAACTCTGAACTGGCAGCAGTAACATTTAGTCTAGCAGTAGTATACCACTTAGTGTATTTCCTTGAACATCTTCAGCTTTACTAGCAGTATTAAAATACGCTAGCAGTTGTAACCTTTATATCTAGCAGCAGTAATGACTTGTATCATTTTTCTTGTAATACCTGAGTAGTTGTAATTATATAAGCAGCAGCATCTCTAAAACCCAACAATCCTCCCCTAAACTTGATATTTTCTCCTAAAATCATCAAGTTTCAATCATAGCTTGAACAAACACTAGGAGGATGCTTCCAAACATATTAATTTTGTTAATTTGCATTGGGTGTGAGAATATCTTGCATCTTTCTAAGTAACTGATATGCTATGTCATCATAAGGATACTGGAGTTGCAGTCTTCTCTTACCATGCAACATTTGATGAACAATCCCTTTCTGATATTTTATAGGATAATCTTTCTCCACAAGCATATAGATTGTCAAGGCATGGGCATCTAAAACATGAAATCCACAAGACTGAAAAAGTTTCCACTGTAGAACTGTGTTGTATTTTAGATTTCTCCACTCCTCATCCTCATGATGTGGTTCAAACATCACTTTCAAATATCTCCATATGACTCTATCATAAATTTGTTCTGGCCTGTTATAACCAAACTTATCTTTATACAGCTTCCATAGAGTCACCATATCCTCTCTATCAAAATGTTGGACCATCTGTAGAAAACTAATAAACCTCACAGATTTTCCATCAGCTCTCTTGATATCCCAATATGCTGTCTTACCATGTAATCCTGAAGTAACAGCAATAATTGGAAGTTTGACACTGAGAGGAACAGCATCCATGACTTCTTCTTCATTGACTAATGCAAGTTCTGTATGAGCTTGCATTTGTACTTTATCACTTTCATTCTCTACATCAGCTTGCTGTTTCTGAGGTATGCACACATGACAGATCTTCTTTGTGCTTTGGTGGGTGGCTTGTTCTTCTTTGCTGCTAACCTTTGTGCTGCATAAAACTTCTTCCTTTCTTCAATAAGCTCTTTCAACATTCTAGCTTTTTGATCAATTGAATACTGCTCTTGTTCTTCTTGTGTGAGCTTTTGGGCAAGTTCCCAATCAGCATCACACTGGGCTCTTTCTTCATCCCATGCAGCAATCAATGCTAAAGTCTTAGCTTCCTTCTCAGCAGCAATTCTCCTTTGTTCCAAAACTTTCTTATTTTCCTCAGCAAACTCTGCAGCTAATTGTTCTGCAACCTCTGCATCAAGTTGCATTTGTTTTGTTTTTGAAAGTGGTTCCTTCACAGGCTCTTCAAAAAGTATAGCTTTGCCTTTTCCTTTGTCTTGTGGAGGTGGTTGTGTAGTTTTTACTGTAGAAGATGGGTCTCTTATAACAACACCTTTGACTGATGGTTTGGATGTCTTCAGTTTTATCATTGCTTGAGCCAACATAGTTTCATCATCCATAACCTCAGCAGTAGAAACTTGTTGTTCAGCAGTAGAAACTTCTTTTGTTGTAGCAGTAGAAACTTCTTTTGTTGCAGCAGTAGAAACTAACTCACTAGTAGCTGTAACATGCTCACTAGCAGTAGTAACTTCTCCAATACTCTTTACTGTTTTCAACATAATCTTAGCTTCTTCAACAAGCTTTTCAACATCAATACTTTGAGAATCTACTACTTGCTCCCTCTGTTCTTCATTAACACTTTTAACCACTTCTTCTAAAACCACTTCATTACCCTGAGTATCAGCAACCACAAACTCATATTCATCACTCTCTGCACCAATACTCATGTCCATATCAAATCCAGCACCCTCATTATCCTTAGCCTCCCCTAAAACTTGGCTTTCATTCCTCCCCTGTTTGGGAGCATCCTCCCCCAAACTTGTAGCCCTAGAAGAATTAACCCTTTGAGATGTGCCCACCTTATGTACTTTTTTTAGTTGTTGAGCTCTTGACCTTTTGATACCTTCTAAGAATCTAACCCTTCTCTTCAAAGATTTGATTTCACCACCTTGAGAAGCAGTAAGTTGTTGTAGATCAAGAACTTGTGCAGACAGTTTGGTACAAGTTTCCATCAATTCCTTAAGCAGTTCAATTCTATCCTCACCACTTCGGCTTGTGTTACCTAGCCCAAGAGGTGGATCACTGGAAGTGTTAAGCTTAGTCTCAACCCTAGGTTGAGCATCTGAACCCCCCATATTAGCCATTTGACTGGGTCCTTCACCTGAATTAGTTCCATGGGAACCAGACTCATTAGAAGTTGTCTTGGTTTGGGTCTTACTGATGGTATCACTGGCCTGTGCTGCTTCTAAGCTAGACACAGTAGTGGCAGCCCTTACCAACATGTCATTCTCCACTCCTATGACAGCCTGATCTGCAACAATGTGAGTAGAACCACTAGCCTGAGGTAGCTCAGTATTCTATGAATGAGTCATACGTTTGTATGTCTTTTGAGATTGTTGTGATGATGATGCCAAAAGTGTGGGTGTGTGATGGGTAACAGCTGGGATTGCTGAACCTTCACCCTGAGTTTGTCTAGCAAGTTCTAACATTGTAGCAAACAATGGTGTAACTTTGCCTGAAAAATCTTTTCCATTCCTCCTCATGTTAGTGAAAACTTTTTTAGTAAGAGAGGGAGTGGGATAAACAGTTTTATGTCTGTTCTTTTTAACAAACTGATTGTCCAAAAAGATTTGTAAAAACCTTGGATAGATAAAATATTTGCTTGAAAAACTATCCAAGTTCTTAACCATATTGTCAAAAATTAATTTAGAAAAATTAAATCTTTTATCATTATCAGCCAAACAAATTATAGCAGATGCCAAATTGCTACTGAATTCATTCAAACCAGTGGTCTTTGGACTATGACACACTACGACAGTATGGATTAAGAATTTCCACTGATGAGAAAATAGACCTTTGTAAAATTTTAAACCATCATTTTGCCTCTCATAGCCCATCTGTGAAAGTGTTTGAAAAATTATTGAATCAGGAAGATTCTCAATACCCTTAGCATCTCCTAGAAGAAGATCTCTTCTAATAGAAGCCTCTGTTATGAGTATCTCCTGCTCATCTACAAGGGTAATAATTTGTACTTCCTCATTATGAGTTTCGACCTTAGCAGACGACCAAAACTGTATAATGTTGGAAACATATATAGTAGACTTTGTGGAAAACTAGAAGGGGGGTTGAATAGTTTTACGTCTTTTTAATTTTATTATGAAAACTATATTTACTTATAAAAACTTAGATTCGAATTTATGTCAACTCAACTCTTGAACAATATGAACAAATATAAATAAATGTAAATTAACAATGCAAATAAAGTAATGAAATGAAATGCAAGATAGAGATGGAAAGATCTAACCGAGAGACAAGAGATTTATAGTGGTTCGGCTACAAGGACACCTTCCTTGCCCTACTCCACTCCCCGAGCTCCAAACTCGAGAGTTTTCTTCACTCTGTCAACTAGCTCCCTTATGGCGGAGAAAACCTTACACAACTTTCGCTTACACCGATTTAACACACAAAGCTAGATGTCGAGTTCTAATCGTAGCTAGAACCAATCTCACAACTAAAATCAGAACTGCTTCACAACTTCTTCTTCACGACTTCTTCACAACTTCTTTACTACAACTACACACCTTCTTCACAACTTCTTCACGACTTCACACCTTCTTCACAATAGCTTCACACCTACTTCACTACCTAGCACTACTTGTATGTTCTTCTTCTTCTTCACACCTTCACTACTTACACACCTTCACTTCTTCACAACTTGACTACTTACACACTAATCTAGCCTAATCTATTATGTTCACACCTATCTAACAAATATACACAACTTATACACAAATGAATGAATGATTACACAAACAACTTAGATAGCAAGATGATACTAAGTTGTAATACTTCTTCTCTAGTGGTTGAAGGAGTATTCTTCTTTTGCACTTGGGTGGTAGAAACTTGGATCACTTGGAAACCAATGCTTAAGAGAAATGATCAAAGGATTTTAGAAAGGATTTACAAGGATTAGAGGTGATTTAGAACAGAAGGTTTGGAGTGCAAAAGGTGAGGAAAAAGTCCAGGGAAAGTCCAGTATTTATAGGCAAATCTGGACAGCTGGAGGAGCGGGGCGGTCCCATTAAATAGGGGGCGGTCCTCTTAAAATTAAGGGGACCGCCTTGTATATTTAAGGGGGCCGCCCATTTGACCGTTGCCCAGATTTGTCTTTTTGTGGGGAAGGTTTTTCTGGAACATTTTTACCATTTTTGGTTGAAAATTTGAATTCATAATTTTATAAAAGATTAAACATTTTTATTTAATACCAAAAATGATTTTCTAAAAGATATAAAATGTTTTGGGTCATTTTATAAAAAATCTAGTGATTAAAAAAATGTTCCTTTGATCATATAATGCATTAAGCATTTGTTCATTCATACCTTAAGTGATTAAGTTGTAGAAATGAATATTTCCAACTAAATACTTTTTTACTTAATAAGTTTATGTTTGATGAGTTTACATTTTGTGATCATCAAAACATAGAGATATGAATAAGTAATGATAATGTTTTTAGGCATTATTTATATCAACAATCTCCCCCTTTTTGATGATTACAAAACTTAAACTCATTAAATCCAAAACATTATTTTTGGACAAGTATTTAGTGAGTTTATATTCACTTCTCCCCCTTTTTGTAGAATCAAAAAGGTTATGCCGACAAATTTCAGATACGAAATTTTTTGGGGCGAAAACTCCCCCTTGATGTGTGCTCCCCCTCGTTTGAGGGCACCAAGGAATCGAGATATGGAATACTTGCAAGAAAAATATTAGAAGCACAAGCTTACATAGCAAAATATGGAATATAAAAACAACAATCATGGCAGACAACAATCATGACAAACAAGTATTAAGAACTTATAACAAGACATTAATTAGCATGCTTGAAACATATAACAAGAAAAAGGTCCTAAATTGCCAAAGAGAGCTTTCGGACTTGCTTGTGACACGAAAGCTTGGAAAATAAGCATACAGTTATGCTTAGATGGTTGATGGTAGAGTGTTTGGAATGGAATTGGTTGAGTGAGGGTAAGGATGTTAGATTAATAGAGGTATATTTTTGGAGGTGGAGTGTTTGGAGGTGGAGAGTTTGGAGCGGAAAGCATGTGAATAGTATTTAGTTATTTGATGGTAAGGGAAGTGGAGGGATGGAGTGGATCTAACGATGTTATATCGGTTTAGAGAAGGAATAGGATGAGGACGAGTGAGTAGATATTTGATCCAAGAAATATCTTCACTCAAGTGGAGATGTTGGATGAGATCTAGTAAGAAGATACTCAATACAAGTGAAATGTTTATTTAAGGCAATGATTTGTTTTTGGAGAAGGACACAACAAGGACAATAGTTGACATAATTATCAACTTGATTTAAATTGTGAGGGTGAGGTGAGCAATTTGAGTAGGGTGAGGATGGAGGATGGAGGTTGGCCCTTGTTGCAAGGTGCATAGCAAGGAGATCACTACGGTCATGGATTTGGTCATTTGGTGGAAGTGGAAGAAATTGGGGTGTGTAGTTGGAAGTAAAGTTGGATGTTTGACCAATATGATGAGGGTTTTGAAAGGTTTCAATGAGGTTGGTTTAAGGTTGAGATGTGTAGTTTGGAACGAAGGTGGAGGTTGAGGTTATTTTGTGATGAAGGAGGACTTAGAAGGGAGTTGATCCAATTGAGCAAGGTGCAAGGCAAGAAGAGCACAAAGCTCATGGGCTTCTTTAAGTTCTTCAATGAACTTCAAGTGTTTGGAAGAGGGTGATGATGGTGGAGTGTGGTTGTTATGATGGATGAATGAACACTAATGATGGAAAAGGGCTATTTATAGTGTAAGAATGGTGTGGTTTAGGAAGGTAAATTTTGGAGGGTGGTTTAGAAATGTGATGATGGTTGAGTATGGTTGTTATCTGGGATGGATGTTTGAACATGTAACATAGGAGTAACATGTGAGTTGGTAGGAAGAGGTGGTGATACTCTTGGTGGTGGAGACATTTATGAGCTTGGGTAATTATGAGTGGATGAGGATGGAGATATGGAAGAAGGGGATATTCTAAGAGTGGTGAGTGTTTTGGGTGTACATTGGTAGGTTGAATAAGATGTGAGGTATTGTGAATGAGATTGGAATAATTGTTTAGAGAATGATCATGCTCTTCATATGAATCATATGGAAGAGATAAATAGGTATTTTTGGGAGTAAAGATGGGCGATTGGTTATTATGATGAGGTTTGTGAAAGGGTTCATTGGAATGAGCTTGAGGATTGGGAGTATAGTTGGGAACAAATGTGGGTAGAGGTGTTGTTTGTTTATGTGGAATGGGAGTGTTTATGAGATGATGGAAGATTATGAGGAATGGAAGTGTTTATAGTGTGGGATTGATGGTATTAAGGAATGAATATAATTTGTTGGATGGATTGGAATAAGATATGTTTGTGAATTTTAGGAAGTGTAGGATGAAATGGGCTAAAAAAAATA
The DNA here is from genome assembly GCA_021014915.2 of Artemisia tridentata subsp. tridentata. NCBI lineage: Eukaryota > Viridiplantae > Streptophyta > Magnoliopsida > Asterales > Asteraceae > Artemisia > Artemisia tridentata. The sequence continues at coordinate 202,900,304 of CP139506.1, forward strand.
GAAAAAGGGAACAGCACCTTCGACCATCAGATGGCCGGTCCCCTTAATTAAGGGGCCGGTCCCCTTAAACATTAAGGGGGCTGCCTTATGATTTAAGGGGGCCGCCCATCTGGTGGTTTCCAGATTACTGGAAATGGGTTTTTGGCAAAAAATTGTAGAAAGGTTTGTGTTTTTGGGTTTAGTTTCAAGCAAGTCCAACTCTTTGAGGCAATTAAGCATGTAATAGATATCTATGCAAAACATGTTAATTAAAGAGATTAAGAAAATAAGTAATTTCATCTAGCATGTAAACATCCTCATCAAGCAAGTAATATATATGGACTAGGAAACAATAAACTACACCAAGTATTTTCTAAATTATATTTAAGTGGGACGATTAATGAACTATTAGATGGATTCTAATGTGTGCCTATGTGCAATAAATGGGAACTTAAGATAGCATGGACTTCTAGACTTGTTACAAACAAAATCTTAATAGACAAACCATGGTCCGCTTGATTTGACTTAGTTCACTTATAAATGTCATGTACATAAATATAGATGACAAATATGAGATCACCATGCATGATTTAAAGAAATATTTTTAGCATTATTCAACAATGTTTGAAAGTGGGTTTTTATGTAGATGTGAAAGTTATTTGAATAAAATAGATTGGGTTTTATTTCAAAAATGTGTTTATGAAAATGGGTAAAAAGAAATTCCCAATCTTTGACTTTGATCAAAATAGAATTATGGACATAGATAAAGAAGAAAACTGAGATAGTAAAACATGTTAATAGAAAAGTGAAATAGTCATTTAAAAAATTATTTTTCCAAAATGTTAAGTTTTTGTATATTTTTAAAGATACTTGATTTTTGACAACAAATACCATTAATCCTAGATTTTAAAAATGGTTGTTAAAGATCTCATGCTCAAGGGAATTGGTTAAGGCTATTGTCACATGCTACCCTTTTCTACATATCCTATGGTCATAAGGAAGTGATGACGAAATTCTATATGTTTGATGCGAGAGTGTTGAATGGGATATAACCTAACATCTATAGCTCCTTTGTTGTCGCACACTTATCTAACTTGATCATATTCTACGAGAGCGTGTTGCAAAAATCGGCCGAATCGGCCGATTAATCGGCCCTGGAACTTGGAGAGAATTCCAAGGTAATCGGCCGAGTCAAGAAAATCGGCCGATTAATCGGTAAAAAATCACTAATCGGCCACGGACCGCCTCAGTACCGATTCACGATTTTTGTAACATTGAACTTGATGCCATATTCTACGAGAGCTTGTTTCATCCATAGTTTTCTAACGCGAGAAATCTAATCTTACTTCTATGTTAATGATTAATCCACTTAACTCATTTCACTTCATCACCATGAGTTTTCTAATAGTGGACATAGAAGATTTCCATTTTAAATTTGAGAAGGCTAAATGAGTTCAACAGTGAATACTTCATTTAATACTTAGGGGCTAACTAAAGGGTTTCTAGTTTATTAAATCATAAAACGGATATAACTAAAGGTGTGAATGCAATGCAACCTATCAAACTAAGCATATCCTAAGGCAATGATTAATAAGACTATATGTATGAAGTAACTACTCATAAAATTTAAAGAGAGAACGTACCTTATGTCCAACTTTTCTTCAAATACTTCAAGGTGATATATTGACTTATAGAAGCCAATCATAGATGAGTTTCTGAATTATTCAATGAGTGACGATTTAGCCACTTGGTCCCCACTGTCTCATTTGTCCAAAATTGTTTGAACCAAACATGGTTTGCATTTGCATGTATGGTGAAAGTATTCCCCAAGGGTTGAAACTTGGTTGAAGTGAATAATTCCACATTGGGTGATTATTATTATTAGGAAAGTTTTGTCTACCTTGATTTCTTCTAGATTGAGGGGTTTTAGACCGAGGATGAGGATTATTTGGTCTATTTGGAGGTGGAGTTTTAGATCTTAATTTCGGTATAGAAAATCCGGTTTTGGCTTTTAATGATGGTTTATAAAAACTTTTTACTTCCTCATCACTCGCAATAGGTATTTTTCTATCTTTTATAAGTATATACTTAGGTTTTGACTCTAATGGTTTTTGTTTACTAGATTGACATTCAAACTTTACATTTTTATTTTCACTAGTTGAAACATTATTTGAGTTGTATCCTAGACCGGTTTTATCTCTCGAAGTTCCTTGACCACTTATTATTTTCTTAAGTGAGTTACTACTATTTTTAAGCTTGTCAAGTTTGGAAATTTCATCTTTAAGTTTTTCGTTTTCATTTTTGACCTCTAGACGTGTTTTACATTCTATAAAAACTTCTTTTCCTTTTTCAAAATGTTGTAGTTTAATTTTTAATTCGAGTACTTCATTTTCCAATCGATTATTAATATGTTTTAGTGATTTATTTTTAGCCATGACTTTTTGACCTAATTTGCATAACCTATTATATTCATTATCTAGGTCTTTTTCGTCTAATGATTGATTTTTGTCACTAAAGTATTTGGTTTCGGAAAGTACCTCATTTGATGTCTTTGCCATAAGACATTTTGCGTCGTTTGCTTTGTCCGCTTCATCTTTGTCGCTATCACTCCATGCTCCACTAACAAAGGCGTTTTGGTAATCATAACCCGGTGGCTTTGGACATTCGCCAATGAGATGGTTTTGGCTTCCACATCTAAAACACTTTCTTTTCTCGTAGTTATCATTCCTATTTCTTTGAAGCGATCTTCTTTCATCTCGTGGTTGTCTTGTAAATCTTCCTCGTCTCTTTAGAAATTTCTTGAACTCTCTTACGTCCATAGCATATTCTTTGTTATCACTCTCGGAGGTTGAGCTATCCTCTTCACTAGATTCCTTCCTAGCTTTCAATGCAATTGACTTGCTTTCCTCTCTTTTTCTTTTGACCATCTCGGAGTCTTTCTTTATTATTGCTTCGTAGACTTTCAAGTTGATGATCAACTCGTCAAGTTGAAGAGTTGACAAGTTCTTCAATTCTTCAATCGCCGTAACCTTAGCCCGCCATTTTGGATGAAGAGCCCTAAGAAATTTCCTAACAAAATTCTTACTAGAAAAATTCTCATCAAGTTCTTTTAAAATTGTGATGATAGTGTTAAACCTAGCAAAAGCATTATCTATTGATTCCTCTTCCGGAATCGTAAATTGTTCATATTGTTGAACAAGAAGTTCTATTTTATTATCTTTGACTTGACTATTACCTTGGTGAGTTATTAGTAAGGAGTTCCAAATTTCTTTTGCGGTTTCATACATAAAGATCCTTTCGTATTCTTTACGTGGTAACGCATTATAAATAACCATTTTTGCCTCATTATTTTTAGCTAGTTTCTTTTTCAAATCATCATTTTGTTTTTTATAAGGTACAATTTCATCTCTTTTAGTTAAAGGATTATTTTGAATAGGGGGAAAATCACCATAGGTAATAACATGCCAAAGATCAAGATCTTTTGATTTCACATAAGTTTCGAATCTATTTTTCCAATAAAGAAAACCATCACTTTCAAATAGCGGTGGTCTTTGCACAGATTGCCCTTCTAAATATTTTTCTGATTTCATAGATCGATTCAAGTTTTAAAATACAATATATTTTAAAAATCTTGTTTAACCTGTCTTTGATACCAATTGTGGAAAACTAGAAGTGGGGGGGGGGGGGGTTGAATACTTTTATGTCTTTTTAATTTTATTATGAAAACTTTATTTACTTATAAAAACTTAGATTCAAATTTATGTGAACTCAACTCTTGAATAATATGAACAAATATAAATAAATCTAAATTAACAATGCAAATAAAGTGATGAAATAAAATGCAAGATAGAGATGGAAAGATCTAACCGAGAGACAAGAGATTTATAGTGGTTCGGCTACAAGGACACCTTCCTTGCCCTACTCCACTCCCCGAGCACCAAACTCGAGAGTTTTTTTCACTATGTCAACAAGCTCCCTTATTGCGGAGAAAACCTTACACAACTTTCGCTTACACCGGTTTAACGATACAAAGCTAGATGTCGAGTTCTAATCGTAGCTAGAACCAATCTCACAACTAAAATCACAACTGCTTCACAACTTCTTCTTCACGACTTCTTCACGAATTCTTCACGACTTCTTCATCATGACTTCTTCACAACTTCTTCACGACTTCACAATAGCTTCACACCTTCTTCACAATAGCTTCACACCTACTTCACTACCTAGCACTACTTTTATGTTCTTCTTCTTCTTACACACCTTCACTTCTTCACAACTTGACTACTTACACACTAATCTAGCCTAATAAATTATGTTCACACCTATCTAACAAATATACACAACTTATACACAAATGAATGAATGATGACACAAACAACTTAGATAGCAAGATGATACTAAGTTGTAATACTTCTTCTCTAGTGGTTGAAGGAGTATTCTTCTTTTGCACTTGGGTGGTAGAAGCTTGGATCACTTGGAAACCAATGCTTAAGAGAATATGATCAAAGGATTTTAGAAAGGATTTACAAGGATTAGAGGAGATTTAGAACAGAAGTTTTGGGGTGCAAAAGGTGAGGAAAATGTCCAGGGAAAGTCCAGTATTTATAGGCAAATCTGGACAGCTGGAGGAGCGGGGCGGTCCCCTTAAACAGGGGGGCGGTCCCCTTAAAATTAAGGGGACTGCCTTGTATATTTAAGGGGGCCACCCATCTGACCGTTTCCTAGATTTATCTTTTTGTGGGGAAGGTTTTTTCTGGAACATTTTTACCATTTTTGGTTGAAAATTTGAATTCATAATTTTATAAAAGATTAAACATTTTTATTTAATACCAAAAATGATTTTCTAAAAGATATAAAATGTTTTGGGTCATTTTATAAAAAATCTAGTGATTAAGAAAATGTTCTTTTGATCATATAATGCATTAAGCATTTGTTCATTCATAGCTTAAGTGATTAAGTTGTAGAAATGAATATTTCCAACTAAATACTTGTTTACTTAATAAGTTTATGTTTGATGAGTTTACATTTTGTGATCATCAAAACATAGAGATATGAATAAGTAATGATAAAGTTTTTTGGCATTATTTATATCAACAGACTTTACTGTTAATGCATACCTAATATGAGTAGCATTGAGAAAATCAATGATTTCAGTAAAATCTTTAGCCCTTTAGGTTTTTCCAAAAACGCAACATTATTGTGTGGTTCAGTAAAAGTTGTTGATGCAAATAATGTTCTAAAAATGTTATTTATATCTTTCGATTACTTCACGTTTTGAGGATGACAAAATGTGAAATCACGTTACGTTAAAATTAACGTAAACAATTTTTTAATCAGAAGATCCCGTTTCTACGCAAATCACTCTAGAACAAATTTACAACTTGACAAATGATCAAAGAAGTGAATTTGTGTTTTGAGACTTCACATTTTAATGGGACAAAACATTTTTTTCAAAACTAACACATGACAAATTATTTTTGAAATATTAAGAAATGTTTTAATGGAAAAATATGTTTGAAAATCACAACAGCTATTTTTCCCCCCAAAATCAGCTCCAACCATCCCCAAATAAGTTTTCACCAGAAAAGACAAAATTTGGAGCGTCCTAGTCTAGGATGGCTCAACGGTTCCACTAAATTTAGTGGAGCCGTGGCATGTTTAGTGGAGCCGTCCGTACTATTTTTTCTGTAACGTTCAGATTTTCTTTGCCTATAAATACCAACCCCTTTAATTCACAGATTTTAGGCATCCTTACACACACAAAACTTTCTGAGTTGAATACTCTCTTCACACTTTCTTTCTTAGATCATTTAGGTTAGTTTTTCTTTTGTTCAAGAGTGATCCAATCATCCTTCAAGTGATCCTCTTCATTCCTCTTCACTTGCAAGAGAAGAACACAAGTATCCAAGTTGATACAAGGTGTTATCATTCCTCTTCATTATCAAGAGAAGAACACAAGTGTCCAAGTTGATACAAGGTGTTATCATTCCTCTTCATTAGCAAGAGAAGAACTCAAGGTATTCAAGAAGATACAAGAGTTGTAGTTGTTAGGTTTTGTAACACTTGTTACAACCTTGTTGTATCTTAGCATACATCAAGATTATCTTTCTTTTGTGAGAGTGTGAGTGAAGATCATTGTGATCTTAAGAGATAGTGAAGATCTCTTAAAGCCATTGGGCTTGTGTGTGAGTGATCAAAGGATCTAGAGTAGTTAGATTAAGTAGAGTGAAGTGATAGTTGATCTTTGTGATCGTGTTGAGATCGTGGTGATCTCTTGAAGCCATTGGGCTTGTGTGTTTGGTCATGTGGACCTTGGTAGATTGGTGCTAGCTAAGATTAGCACTCGACATTTAGCTTAGTGTCGATAATAGGATAAGCGACGTGTACGGTTTTCTCCGCCTGAAGGGAGGTTGTTGACATAGTGCTTGAAACTCTCGAGTGTGGTACTCGGGGAGTGGAGTAGGGCGAAGAAGAGCTTCGTAGCCGAACCACTATAAATCCTCTGTCTCGGTTTGATCTTTCCAACTCTACTCTTTACTTTCATTATTTTATATTAGTTAGTTTAGTGTGTAGTTCATATTGGTGTTGATTGATTACACATAGAGTTTGAATCAAAGTTTCTAATAGCCAACTTTTAAAACAAGATTTTTAAAAGAATTTTAAACCGGTAAACTATTCAACCCCCCTTCTAGTTTCCCACAATTGGTATCAGAAGCCACGTCAGTCAAGATTTTAAAGTATATTGTATTTTAAAACTTGAATCGATCAATGGATTCCGAAAAATATCTAGAAGGGCAATCTATGCAAAGACCACCACTTTTCGAACCCGATTGTTTTATTTTTTGGAAAACAAGATTCGAAACGTATGTGAAATCAAAAGACATTGATCTTTGGCATGTTATTACCGAGGGTGACTTTCAACCTATTCAAATGAATCCGAAAACTAAAAAGGATGAAATAGTTTCTTATGATAAACAGAGTGATGAATTTAAAAGGAAATTAGCCAAAAATAATGAGCCTAAAATGATGATATATAATGCTTTGCCTAAAAAGGAATTTGAAAGAATTTTCATGTGTAATATGGCAAAAGATATTTGGAAAACTTTGTTAGTCACTCACTAAGGTAATAACCAAGTCAAAGAGAACAAGATAGATCTTCTTGTTCAACAATACGAACAATTTTCCATTTCGGAAGATGAGTCAATAGATAATGCTTTTGCTAGATTTAATACTATTATCACTAGTCTTAAAGCTCTTGATGAAGGTTACTCTAGCAAGAATTATGTTAGGAAGTTTCTTAGGGCTCTACATCCTAAATGGAGAGCAAAGGTCACCGCCATAGAAGAGTCAAAGGACTTGGCGACTTTGTCACTCGATGAACTTATAGGAAACTTGAAAGTTCACGAGATGATAATCAAGAAGGACTCCGACATAGTCAAAGGCAAAAGCGAGAGAGTTAGGTCTCTAGCATTGAAAGCCAAGAAGGAGTCTAGTGATGAGGAATGCTCAAGTTCCGATAGTGAAGATGAGGAATCTCATCATACAAGGCATGCAACGGAGGTAATGTCACTTTCGGTAGCAAACTTAAGGGCAACATTATAGGCAAAGGTACGATCACTCAAAACTCCCTCACTATTAGAAATGTTGAGCATGTAGATAACTTAGGATTTAATTTGCTTAGCATTAGTCAAATGGTAGATAATAAGTGTAGAGTTATATTCTCTGAAGAGGGAAGTGAGATAATTAAGGATGGTAAAACCATAGGCAAAGGAGTTAGGAAAAATGGCTTATTTGTTATGAAAATAGGAAATAAGCCTCAGGATAGGATATGCTTAGCAACCATAGATGATAATTCAACTCTATGGCATAGGAGGTTAGGTCACACCAATATGCATTTGATACAATCATTGGCATCTAAGGAATTAGTTAGAAACCTACCTAAGATTAAGTTCGACAAACACTTTTGTGACGCTTGTAAAGTTGGAAAACAAGCTCATTCAAGTCACAAAGCTAAGAATATGGTCTCGACCTCTAGATGCCTAGAACTCCTTCACATGGACTTATTCGGTCCATCCGCCGTACGGAGCTACGGAGGAAATTACTAGACCTTAGTAATAGTTGATGACTATTCTCGGTATACTTGGACTAGATTTCTTAAGAATAAGACTCAAGCTTTTGAGGAATTTGAAATCTTTAGTAGGAAAGTCCAAAACCAACTAGGATGTACAATAGTCGCTATTAGGACGGATCATGGTCGGGAATTTGATAATGAAGTGCAATTTGGAGTATATTGTGATGCTAATGGTAATACTCACAATTTCTCGGCTCCACGCACTCCACAATCAAATGGGGTAGTAGAGCGGAAAAATCGTACTCTACAAGAGATGAGTAGAACGATGTTGAATGAACAATCAATTCCGCAAAAGTTTTGGTGTAATGCGGTGGACACCTCAACTTATATTCTTTATAGGATTCTAATTAGATCTATCCTAGGAAAAACCCCATATGAAATCATGAAAGGTAGAAAACCTACTCTTGATTACTTTAGAGTGTTTGGAAGCAAGTGCTTCATACTAAACACTAAAGATTACCTCACCAAGTTTGACCCAAAGTCTTACGAAGGTATCTTTCTAGGTTACTCCCAAAATAGTAAAGCCTATGTTGTCCTAAATAGAGAAACCATGAAAGTCGAAGAATCACTCAACGTGACATTCGATGAAAGTCCTCCACAAACTAAGACATCACCCTTGGTGGATGATGACTTAGATGAGGATGAAGCCATTAGGGTCAATGGCAAGAAAACCTTAGAAGATGACATTGAGGGTGAAATAGTTGAAGTTGACGAAATTGTCAACATTAAGGAATCCAAAAACCATCCTATTGAAAATGTCATAGGTAATTTAAACCAAAGAACCCTTAGGTCACAAACACAAAACAAAAGTAATTTCTTTTGTTTCATATCAACCGTAGAACCTAAGAATGTAGGTGAAGCGATTAAGGATGAAAGTTGGATACTTGCCATACAAGAAGAACTTAATCAATTCACCGCAAACCAAGTTTGGGATTTAGTACCTCTTCCTAAGAATCAAACAATCATAGGAACTAAGTGGGTGTTTAGGAATAAACTCGACGAAAATGGCGTCGTAGTTAGGAATAAGGCAAGGTTGGTAGCACAAGGCTATAACCAACAAGAGGGAATAGATTATGATGAAACCTATGCACCCGTAGCTAGATTAGAATCAATTAGAATACTCCTTGCCTATGCTTGTACCTTATACTTTAAACTATACCAAATGGACGTGAAGAGTGCGTTCCTTAATGGTTATATCAACGAGGAGGTGTATGTTGCACAACCTCCGGGATTCATTGATTTCGAATATCCGAATCATGTTTACAAGCTCAAGAAAACACTCTATGGTCTTAAACGAGCTCCTAAAGCTTGGTATGATAGACTGAAAGCTTTCTTGATTGAACATGAATATACCATGGGAAAGGTTGATAACACACTCTTCACAAAGAAAAGAGATTCACATCTCATCATTGTTCAAATATATGTCGACGACATTATATTCGGATCAACTTGTTCAGAGATGTGCGATGATTTCTCTAAGATCATGCATGAAGAGTTTGAGATGAGCATGATGGGTGAATTGAACTTCTTCCTTGGTTTACAAATCAAACAAATGGAAGATGGTATCTTCTTTAATCAAGCTAAGTATAGTAAAGAAATGCTTAAGAAGTTTAGTTTAGAAGAGTCTAAGCCCATGAAAACCCCCATGTCCACGGAAATAAAACTCACGAAAGATGAAGAAGGTGAGTCTGTGGATAGCACTAAGTATAGAGGTATGATAGGAAGTTTACTATACCTCACGGCAAGTAGGCCCGACATCATGTTTAGTGTCTGCCTTTGTGCTCGCTTCCAAGAGGATCCCAAAACCTCTCACCTTGAAGCAGTTAAGCGTATCTTCTGATACATTAAAGGCACTATACACTTGGGATTATTCTATCCCAAGGAGACCGGTGTAGAAACTGTTGTCTATGCCAACTATGATCATGCGGGAGATTATGTGGATCAAAAGAGTACGAGTGGCGTTTGTACCTTCATGGGTTGTTGCTTAACTTCTTGGTTCTCCAAGAAACAAACGGCTCTTGCTATCTCCACAACCGAAGCCGAGTACGTAAGCGCCGGAAAGGCATGTCAACAAGCACTATGGATGAAACAAGCCCTTATAGACTATGACATTCATTTAGATGACGTCCCCATTTTGTGTGATAATAAAGGTGCTATTGACTTGAGCAAGAACCCTGTTCAACACTCCCGTACTAAACGTATCGAAATTCGCCACCACTTCCTTCGTGATATTGTTCAGAAAGGAAATATTTCTATTGAGAAAGTTCCTTCTCAGGACAATATCGCAGACATCTTTACCAAACCTCTCAAACGAGAATCCTTTAACTACCTTCGTCTAGGTCTAGGAATGATGGAACATGTTTCATAAACCTCATGACTCTTGAAGTCATCTCGTGTGTCTCGTTAAGTCTAGTTTAGGTTCCCTAGTCAAAGGAATTTATTAGGTATAAATTCCTTCCTCGTGTCATAGAGTCTCACTAAAACAGCGAGACTAATTCGTCAAACATCAAAATGGGACAGAAAACCATCCCTGCAGATACACGGCTCCACTAAATGTGGCACGGCACAGTTAAATTTAACGGTACCGTGGAACCGTGCATCTGAAACATTCCGTATTTCAGTTCCCCTTTTCCACACCACTCATTCCAAACCCTCATAACCTCAGCAACTGCTGTCATAACTTGACCTCACACCCAACACTTAATTACACCCCTTCAAGATCATATTCAAGACATTAAGTTTCAAGATCCTCAATCATTCTCACCCTTTTTCAACAAAAATTGTAAGTCATCTTACTCAAATTTTTTAATTTTGGGTCTAGGGTTTATGCATTGATGAAAATTGAATTGGGGTTTTTCAATTTTTTCTAGGAAATTTTCAATTAGAAGTCATCAACACCAAAACATGTCATAATCTTTGGTACCAAAACATTGAGGTTACCAAAACACCCCAATTCCATCATTTTCAAAATCTCACGAAACTAGGACCATGAAATTGTTCTTTTCATGCATTGTTGATGCAAACTAAAAACACTTTCTCATGCATACAAGATCTCACAAATCATGATCGAACTACATAATCAATATGTAGTCTTCGACTTATTTGCTTGAGGAAAAGTAAAATTAGGAGTGTTTGGGTAATCTCATTATTTTCTTTTGAGTCGAGATTGCTGCACCTCCACATAGTTTGCATATAGGCACACACTAGGCTTGTATATATAATGCAACTATTCTTCATACTAATTTTTCCTAAAAACACTTTTATAGGAAACAAAAATGTCTCATGAATATGATTTTGATCATCTCCTAACCGACACCTACACACCTCTAATATCATAAGAACCCACAACTCCCGATAACCACATTCGTGCCTATGTCAATCTTGAAACCCGTCGGTTTCATAAAGGCCGTGTCGTTGATCCATCCCTTGTTTATCATCGGGACATCAACACTTCTTTTAGAGCTATAGGATTCGATTGCTTACTCCACATAAACGAGCACATTTGTCCTCGTTTTATGTTGGAATTCTTCCGACAAGTTGAACTCGTACGTAACGAGGATCAATCCTTGTCTCTTTGGTTTTGGGTCAGAAATTTCAAATTTATCCTAACCCTTGAGCAATTTGCTCAAATCCTTCAAATCCCCAATCATGGGCAATGTGCCTATACTGAGGATTGGTGTCTTGAGTCCCTCTTCAACTATCGTGAAGAGGATAGTCCATATTGTTCCTACATACCCTCTCCCACCGAACTAACCAAAATCATCCGTACTCATAAGTACTCCTCTTATCCTAATCCAACGAAAATTTGTTTGGAAGAGGTGCATCATGAACTACTTTCTTGGGCAGTCATCCTGCGAGAAAATGTTCTAAGTCTAACAGGAAATCGTGAGCAACTCCCGGCGTGTTGTGCTCATAGGATCTACTGTCTCCTTACCCAAAAACCATACAATCTCGCTTTCTTCTTCGCTAAGCGAATTGTACATCTCAAGGGTAACAAGAATAAATTGATACCCTATGGGATGTTCCTAACCCGCCTCTATCACCACTTCATGAACGTACACCCTTACCTTCATGGTCCTCAATACTCACTTTACACACCAGTCATGAAACCCATAACCGAGTCATACGTGTCAACCATTCTCATTTCTGAATCCTCCACCCATTATGCACCCTTTGATGATCCAAATCATGAGAATGAGTTAAATGCTCAAGACGGGAGTATAACAAGAATGGGAGAAAGCTCAAGTCATTAGTATTTATGAAGAGATTTATATCTCCTACTAGGGCGTATTCTTAATAGACTATATTAGGAATTAATACTCTAATTATCTTGCATGCTTAGTACTAAATCTATCACCATGCATGAATGATTTATGTGATATTTGGATGTTAGTTTATCTTGTCTTTTATGCTTGCATGCTTATGATTATCTTGGAAAATTACTTGATAACCTTTATGTGCTAGATGTAGCATTGTAGGGGACATATTAGGAAAACAAAAACTTAGTGAGTTGAGGCACTATCATTTCTAGGAACTAGTTCCCCTAGAAAACATCCCCCTAGCTGCCCAGAACTAGCCTCAACAGAAATTTTCGTGACAATAGTGTCACGGTACCACTAAATAGGGACGGTACCGTTAAATTTAACGGTACCGTGGGTCATTTAGAGGAACCGTGTCTCTGTTTTACGGATTTTTACTGTTCCTCCTAGAATCCCTGCAACCCTAACCTCAAACCTTCAAATTTTGCAACATCACACACACCCTAAGATTCCCTTACTACACCATAGGACACTCCCATCAACTTTAATTCAAATTTCACCCAACTTGCCTATTTAAGGCCTCACCCTTGCAAGCTTATCTTGCACTTCACCTTCAACCTCCCATCACACAAACACCATGTCTTCCACACAAGGCTCCACCTCTCACATCTCCAAGAAACCTAGGATAACCGTGAAACCACCCTCAAAACCACTCTTTGTGGATCTTACAAAAGATGATGAAGCTATGACACCACCTTCCCAAGTCACTCCTTTCTCACCATCACCACCTAATGCACCCTCTAAAACATCCTCTTCCTACACAACATCTTCATCATCCTTTAACACAACATCATCCATGGAGTACACACTATCACCGATAACTCCATTGGACTATGCCATGCCAACTCCTTCACCAACAAACTCACCACCACCACCTTCTCCTATCATGGCACAACCCATCCAACCTCATCCCTTTTATCTACATAGTGCTAATTGCCTATGTTGCCTCCATAACCGTAATCTTATCTTTTGCTTAAGAGATGAGATTCACTTCATGTTCTCTTTTATAGAATGTCTCTTAACACCACCACCACCCCAAATGATGCCACAATCTCCACCACCTCCTAACCCTAACAACTAAACATGCCCTTGTTTAGTTTCTCACCAGTAAACCTTTAGGACCTTTCTTGGAAATGAAGCTTGCCTTTAGTCATTAGGGATTTAGGTTTCCTATTGTCTCTTTTTATGCTTCTTATGTAGTCATACCTATGTATGACATTTGCTTTTATGAATGAATGCTTTCATTTTATGTGGATGCTTAGCTACTTAGTCATTCATTTTGTGGTTGGATATTTGTCTTAGGTGCTACATGTTAGATATTGTATATATGTCATCTAACCTTGTTTTGTAGCACGAATCCTTGCTCGATTCCTTGGTATTCTCCAAATGAGGGGGAGTATACGTCAAGGGGGAGCTTTAGTCACCTTTTTGATTAGACAAAAAGAGGGAGAAATGGGAGTAAACTCATTAAAAACTTGTTAAAACTAATTTTAACTTAAAATGAGTTTATATTTTGTCATCATCAAAAAGGGGGAGATTGTTGATACAAATAATGTTCTAAAAACGTTATTTATATCTTTCGATTACTTCACGTTTTGAGGATGACAAAATGTGAAATCACGTTACGTTAAAATTAACGTAAACAAGTTTTTAATCGGAAGATCCCGTTTCTACGCAAATCACTCTAGAACAAATTTACAACTTAACAAATGATCAAATAAGTGAATTTGTGTTTTGAGACTTCACATTTTAATGGGACAAAACATTTTTTTCAAAAATAACACATGACAAATTATTTTTGAAATATTAAGAAATGTTTTAATGGAAAAATATGTTTGAAAATCACAACAGCTATTTTTCCCCCCAAAATCAGCTCCAACCTTCCCCAAATAAGTTTTCACCAGAAAAGACAAAATTTGGAGCGTCCTAGTCTAGGACGGCTCAACGGTTCCACTAAATTTAGTGGAGCCGTGGCATGTTTAGTGGAGCCGTCCGTACTATTTTTTCTGTAACGTTCAGATTTTCTTTGCCTATAAATACCAACCCCTTTAATTCACAGATTTTAGGCATCCTTACACACACAAAACTTTCTGAGTTGAATACTCTCTTCACACTTTCTTTCTTAGATCATTTAGGTTAGTTTTTCTTTTGTTCAAGAGTGATCCAATCATCCTTCAAGTGATCCTCTTCATTCCTCTTCACTTGCAAGAGAAGAACACAAGTATCCAAGTTGATACAAGGTGTTATCATTCCTCTTCATTATCAAGAGAAGAACACAAGTGTCCAAGTTGATACAAGGTGTTATCATTCCTCTTCATTAGCAAGAGAAGAACTCAAGGTATTCAAGAAGATACAAGAGTTGTAGTTGTTAGGTTTTGTAACATTTGTTACAACCTTGTTGTATCTTAGCATACATCAAGATTATCTTTCTTTTGTGAGAGTGTGAGTGAAGATCATTGTGATCTTAAGAGATAGTGAAGATCTCTTAAAGCCATTGGGCTTGTGTGTGAGTGATCAAAGGATCTAGAGTAGTTAGATTAAGTAGAGTGAAGTGATAGTTGATCTTTGTGATCGTGTTGAGATCGTGGTGATCTCTTGAAGCCATTGGGCTTGTGTGTTTGGTCATGTGGACCTTGGTAGATTGGTGCTAGCTAAGATTAGCACTCGACATTTAGCTTAGTGTTGATAATAGGATAAGCGACATGTACGGTTTTCTCCGCCTGAAGGGAGGTTGTTGACATAGTGCTTGAAACTCTCAAGTGTGGTACTCGAGAAATGGAGTAGGGCGAAGAAGAGCTTCGTAGCCGAACCACTATAATCCTTTGTCTCGGTTTGATCTTTCCAACTCTACTCTTTACTTTCATTATTTTATATTAGTTAGTTTAGTGTGTAGTTCATATTGGTGTTGATTGATTACACATAGAGTTTGAATCAAAGTTTCTAATAGCCAACTTTTAAAACAAGATTTTTAAAAGAATTTTAAACCGGTAAACTATTCAACCCCCCCTTCTAGTTTCCCACAATTGGTATCAGAAGCCACGTCAGTCAAGATTTTAAAGTATATTGTATTTTAAAACTTGAATCGATCAATGGATTCCGACAAATATCTAGAAGGGCAATCTATGCAAAGACCACCACTTTTCGAAACCGATTGTTTTATTTATTGGAAAACAAGATTCGAAACGTATGTGAAATCAAAAGACATTGATCTTTGGCATGTTATTACCGAGGGTGACTTTCAACCTATTCAAATGAATCCGGAAACTAAAAAGGATGAAATAGTTTCTTATGATAAACAAAGTGATGAACTTAAAAGGAAATTAGCCAAAAATAATGAGGCTAAAATGATGATTTATAATGCTTTGCCTAAAAAGGAATTTGAAAGAATTTTCATGTGTAATACGGCAAAAGATATTTGGAAAACTTTGTTAGTCACTCACCAAGGTAATAACCAAGTCAAAGAGAACAAGATAGATCTTCTTGTTCAACAATATGAACAATTTTCCATTTCGGAAGATGAGTCAATAGATAATGCTTTTGCTAGATTTAATACTATTATCACTAGTCTTAAAGCTCTTGATGAAGGTTACTCTAGCAAGAATTATGTTAGGAAGTTTCTTAGGGCTCTACATCCTAAATGGAGAGCAAAGGTCACCGCCATAGAAGAGTCAAAGGACTTGGCGACGTTGTCACTCGATGAACTAATAGGAAACTTGAAAGTTCACGAGATGATAATCAAGAAGGACTCCGACATAGTCAAAGGCAAAAGCGAGAGAGTTAGATCTCTAGCATTGAAAGCCAAGAAGGAGTCTAGTGATGAGGAATGCTCGAGTTCCGATAGTGAAGATGAGGAATATGCATTAGCGGTTAGGGACTTTAAAAAGTTCTTTAGGAGAAGAGGTAGGTTCGTTAGGAAACCTCGTGATGAGAAGAAGACATCACAAAAGAACCATGTTGAAAAGAAAGGGACAAGTGATAGGAAGTGCTTTAGGTGTGGAGATCCTAATCACCTCATAGGAGAGTGTCCCAAACCACCGAAATTCAATAACCAACGAGCTCTCATAGGAGGCTCCTAGAGTGATAGCGGTGATGATGAAGAAAAGAAGCCCAAGGATGAAACGTGTCTAATGGCTCATACTTCAAATGAGATATGCTTGGGAATTGACTTGGAGCCTGACGAATGGGTCAAGGATAGTGGATGCACTAACCATATGACGGGTAACCGAAGTTTATTCTCATCATACAAGGCATACAACGGAGGTAATGTCACTTTCGGTAGCAAACTTAAGGGCAACATTATAGGCAAAGGTACGATCACTCAAAACTCCCTCACTATTAGAAATGTTGAGCATGTAGATAACTTAGGATTTAATTTGCTTAGCATTAGTCAAATGGTAGATAATAAGTGTAGAGTTATATTCTCTGAAGAGGGAAGTGAGATAATTAAGGATGGTAAAACCATAGGCAAAGGAGTTAGGAAAAATGGCTTATTTGTTATGAAAATAGGAAATAAGCCTCATGATAGGATATGCTTAGCAACCATAGATGATAATTCAACTCTATGGCATAGGAGGTTAGGTCACGCCAATATGCATTTGATACAATCATTGGCATCTAAGGAATTAGTTAGAAACCTACCTAAGATTAAGTTCGAAAAAACACTTTTGTGACGCTTGTAAAGTTGGAAAACAAGCTCATTCAAGTCACAAAGCTAAGAATATGGTCTCGACCTCTAGATGCCTAGAACTCCTTCACATGGACTTATTCGGTCCATCCGCCGTACGGAGCTACGGAGGAAATTACTACACCGTAGTAATAGTTGATGACTATTCTCGGTATACTTGGACTAGATTTCTTAAGAATAAGACTCAAGCTTTTGAGGAATTTGAAATCTTTAGTAGGAAAGTCCAAAACCAACTAGGATGTACAATAGTCGCTATTAGGACGGATCATGGTCGGGAATTTGATAATGAAGTGCAATTTGGAGTATATTGTGATGCTAATGGTAATACTCACAATTTCTCGGCTCCACGCACTCCACAATCAAATGGGGTAGTAGAGCGGAAAAATCGTACTCTACAAGAGATGAGTAGAACGATGTTGAATGAACAATCAATTCCGCAAAAGTTTTGGTGTAATGCGGTGGACACCTCAACTTATATTCTTTATAGGATTCTAATTAGATCTATCCTAGGAAAAACCCCATATGAAATCATGAAAGGTAGAAAACCTACTCTTGATTACTTTAGAGTGTTTGGAAGCAAGTGCTTCATACTAAACACTAAAGATTACCTCACCAAGTTTGACCCAAAGTCTTACGAAGGTATCTTTCTAGGTTACTCCCAAAATAGTAAAGCCTATGTTGTCCTAAATAGAGAAACCATGAAAGTCGAAGAATCACTCAACGTGACATTCGATGAAAGTCCTCCACAAACTAAGACATCACCCTTGGTGGATAATGACTTAGATGAGGATGAAGCCATTAGGGTCAATGGCAAGAAAACCTTAGAAGATGACATTGAGGGTGAAATAGTTGAAGTTGACGAAATTGTCAACATTAAGGAATCCAAAAACCATCCTATTGAAAATGTCATAGGTAATTTAAACCAAAGAACCCTTAGGTCACAAACACAAACCAAAAGTAATTTCTTTTGTTTCATATCAACCGTAGAACCTAAGAATGTAGGTGAAGCGATTAAGGATGAAAGTTGGATACTTGCCATACAAGAAGAACTTAATCAATTCACCGCAAACCAAGTTTGGGATTTAGTACCTCTTCCTAAGAATCAAACAATCATAGGAACCAAGTGGGTGTTTAGGAATAAACTCGACGAAAATGGCGTCGTAGTTAGGAATAAGGCAAGGTTGGTAGCACAAGGCTATAACCAACAAGAGGGAATAGATTATGATGAAACCTATGCACCCGTAGCTAGATTAGAATCAATTAGAATACTCCTTGCCTATGCTTGTACCTTATACTTTAAACTATACCAAATGGACGTGAAGAGTGCGTTCCTTAATGGTTATATCAACGAGGAGGTGTATGTTGCACAACCTCCGGGATTCATTGATTTCGAATATCCGAATCATGTTTACAAGCTCAAGAAAGCACTCTATGGTCTTAAACAAGCTCCTAAAGCTTGGTATGATAGACTGAAAGCTTTCTTGATTGAACATGAATATACCATGGGAAAGGTTGATAACACACTCTTCACAAAGAAAAGAGATTCACATCTCATCATTGTTCAAATATATGTCGACGACATTATATTCGGATCAACTTGTTCAGAGATGTGAGATGATTTCTCTAAGATCATGCATGAAGAGTTTGAGATGAGCATGATGGGTGAATTGAACTTCTTCCTTGGTTTACAAATCAAACAAATGGAAGATGGTATCTTCTTTAATCAAGCTAAGTATAGTAAAGAAATGCTTAAGAAGTTTAGTTTAGAAGAGTCTAAGCCCATGAAAACCCCCATGTCCACGGAAATAAAACTCACGAAAGATGAAGAAGGTGAGTCTGTGGATAGCACTAAGTATAGAGGTATGATAGGAAGTTTACTATACCTCACGGCAAGTAGGCCCGACATCATGTTTAGTGTCTGCCTTTGTGCTCGCTTCCAAGAGGATCCCAAAACCTCTCACCTTGAAGCGGTTAAGCGTATCTTCCGATACATTAAAGGCACTATACACTTGGGATTATTCTATCCCAAGGAGACCGGCGTAGAAACTGTTGTCTATGCCAACTATGATCATGCGGGAGATTATGTGGATCAAAAGAGTACGAGTGGTGTTTGTATCTTCATGGGTTGTTGCTTAACTTCTTGGTTCTCCAAGAAACAAACGGCTCTTGCTCTCTCCACAACCGAAGCCGAGTACGTAAGCGCCGGAAAGGCATGTCAACAAGCACTATGGATGAAACAAGCCCTTATAGACTATGACATTCATTTAGATGACTTCCCCATTTTGTGTGATAATAAAGGTGCTATTGACTTGAGCAAGAACCCTGTTCAAAACTCCCATACTAAACGTATCGAAATTCGCCACCACTTCCTTCGTGATATTGTTCAGAAAGGAAATATTTCTATTGAGAAAGTTCCTTCTCATGACAATATCGCAGACATCTTTACCAAACCTCTCAAACGAGAATCCTTTAACTACCTTCGTCTAGGTCTAGGAATGATGGAACATGTTTCATAAACCTCATGACTCTTGAAGTCATCTCGTGTGTCTCGTTAAGTCTAGTTTAGGTTCCCTAGTCAAAGGAATTTATTAGGTATAAATTCCTTCCTCGTGTCATAGAGTCTCACTAAAACAGCGAGACTTATTCGTCAAACATCAAAATGGGACAAAAAACCATCCCTGCAGATACACGGCTCCACTAAATGTGGCACGGCACAGTTAAATTTAACGGTACCGTGGAACCGTGCATCTGAAACATTCCGTATTTCAGTTCCCCTTTTCCACACCACTCATTCCAAACCCTCATAACCTCAGCAACTGCTGTCATAACTTGACCTCACACCCAACACTTAATTACACCCCTTCAAGATCATATTCAAGACATTAAGTTTCAAGATCCTCAATCATTCTCACCCTTTTTCAACAAAAATTGTAAGTCATCTTACTCCAATTTTTTAATTTTGGGTCTAGGGTTTATGCATTGTGGAAAATTGAATTGGGGTTTTTCAATTTTTTCTAGGAAATTTTCAATTAGAAGTCATCAACACCAAAACATTTCAAAATCTTTGGTACCAAAACATTGAGGTTACCAAAACACCCCAATTCCATCATTTTCAAAATCTCACGAAACTAGGACCATGAAATTGTTCTTTTCATGCATTGTTGATGGAAACTAAAAACACTTTCTCATGCATACAGGATCTCACAAATCATGATTGAACTACATAATCAATATGTAGTCTTTGACTTATTTGCTTGAGGAAAAGTAAAATTAGGAGTGTTTGGGTAATCTCATTATTTTCTTTTGAGTCGAGATTGCCGCACCTCCACATAGTTTGCATATAGGCACACACTAGGCTTGTGTATATAATGCAACTATTCTTCATACTAATTTTTCCTAAAAACACTTTTATAGGAAACAAAAATGTCTCATGAATATGATTTTGATCATCTCCTAACCGACACCTACACACCTCTAATATCATAAGAACCCACAACTCCCGATAACCACATTCGTGCCTATGTCAATCTTGAAACCCGTCGGTTTCATGAAGGCCGTGTCGTTGATCCATCCCTTGTTTATCATCGGGACATCAACACTTCTTTTAGAGCTATAGGATTCGATTGCTTACTCCACATAAACGAGCACATTTGTCCTCGTTTTATGTTGGAATTCTTCCGACAAGTTGAACTCGTACGTAACGAGGATCAATCCTTGTCTCTTTGGTTTTGGGTCAGAAATTTCAAATTTATCCTAACCCTTGAGCAATTTGCTCAAATCCTTCAAATCTCCAATCATGGGCAATGTGCCTATACTGAGGATTGGTGTCTTGAGTCCCTCTTCAACTATCGTGAAGAGGATAGTCCATATTGTTCCTACATACCCTCTCCCACCGAACTAACCAAAATCATCCGTACTCATAAGTACTCCTCTTATCCTAATCCAACGAAAATTCATTTGGAAGAGGTGCATCATGAACTACTTTCTTGGGCAGTCATCCTGCGAGAAAATGTTCTAAGTCTAACAGGAAATCGTGAGCAACTCTCGGCGTGTTGTGCTCATATGATCTACTGTCTCCTTACCCAACAACCATACAATCTCGCTTTCTTCTTCGCTAAGCGAATTGTACATCTCAAGGGTAACAAGAATAAATTGATACCCTATGGGATGTTCCTAACCCGCCTCTATCACCACTTCATGAACCTACACCCTTACCTTCATGGTCCTCAATACTCACTTTACACACCAGTCATGAAACCCATAACCGAGTCATACGTGTCAACCATTCTCATTTCTGAATCCTCCACCCATTATGCACCCTTTGATGATCCAAATCATGAGAATGAGATAAATGCTCAAGACGGGAGTATAACAAGAATGGGAGAAAGCTCAAGTCATTAGTAGTTATGAAGAGATTTATATCTCCTACTAGGGCTTATTCTTAATAGACTATATTAGGAATTAATACTCTAATTATCTTGCATGCTTAGTACTAAATCTATCACCATGCATGAATGATTTATGTGATATTTGGATGTTAGTTTATCTTGTCCTTTATGCTTGCATGCTTATGATTATCTTGGAAAATTGCTTGATAACCTTTATGTGCTTGATGTAGCATTGTAGGGGACATATTAGGAAAACAAAAACTTAGTGAGTTGAGGCACTATCATTTCTAGGAACTAGTTCCCCTAGAAAACATCCCCCTAGCTGCCCAGAACTAGCCTCAACAGAAATTTTCGTGACAATAGTGTCACGGTACCACTAAATAGGGACGGTACCGTTAAATTTAACGGTACAGTGGGTCATTTAGAGGAACCGTGTCTCTGTTTTACGGATTTTTACTGTTCCTCCTAGAATCCCTGCAACCCTAACCTCAAACCTTCAAATTTTGCAACCTCACACACACCCTAAGATTCCCTTACTACACCATAGGACACTCCCATCAACTTTAATTCAAATTTCACCCAACTTGCCTATTTAAGGCCTCACCCTTGCAAGCTTATCTTGCACTTCACCTTCAACCTCCCATCACACAAACACCATGTCTTCCACACAAGGCTCCACCTCTCACATCTCCAAGAAACCTAGGATAACCGTGAAACCACCCTCAAAACCACTCTTTGTGGATCTCACAAAAGATGATGAAGCTATGACACCACCTTCCCAAGTCACTCCTTTCTCACCATCACCACCTAATGCACCCTCTAAAACATCCTCTTCCTACACAACATCTTCATCATCCTTTAACACAACATCATCCATGGAGTACACACTATCACCGATAACTCCATTGGACTATGCCATGCCAACTCCTTCACCAACAAACTCACCACCACCACCTTCTCCTATCATGGCACAACCCATCCAACCCCATCCCTTTTATCTTCATAGTGCTAATTGCCTATGTTGCCTCAATAACCGTAATCGTATCTTTTGCTTAAGAGATGAGATTCACTTCATGTTCTCTTTTATAGAATGTCTCTTAACACCACCACCACCCCAAATGATGCCACAATCTCCACCACCTCCTAACCCTAACAACTAAACATGCCCTTGTTTAGTTTCTCACCAGTAAACCTTTAGGACCTTTCTTGGAAATGAAGCTTGCCTTTAGTCATTAGGGATTTAGGTTTCCTATTGTCTCTTTTTATGCTTCTTATGTAGTCATACCTATGTATGACATTTGCTTTTATGAATGAATGCTTTCATTTTATGTGGATGCTTAGCTACTTAGTCATTCATTTTGTGGTTGGATATTTGTCTTAGGTGCTACATGTTAGATATTGTATATATGTCATCTAACCTTGTTTTGTAGCACGAATCCTTGCTCGATTCCTTGGTATTCTCCAAATGAGGGGGAGTATACGTCAAGGGGGAGCTTTAGTCACCTTTTTGATTAGACAAAAAGAGGGAGAAATGGGAGTAAACTCATTAAAAACTTGTTAAAACTAATTTTAACTTAAAATGAGTTTATATTTTGTCATCATCAAAAAGGGGGAGATTGTTGATGCAAATAATGTTCTAAAAACGTTATTTATATCTTTCGATTACTTCACGTTTTGAGGATGACAAAATGTGAAATCACGTTACGTTAAAATTAACGTAAACAAGTTTTTAATCGGAAGATCCCGTTTCTACGCAAATCACTCTAGAACAAATTTACAACTTAACAAATGATCAAAGAAGTGAATTTGTGTTTTGAGACTTCACATTTTAATGGGAAAAAACATTTTTTTCACAAATAACACATGACAAATTATTTTTGAAATATTAAGAAATGTTTTAATGGAAAAATATGTTTGAAAATCACAACAGCTATTTTTCCCCCAAAATCAGCTCCAACCTTCCCCAAATAAGTTTTCACCAGAAAAGACAAAATTTGGAGCGTCCTAGTCTAGGACGGCTCCACGGTTCCACTAAATTTAGTGGATCCGTGGCATGTTTAGTGGAGCCGTCCGTTCTATTTTTTCTGTAACGTTCAAATTTTCTTTGCCTATAAATACCAACCCCTTTAATTCACAGATTTTAGGCATCCTTACACACACAAAACTTTCTGAGTTGAATACTCTCTTCACACTTTCTTTCTTAGATCATTTAGGTTAGTTTTTCTTTTGTTCAAGAGTGATCCAATCATCCTTCAAGTGATCCTCTTCATTACTCTTCACTTGCAAGAGAAGAACACAAGTATCCAAGTTGATACAAGGTGTTATCATTCCTCTTCATTATCAAGAGAAGAACACAAGTGTCCAAGTTGATACAAGGTGTTATCATTCCTCTTCATTAGCAAGAGAAGAACTCAAGGTATTCAAGAAGATACAAGAGTTGTACTTGTTAGGTTTTGTAACATTTGTTACAACCTTGTTGTATCTTAGCATACATCAAGATTATCTTTCTTTTGTGAGAGTGTGAGTGAAGATCATTGTGATCTTAAGAGATAGTGAAGATCTCTTAAAGCCATTGGGCTTGTGTGTGAGTGATCAAAGGATCTAGAGTAGTTAGATTAAGTAGAGTGAAGTGATAGTTGATCTTTGTGATCGTGTTGAGGTCGTGGTGATCTCTTGAAGCCATTGGGCTTGTGTGTTTGGTCATGTGGACCTTGGTAGATTGGTGCTAGCTAAGATTAGCACTCGACATTTAGCTTAGTGTCGATAATAGGATAAGCGACATGTACGGTTTTTTCCGCCTGAAGGGAGGTTGTTGACATAGTGCTTGAAACTCTCAAGTGTGGTACTCGAGAAGTGGAGTAGGGCGAAGAAGAGCTTCGTAGCCGAACCACTATAATCCTTTGTCTCGGTTTGATCTTTCCAACTCTACTCTTTACTTTCATTATTTTATATTAGTTAGTTTAGTGTGTAGTTCATATTGGTGTTGATTGATTACACATAGAGTTTGAATCAAAGTTTCTAATAGCCAACTTTTAAAACAAGATTTTTAAAAGAATTTTAAACCGGTAAACTATTCAACCCCCCTTCTAGTTTCCCACAAAAGTTAAGTGTGACATGATAATTGAATTTGGGGGTTTTTCAATTTGATGATAAAAACTCAATTAGGGTTTGGTTTAGATTGAATTAAGTGAAAAGTTACATAATCATACCCTGCACTCAGAAACCTAGCAGCACTAAGTTTATGCTTAGCAGCACTAACTTTTAACCCAAAAAAAATTTCTTAGCAGTATTTTCCCAATATCTTTTAAAACAATACTGCACTCAGATATTTTGAAGAAATTAAGTTTAAAGGAAGACACTTAATCATTTTCAGTTGCATTTAACCTCTGGTTATGTGAGAACCAATGATGTCAGTATAAATACTGCTTGTGATCAGATAGACTCATTAAAAGAGCCTTCTTGACAGGGTTTCCAGCTCGTGGCAGGTGTTACCTCTAACACAAATGCATTAGATTCACTTTTGCTCGTTGTTCTCTATACCAGATGTCCTTAGACTAGTCAAACTATCATTAGAATACGATAGAATGGTATAAAGTGAGTTAGCTCAGTTACTATCTGACTAACTATTGCCATCAATACATATTCAAAATATCATAAATTGATTTCAAGAAAGAGATTTTAAAGAACCTCCCAACTCAAGTTTAAAACCTTTATCAAGTGATCCCTAAACTTTGTCTATCATTAATCAATTATGACTGAAAACTTTCAACCACATTTGCTTGTCACACAGCACCAATTCCGAGCATGTTACTTTTCTTATTCTTAAAGTATTAGTCCAAAACCAAGAAAACCACAAGCAATAACACTTTACACCATCTAATTATACTCAACAGTTGTTCAAAAAAACTAGTAGTATTAACTAGCATTTCTAAGTATAACTAGCATTTCTATTTTCACTTAGCAGCAGAAACACTAATTGACTTACATAGCAGTACTGATCCATACAAAACATTACAAAAACAGAAAGAGATAAAAAAATTTCAAAGAATAATCATTCCAATACTGACAACCAAAAATTGAAATCTACCCACATCAAAAGCTTTTGTGAGCAAATCTGCAACATTATTATCAGTATGAATTTTAACAATTTGAATTAACTTCTTTTCATAATAATCTCTTATAAAATGATGTCTTATCTCAATATGTTTTGTTTTGGAGTGATAAACAGGATTTCTAATAATGCACATAGTATTGCTATTATCAATATATATTTTAGTATGCATATAATTATACCCATAATCCAGCAATTGATTCTGAATCCAGAGCACTTGTCCACAGCAACTTGAAGTAGCCACATACTCAGCTTCTGTTGTGGAATTAGCAACCACAGTTTGTTTCTTGCACTGCCATGAAATCAACCTACATTCCAGAAATTGACAACCTCCTATTGTAGATTTCCTATCCAAGCTAGCTCCAGCATAATCACTATCAGAGTATGCCACCAAGTCAAAAGGTGAATCTTTTGGATACCAAAGGCCCAATTTGGGTTGACCTTTCAAGTATCTAAAAATTCTTTTCACAGCATTAAGATGTGAAACTTTTGTGGGACTTGATATCTTGCACAGGCACACACTGCAAACATAATGTCAGGCCTTGAAGTTGTAAGATACATCAATGAGCCAATCATTGGTCTATATAAATGAGCATCAACTTCTTCACCATCTTCATCTTTGAGCAGGGGCTTGGAAGTTTCCATAGTTGTCTTTTCAGGCTTCACATCAATAAACCCAAACTCCAAAATATAAGCTACATACTTACCTTAACTGATAAATATGTCATTCTCCTTTTGCTTAACTTGAAACCCTAAGAAGAATGTAAGTTCACCCATTGAACTCATCTGAAATCTTTCATGCATTAGCTTCTCAAATTCAACACATAACACCTTGTTTGTTGATCCAAAGATAATATCATCAACATAATCTTGAACTAACAAGATATCATCTTTGTGCATTCTGATAAACAAATTTTATCAATATTTCCTCTTCTAAAACCATTGTCCAACAAGTATGTTAACAATGTGTCATACCAAGCTCTGGGAGCTTGATGTAAACCATATAGTGCTTTCTCCACCTTGTAAACCTTGTCAGGAAAATTAGGATCTTCAAAACCAGGTGGTTGTGAGACATAAACTTCTTCTTCAATTGTTCCATACAGAAAAGTACTTTTCACATCCATTTGATACACTACAAAGTCTTTGTATGAAGCATAAGCCAAGAATAAAGTTATAGCTTCAATTCTTGCAACTGGAGCAAATACTTCATCATAATCAATACCTTCTTCTTGAGTGTATCCCTGAGCTACTAATCTTGCCTTGTTTCTAATCACAATGCCTCTTTCATCCTTTTTGCATCTAAAAACCCACTTAGTACCAATTGTCCTCTTCCCATTAGGCAAATCTACCAGAGTCCAAACTTCTTGAAGCTTGAATTGTAGAAGCTCTTCTTGCATAGCGTCCACCCAGCTTGGATCCTGTAATGCTTTATGAGCATTCTTGGGTTCTATTTGTGATAGAAAACAAGTAAACAAACAGTTTTAAAGGTCTTTGTGACTGTTTCTTTGATGAAGGGATCTAGCAAATAAACCTAGTTCCTTCAAACCTTTTGTCATATTTCTTGTTTGAACAACAGATTGTGGCTCTCCAATGATTTGTTCCTGAGGATTATTCTTGTGAATTCTTGTAGTTGGAATAGGACTGACAGGAACTACATCTTCCATATTGGTTAAGTCAGCCTCTGCACCATGTACATCATCATCAGTATCAGGATATATTTCTTCCAATGGAGGCATGTTTGGATCATCTGGATAGTCATCATCATCAAAAGATATGCCTTCCTTGTCAGCAACATTAACACTTGTCTTAGCAGTATTAACAGAGTTAGTACTGCTAGTGTTAATTTCTTCGTTGACAACATTATCTGATACATCATCCTTTACATGTTCATCTGTCTGCTTTTCTTCATTAATCACTTTATTATCATCAGAAGATTTTACACCGTCTTCTTTATCATCTTTTGGATCTCCATCAAGATCATCTTCTTGTGAACTCTTTGACTCTTGGGTTGAGAAAGGTGGATCTGCAGTCCAAATAGGCAGCAAAATATAATCTTTGCCAGGTCTTGTCTCCTTACCAGCTTGAACTGCAGCATTACTTGCTTTTGTACCTGCAAAATTGTTAGACTCTGTACCTGCAACAACTGGCTCATAATTCATAGTCTTGGTTAGTAAATCAATATCAAACAGCCAGTTTGGTCCACTCCCTACAACATTAGGTGTACTTTCACTAAACCTAACATGCAAGTTCTCTTCCACTTTCTTGGTCCTACTATTGAACACTCTAAAAGCTTTGCTATTCATTGAGTATCCAACAAAGAATCCTTCGTCAGCCTTGCCATCAAACTTACCTAAGTGATCTATGGTATTCAAGATAGTAACAGGACACCCAAATGGTCTTAAGAAATCTAGCAATGGTTTTCTACCATGTAAAAGTTCATAAGGGGTCTTGTTGTGAGGCTTAACTACTTTACTTTTATTCTGCACATAGCAAGCAGTATTGACTGCTTCAGCCCAAAAAGTAGTAGGTAATTTAGAATCAGCTAACATTGTTCTAGCAACCTCAATTAGTGTCCTATTCCTCCTCTCAACAACTCCATTTTGTTGAGGAGTTCTAGCTACACTATACTGTCTCTCAATACCTTTCAACTCACAAAACTGGTTCATATCCCTATTCTTGAACTCAGTTCCATTGTCACATCTTATCACTTTAACCTTATGATTAACTAGGTTTTCTATCTTGGTTATGAAAGCCTTAAGAATGCTACTGGTTTCATCCTTAGTTGCTAAAAAGAAAACCCAAGTAAACCTACTATAATCATCTGTGACAACTAGGCAATACATCTTTTTCATCAAACTTTTCACAAAAGTTGGTCCAAATAAATCCATGTGCAACATATGTAAAGGCTGACTTATAAAGTTCACTGCTTTGGTCTTACAAGAAGCTCTGTGTTGTTTTCCCTTCTGACAAGCAACACAGATTTCAGTATTTTCAAAAACTTTTGAAGGTAACCCTCTGACAAGGTTTCCCTTAACCAATTTATTCATTGTTTTGAAATTTAAATGTCTAAGCCTTCTATGCAAAATCTTAGATTCATCAGATGTGGCCTTTGCAAAGAGACAAGTCAAACCTCCTTTGGGAACCATATTCTTTAAATCAACACTGTATATGTTGTCTGTTCTAGGAATTTTAAGCAAAACATGACTTTCATCAGCCAACTTAAAGTCAGGAGATAAGACAAAACATTCAGTGTCAGTAAAAAGAACACTATTCTTTTTGTCACACATTTGTGAGACACTAAAGAGATTAAACTTAAGGTCTTTTACAAAGTACACATTATCAAAATCTAATTTACCAATTTTTATTGTACCTTTGCCTGTGATTTCCCTCATTTGGGATTACTCCCAAAAGCAACATATCCTCCATCAATTGCTTCAAACTCTGTGAGATAGGACATGTTTCCAGTCATGTGCCTTGAGCATCCACTGTCAAATACTCCTTTATCCTCTAATTCCACTTGTGGATTGCCCTGCACATTAAGTAAGAAAATTAGTTCATTTTGGGGACCCAAGCCATTACTGACTTGGATATGCCTTGTGCATCAATATAATCATACCTCTTTAAAACTATGGATGCATTGATGCATCTGGAAACATGATCTAAAACTTTAACTTTTGGTTTCCAGACCCAACAAGCTGAGGCCATAACAACATAAAAATGATTTCCCAAAACAGTATCAGTTATTGCTTTTGGCTTAGCAGTAGTAACTACTGCTTTTTCCTTAGCAGCACTAAATGTTGTATTCTTTTGAATGGGCCTTTTTACAGTTAATGTGCTTTATTTGAAAACTTTGAAAATTGTTTAACACCATTCACTGTTCTTTTTAAGTTAGCAGTACTAACTGATCTAGCAGTATTAGTTAATACTGCTGGTTTAGAAACATTTTACTTGGCAGTTTTAACTGACACTAAACCAGATCTCATTTGTACTGCTGTTGGAACCATGTTTCTTTTAGTATGTGGGTGAGAATTTTTAGAAAAACTTTGATGATTCACCCTCCTAGCATAGTTCCAAACATGTTTTTGATAGTAAAAACAATTATCCTGTAAATGTTCAAAACTACCACAATGATAACAAGCCTTGTTGATCATCTCAAAGTCATTTCCTAACCTTTGAGATATCATGTTATTCCAATTTCTCTGGTTACCTCTAGGCCTGTTAGTGTACTCCCTAGGTTGCTCAGTGTATTCAACAATTTTCCTAGACACCTTATCACCAAACCTAGGTTTGACAAACTTAATCTGTTTTAATATGTTCAACACTGGACTTAACTGTTTTACCTTCTAACTTAGGTGTAGACTCCACTTGTTCCACATCATCATCAGACACCCAATCTTCAATGATAGGTTCATCAGTATAAGTCTTTTTAACCTTAGGTTTCTACTCATTAGACTTACTATTCTCTCCTAAAGGCTTAGCATTAGACTCAACTAAGCAAGACAATTCAGGTATAGGAGGTACATACTTTCCTGTTATTGAAGGAGGAACTTCAATATAACCTATACCACTACCTCTCCTCATAAGTTGACACTCAATTTTCTTATTTACACTTTCAGATGCAAATTCAAGCTTATTTACTTTAACTCGATGTTTTTCTTTTTCCTGTTGAGCTGCTTCTTTTTCCTTTTGAGCCTTTTCTAACCTTTTAGTAAGTTCATTAATGTCATTCTCTTTAACATAAAGCTTACTTTCAAGAACATTAACTTTCTCTACATACTCTGACTCATTATGTTTAAAGAATTCAAGTCTTTCCTCAACAGATTGTAAGCCTACTTTATAGCCTAGATTATCTAACTTTAGCTTCCTTACATCTTCTATTAGTTTTTCATTCCTAGACTTAAGTTCCTCAATAGTATCTAAACAAGATTTATAAGAACAACCAGAATCATTAGATACCTCAGAATCAGAACTTGATGAAGAAGAGTAAGCCATAAGAGCAAAGTTTGGTCCTTCAGCAGGTTAGTCACTCCAATCATATCCTCCCAAACCATCACAAGACACCAAAGCTGTAGAAGTCTTAGGTTCCTCAGACACAGCTTTCCTTGAGCTCTCTCCATTCTTGTAGTCTTGGCTCCTTAGTGCCCTGCATTCTCTTGCAAAGTGTCCCTTCCTGTGACAGTTGTAGCATTCAATCTTGGATTTATCAAAACCCATGTTATCCTGTCCATTGACCTTTAGGTTTCTTCCAGTCTTCTTCAAAAATCTCCTTGCCCTCATTGTCAACATTGCCATCTGCCACTTCAAGTCCATCTCTTCAAGATCATCTGGATGAATCTGTTCCAAATCTTCATGCATAATCTGAGGACTAGTAGATTAACCAGCTAAGAAAGCATAGATAACAACATCACTCAAGTTATCAAGGGTTGTAGACCCAGCATCATTAACTTGTGTGCCAGTAGTACTAACTCCATGAGCAGTATTAACTGCTTCATCAGTACTACCAGAACTATTATTGGAGGAGGACACAAAAGCTAAGTTTTGTGTGCTTGTAGATGAGCTAGATGTTCCTTTGACTTTAGGTTCATACACTTTTAGATTATTATACAGATCATCTAAACCCATTTTATCAAGATCAGCCTTGTTTCTCCACACCACAGTATGTGTATTCCACTCTGGTGACAAGCTTCTCAGAAACTTTTTATTTATATCTTCTTTAGGAATTGTTACTTCCACAAGTGCTAGTTGACTAATAAGTTTATGAAGTCTGTCAAAGGTCTGATCAAGGTTCTCAGAACTAGGAGCAGCAAAGTTCTCATATTGTTGCTTCAAAAGATTCTTCCTAGTCTTTTTAGTAGCAGCATTTCCTCCAAATCTTTTCTCAATAGCAGCTAACAGAGACTTTGCATCCTTGATAGGATTAAAAGTCAATTGATGTTCATTAGGAATGCCCATCATGAGAGTACTTCTAGCTTTAACTTCCAATCTTCTTTGTGCCTTGTCTTCAGCAGTTTTAATAGGCAAGCTTGTGACAACACCATCATCAAAAATTTCTGTTTTAGGTAAAGTATTGCCAGTCTCTATTACTTCCCACATAGAGTAATCAACCATCTAAATATAGTACTCTATTCTCATTCTGCATAGCTCATACTCTCCAAACTTGAGCATTGGCACCTTTGATGCAGTAATCATGTGTGTAGATTCTGACTCCATGTCTTCAGAAAGATCAGAACAGTCTTGAGTTTAAACAGGTTCTTCTTGATCACAGCTTCTAGATCACAAGCTGTAACAAATGGTAATTTTCCATTTGTTATAATAATATTTAATTATCAGAAAATCCGCATTATTTATTTTCTGGCACTTGTTAATGAGAGGTTTTCTCATTTAATTTAACTTAAAAACATTAATACATGATTCAATGCATTGGAACGAGCTCACACGCATACCACTAAAATCCCTTAAACTCATAAATAACTAAACAGACCCTAGTTACTATTCTGGCCCAACAATTGAGCCTGTTACTATTCATGGCCAAACACAGTTTCATCCCAATTTCATTTTCTTTCTTTTATACAATTTGACCAAGACTCATTCACTTAGCCTCATTTATTCTAAATTTAGACATACAAGCTACACATTATATTACATAACTCGATCATCCAAGAATCAGGAATGATAAATATCACATTTTATTTTGAATGTTTGATCAATGAACGAGGTCCAAAGTAAATCACCATCAACTCTTGAACAAGTTCACACTTATTTTCAACCGTTTAATCCAAACTCGGTTTAACAAAATTCCACCTACGTCTTTTGTGTTCCTTGGTCGATATTGAGTTCCAAAGATCATATTCTCACCTTGTCTCGCAATATCACACGTTGAAATATGTTTTGGACCTTTAAAACAAGTCGAGAACAACACGTATTTATGCCAAATCAAATATACAAGACACAAGTTGGCCATAGTTTACAACATATATATACGAGACATACATGCATGCACATGGACTTCATCACTTTCACACTCAACTTGTTGCATTTAAAATCATATATATGACACAAACATGTACGTATACTATATATACACTCACATGCATTTCCAAAATCTTAACCTACTGACCAATCAAATCTCTTTGTCCCCTTAATCTTCAAATCGAATAAAGAATCACAAGTTGGCTTTAAAAAAAAATGATATCTTTGAAATCAGTTCTGACACAATCGAATATTAGCAGTTCCACTTGCCAATATTTTTCATTTCATACGAAACTCACATGCATGCAATCTATATATATATATATATATATATATATATATATATATATATATATATATATATATATATATATATAATACATATTCATGAAATCACTTTTACACTTAAACACACTCAAACATATTTCACTCTTTTCTCTCCTGTACGTTATTCCATTCAAAGAAGATTGGCCAAGTTCTAGTCGTATAGCACATGGTTCGATCCTTTGTGATCACCTTAACGAGCCACAACAACATTTCTCGAGTTCTAGTTCTATATACACGTTAAACTCCACCTTAAAGGTGTTGTAAGTTTTCTTAAACACCTTTCAATTCATTAATATCGATTTATATTCATCTCATGCATTGTATTTCCTTTATTTCGATCGTATATCATTTTGTTACATTTATACGTTTTTCCTTTTATTTATTCTTACGTATTATACATTGACCTCCTTCATGGATGGCTAGAATAACGAGTTTTACATTTATTTGACACTTACATATTCAGTTATTTACTTTCGAGCTCATTTTTATTTATATCAAATCGCAACTCATTATATATGTCATTTCCTTTATTATTCGAACCATGTTAATAACGATAAGAAATGACCATGGTATTTCGAATTCATATACACAACACATAGTTTTTATTTCTCGACATGTTTCTCTATAATCTTATCTAATAAGCTACATTAAAAAGCTTTTCTAATAAGCTCAAGAAACACCATTTTAATCGACCAAGCTTATGGCCTTCGAAACTATTTTTGAACTTGTATACATATCGATTGGGCCTTTAAAGCCCATTAACCATTAATAAGCTATTTTGAATAATAAGCAGTTTTTATAAGTTGAAATAAGCTTTATAAAGATGTTGAAACTTTCAGAAATCTTTTCCCACTTTTTTTTGTGATTTTTGGACTAAGTTTGCGAAGTATTTCAACCTTAGGGACTAAAACTGCCAACTTCACCAAACTATGATCAAAACTGTAAAATCAGGATCCTAAGGGTAGAAAATGCTAAAAACAGTAAGTTGGAGGTTTAAAATGTAATAATTAACCTTTATTGGACTTAAAATGTAACATTTAACTAACGGAGGACTAACGGTGCAAAACCTACACCGTTAGGGTACAAATTGTAAATTTTGTGAAAGACCAAGGGTAGAACAATAACAATTACTTATATTCATTCTATTTCATGTTTTACACACTTTCAGTTAAACATATGCATTTTATTATTCGTTTCAGTATATTTATATTCGTTACGTTTATATTTATAACGAACTTTTAACGAATGAACTTAAACGTGTTATTCAACGACACCCGAGGAATCGATGATTATGGAATCAATGACATAAAAACAAGATAATATTATATATAATATTATTTTTGAACTTTAAGTATTTTAAGCATATCAAACTCACATATCACAAACCAAATGGTTATTCGTTACTTGTTTTCACACTCATTGTGCATAACTGAGCCAAAACTGTAAAAACTCAGACTTCATTATTAATTCAGGTAGTGTCTTGAAGCCGTTCCCATAACTTGCTTAATTTCATATTTCACTTTGCTGATTATTTTCAAGGTGAGTCGCAGCCCCTACTTTTTTAATGCTTGTTTTATACACTTTTGGAGGAGATACATGCTCAACTATTTTCATTTACTATTCACAAGTACACTAAACATTCACGGATTTAATAACTCATTACTCGCTTTACATGGTTGATTATTCAAAATGTTTCTTGTTAATCTACATACTTGCTTGATTATTCGAGTACAATGCTATTCACTTGTTATCTACACATTTGGGTGCGTAACCACCTACATGGGTACGTAACTACCTACATATCTGGGTGCGTAACCACCTACACGGGTACGTAACTACCTACATATCAGGGTGCGTAACCACCTACACTACTTGGGTACGTAACTACCTACACATCAGGGTGCGTAACCACCTACATTGCTTGAGTACTTTAATACTTACAGGGAGTATAACCTCCTACACATAACTAGAAAAACTTTTCGGTTGCATGAACTTAGTGTTAAACATTTATATTGATGTGTCATCAGGGTGATGGTCACATGCTTCACTTATGGTACAACTTTACAGATTATTTACAAACTGTATGAACTCACCAACCTTTGTGTTGACACTTTTAGCATATTTATCTCAGGTCCATAATGAGCGAGGATAGCACGGAGGAGCACGGATACAACAAGAAGGCTATAAACTTTATTATCATTTCGAGAACATATTTTTCAAATCTTACAGCTACTGGGACCTCATTTTGTAAACTCTGATATTCAAAATGCAAATCTTTTAAAACGACTCAACTAGAGATCGTTTTCTATCATTATAACTGTTGTGCCATGAAGTAACACCAAGTTTTAATTCCGATGCATATCACGAAATTAGGGGTGTTACACAAGCTCTGATACCACTACTCATGTCCATATCAAATCCAGCACCCTCAATATATTTACAACTGCTCAGGTATTACAAGAAAAATGATACAAGTCATTATTGCTGCTAGATATAAAGATTACAACTGCTAGTGTATTTTACTACTACTAGTGAAGCTGAAGATGTTCAAGGAAATACACTAAGTGGTTACTGCTGCTAGACTAAATGTTACTGCTGCCAGTTCAGAGTTACAACTGCTATCAGAATATGACTGCTAGAGTTAGAAATACAACTGCTAGAGTGTTTAGTTTGTACTGCTTATGAGATAAACTTGTATAGTCGGTTAGATAAATATAGAAAAGATTCTTTAAAGATTTATCTTGTATAGCAAGTAATTGTAAGCCAACTAGGACTCCTTAGTCTATAAAAGGAGGTTCTAGGGCATAGAGATCAGTACGATTCTTTATAGAACTTCAAGGTTGTAAACCTTAATACTTTTTAGTATTCGTGTTATATCGATACCAATTGTGGAGTTTAGAATAACTCCATGGATCGTTTAGAGCACTAGGGATAACAATAACAAAGACAATAAGATGCACAACGGAATAAGT
Source organism: Artemisia tridentata subsp. tridentata (assembly GCA_021014915.2). Classification (NCBI taxonomy): domain Eukaryota; kingdom Viridiplantae; phylum Streptophyta; class Magnoliopsida; order Asterales; family Asteraceae; genus Artemisia; species Artemisia tridentata. Next base: position 202,936,184 of record CP139506.1, read on the forward strand.
AAAACATCATTGTTATTGAACAAGGTTTCTCTTCATCATCTCTTCTATAACACAATTAGAAACAAATACGATAAGCCCCAATACTACGTGATCAAGTGTAGTACGTGTTACACATCTTGCAACAGGGATCAATGATCTTGAGGCTAAACACAAACTCTAAACCTAGTCTAGGTGTTTACAAGACCTACGCCCTAGACACACACACACACATGTTTTACTGGTGTTTACATCTTGACACACATAAAACCTAATGACCTGTATCTTTTTATATACTAGGGAATTGATGCGCGTGATGTGTCGTTGCGGTTTAGCAGTTTTAATGCCTACTCAAGTTTTAAATTTATATTTAGCCGACTTATCAATAACACACACACTTAACGAGCAGTGTACCCGGTCAGTATGAAGATAATGGTAAGTAGAGTGTCGATCACTAAGAGTGGAATGTATTATCTCGTTATTCTAATCAGTATTTTAATATCCTAACGCAAGGGGGTTTCAGCCTGAGAGACTGGCACGATTTGTTTGCAATTAAATAATAAAATAAACCAATAGGCACGAATCAGCAAGTAGCACACACGTACACAGATAGATACTTGAGACAATAAGAGGGCTGTCCTTATGATTAAGTAGATTGTCACTTGTTTTATTGATAGCCTTATATGAAGTGTATGTAGTTAACCCTTTCTCGTTGGTCCTATTCTTATCGGCGAGTAAACCCTTAATGATTACTTATGTTTAAAAGTTATTCCTAAGTGATCAATTTAGTAATAACCGTGGGAGCCACATTATGTCCCGCAGTCAAATGCCCGCAAGCCACTAATAAACACAGAGGTTATCAATGCACTAATAAGTAGTAACCAAAGACATCAACATATAAACTTTAATTGATGGGAAAGCAAGTATTAAAGGGAGTGCAATCTTTCGTTGTCACATTACACAAGCCACCAATCCTGATGAATTAAAGTTTGCTAACACAATAAAACAAAACTACTTAATGAATTAAACACATGCAGCACCTTCTTACAGCTCTTGTATCTTTGATTTGGGTGTGTCTTGTGCTGCCTCCTTGACTGAATTCGTCCTAGGGTTTTTCCTGTTCGGTCTTCGAAACTTATATATTCCTCTCGAAATTCGTCTGGTCTTGGGGTATTTATAGTTTCTGTCTGAGGGAAGATGCGGCGCATCTAAGGAGTAGATGCGGCGCATGTACTTAACTTCGCGTGGGGTCCAAGATTATAATATTCAGGAATATTCGTACACCGCCAGAAGATGCGGCGTAACTCCATGATTGGATGCGGCGCATGTCCTCTTGTATCTTGGATCGTATCTGGTGATATCTTGATAGAGATGCGGCGCATGTCATGAGTGAGATGTGGCGCATCTGGAGCAGATTAGTCTTGATCTTCTTCATTTCAGTAGACTCTTAACTTTATGCATGTTTTGCTCCATAATCAGTCCAAAATCGCTAAGTTTCACCAAATGCTTGTTTTTACCTGAGAATTACAAAAGTAAACGATTAAGTATCAATCCTCATACATAATATAGTAAAACAAGTCAATTTAATAGGATAAATGATAGTAATAAAATGTACTTATTTGAGTTCATCAAATATCCCCCCACTTGAACTTTACTTGTCCCCAAGTAAACCTTAGAATTTCTTTTATGAAAATGTATCCTAAAAGATGTTAGGATTTATTTTTATATTTAAGCATGTATTCGTTTATTTCATAATCACACAACTAAACAGTTAACGAATTAGAAGTAAAATAAAATAAGTCGATAAAAGCAAATCTAATCTATTAACTGTCCAGTCGTGACGAATATTCTATCATAAGCTTGGCAAGTATACACATCTCCACCACTAAAGCTAAGGAATAACAAGTCTAAAGCGGTAAAAAGGGTTTTTAGGCTTAAGGGTTAATTATTCTCTTTCACTATCGATCTCAAATTCCAGAAAAGGCGACAAAATCACAAATACATGATCGAATCCACGAACACGATACTTGCAATTGCTCAAATCCTTAACTCGAATAGGCTAAAGATAGGTCCAAACTTCACCAATAATAATATATCAAAAAGGGCGACAAAATCATAAATACATAGCCGAATCCACGACTACGATACTTAAGATTGCTCAAATCCCTAATCTCATTAAATCAAAGGTTTGGTTGGATAAAGAATAATAAAGGGTATGGATAACATTTGGGATATAAATTGGTGTAAAATGAAAATAAACAAAACAAATAAATTAAAATCCTAAGCGTGGTTAATCACTATCCCAACCATCCCATGAATAAGACTCATATCATCGAATAACTCATGCTTTAACACTTGAAACACACGCTTTAGGTAGACACGAATTATATTCAACAAGATCTTAATCAAAGAATAAACCTTAATTGGCGTTCCCATAACTGCCAATTCCCATTCAATCCATAGATATAGTACAACAAATAGTGGTGATATCGACCACTTACATAACTTTACATAAGTTGGTTAAAATTAACTTCCAACTTTTCTTTCTTTCTTTTTCTTTTCTTAGTTTTTCGAGTTTTTTTTTTTTTTTTTTTTTTTTTTTTTTTTTTTTTTTTTTTTTTTTTTTTAACTTGAAACATAAACATAGATGTGTAAAATTTCACCACATCACTACAACTTTCTTTCCGGATAATTTTTCCATACTTTTCATACTTTCAGAAATAACGGTAATAGTGAAAGTAGTAAACACACGAAAAATAAACTCAAAAATATATAATATTTACTTTCACTCCAATTGCATTGTGCAATTTCCCGACCTAACCATAGATAATGAATTACGCACGCGAACACAGGTAATGTAAGGAAACACACTTTGCCTATAGCAATTAACCAACCACGGATTCTAATCTACAGGGTAGGCTAAGGTGTAAGGGTGTAACGAAACATTGTAAACATAGGTGTAAGAAACGAAAGGAATGGCTCTGAGTGTTTTTCTAGGGGTATCTTACTCTAAAAATGAGAGTAACAAAAGGGTTTATACGGGGGTTAACTAACCAGTGTAGTTAGTTAATAACACATAACATATAATAGGCTATTTTGGGTGTAATCCTAGAAATTTACCAATTTAGACAAGTCATTCCAATTATATAAAATAATACTCATTATGGTGGTCTCGAATAGTATACAAGCCAAGTTCTAAAGTTTACAAGTCACCGGCACACTCATAGATTTGTGAATTTTGGAAAATCACAATTTTTGAAAATAACGTCATGTGTGCAGCTATGCAACTTAGATCTTAAACAAAAACATGCTAATTTTTTTTTTTAAGTTTGATATATTAAGCACATTTTAAGCATAATTTTTGAAAAAGTTTAGGACAAGTAAGTGTTAAGTGTTCTAATACTCCAATCCCCCCACTTAAGTTAAACAACGTCCTCGTTGTTTGTATAAAAGGTTAAAACTGGAAAATAAAAGAATTAGAACAGAAAAACTCCCCTGAGATTTGCTCGGTATGATCCTCCATTAGTATAAGAGCAAAAATCATCTTTCTTGTGGATTAGAACGTTAAAGCTTCATACTTGATGTATCCACAGGAAATCCAGGAAACTATAATACCACCAATGCTTTAAAACACACCTAAGATAAGAAAGGTTCAACTTGCATAATACATTAGTAGTTAGGAAAAATAAAACTTAAAAATTAAAACTGAAAATCATCAGGTCAGTCGATGCGCCGTATCTTATTGAAGAAGATACGCCGTATCGAGCCTGGAATAAATACGGATCAGAATAAAGATGCGCCGCATCCTTAACCAGGGATGCGCCGCATTAAAAATAAACTGATAAAGAGTTTTAAAGTCGAAAATAAAAATGCAGAAAAATAAAATAGGATATGACCATTGCAGGAGATGCGTCGCATCTCAGAATTGAGATGCGCCGTATCTTCGTACGGCCTGAAACAAAAATAAAACAAAATAAAGGATAGGATGCGTCGCATCTGTTAACCAGATGCGGCGCATGTAGATACCAAACAGACTGTTAACAGTCTGTTGTAAAATGACTCGTTCCACAGTTTAATCTCTCACGTCCTCTCGTACTCTCATGCTGAACTTAATGCCAGTCTTCATCAGATATAACAAGAAATATAAACTGAAACATTAAATGTATACATGAGAATAGTGATCAGTACAATCCAAAAAAAATAAAATAATAATGTGTGGAACAATGTCTGTAAAATCAAGAGAGTAAGATCATGGGTGAGCAAGGTCGTCTGGATGGGTCCCGGAAGTGCTGGCTCCATCAGTCCTCTGACGGACTCTGCGCTCATATGCACGTGTCACTCCTGCAACCTCAGTACCATCTGGACGAACGTGTGTAATACCCTGCTGCTCTAATAGTCTGCTCACACTCCTAACCACCCACTCAGAGTCCCTCCTCAGGGCTCTCAACTCTCCCTCGACTGCCTCAAGTCTCTGACCAATGGTGCGTGGGGGTACTGGTGCCTGTGGTACCTCCTCGTCGGCAGGAGCAGCAGCCGGAGGTCCCTGAGGTCCTCCCTGCTCCGCCTCTGGCCCTGCAGCTCTGGCGGGCCCTAATGCTGCCCAAAAGTGGCCTCCCGCAGCCACCTGGCAGATCCCGAGTCTAACCAAATAGTCCCTATCGATAACCGGGAGACGGGCCACAATAACCTCCAGCCCCGCTGGGATCTCTGCTCCAATAACTCCAAAATGGCGGGCCAGCCTCGAAACAAAATGCCCGCCAGTCATCTGGCTCCTCCGATCTCTCCCTGCAGCAGATCGGTGGAGGTAGTGCGCTAAAAAGTGGGGGATGTTCACCGACAACCCCTCATCCATACTCCTAAGGAGGAAGAGGTCCAGAGTAGTCACCTTTTCAGGTGACTGACCTCTCCCAGCAATAGTAAGTGCAATCAGCCTGTGGCATAGCCTCCTCATCGGCTCCCTGATCAAAGTATATGAGGGGGTGGAAGTAGTAATATCACCCAATGAAGAAATCCGGTCCCAGTAATCACCGAATAATCCTCTGTCAGGGACAACCCGTAAACTCTCAGCCCAATACCTGGCAAACCCAGCAGATCCAAGCTCCTCCTCAGTGTGTAGCCCCATGGCCAAAATAAACTGCCTCATCGACATCTGCCTATGCACACCTCCTAGCCTGAATACCAGAGTGTCAGCTGTATCAATCTCCAAATCCGTCTCCCTGTAATGAATCGTGCTAAAGAACTCCAGCATGAGCTCCCTAATCAGAGGCTCGTCAATCCTAAATAGTCTCTCCCAAGCACTAGACCTAAACACCACCTCCTCATCATCTCCAACAACTACCATCTCCATACGATGCTGTAAACTCTCAGCCGCATGTCCACCACCAATCAACCCTACATCATCAAAACTCAAAACCTGGACTCTGAATATTTTCTTGAAGTAAATCGAGTCAAGCCTACGCAATTAATCTTCCAGAGTGGCAGGAGTTAGTCCCATGTTCTCAAATTGTAGCCACTGATGCCTAAGTGTGACCTCTGGTAATGCCATCTGAAATAGATTTCCACAGTCAGTAAACAGTCTGCAAATAAGGTAGATACGGCGCATCTGATTTAATCAGTGCGGCGTATCTGTATAAAGTATAAGAGATGCGGTGCAAGACAACAGATACGGCGTATGGAGATGCGTCGTATCTAGATTAATCAATACGGCGTATCTAGAATTTTATCAATTTTGAAATAGGTCGTTACGCCGCATTAATCAACCTAGATGCGCCGCATCTAAAGGCATATCAGCATAAAATAAAGGGTCAGGCACGTTTTTCAAGAATCTGTATCCGTGACGTAAACTACCACTAAATATCACAGACCAAATTTACCCATTTGTTCCTATCTAAAACTTCTATCACACTTTCCCTCTAAAATTTAAAAACAAACACCCAAAACCCTATTTTTCGTTCGATTTAATTAGTGCCAAATTCGATGCCCAATTCTAAAATTAACTTAGGGGAAATAATCAATGCCAAGTTCTAATCATATCCCTATGTCGTTTAAGCCCTAATAGAATTGGTCATATAAACCCTAATTTATAATTAAACGAAATTAAATCAAAATAGAATAAATTACCTTAATTGTATGATCGGGTGAATGATTATAGATCGGATTAGAGGGTGAGTTTAGGAAAATGCTCCGAATTAAAGTATAGTATTACTGTGTGAAAGTTCTTAACTGTGTGTGTTTATGCGGTAAGAAGTTTAGATCCGGCGCATTCTCATCGTATTTATAGGGCGAAACGATGCGCCGTATTGAAAAATTAGATGCGCCGTATCTGTTTAATCTCGTTGACTAGTCAATAAGTTCTAGCTGGTCAGAGATACGGCGCTTTGGATATTTAGATCCGCCGTATCTCTATGTTAGTAAACGAAATTTAAATGAAGAACGTACCTTGGCTTCCGCAACACAGTTCCTTATACATCAAATTTAGGTTAAACGGCATACCATATAGATGAATTCAAAATAAGAGCAATAGGCATAAACGTATTATTAATAACTGTAATCTTAGTGTTTAGTGGATAAGGATTTATTCCGAGGTTAGGAACAAATATCGTGTTTAAGCGTGCAAAATTAAGATTACGATTTGAATCAGATGTATAGTGTGGATAATAAAACTGAGGTTATAGTGGAGAGGACTTCCCTTAGGGCTGGTTGAATAATCGAAGAGGTTACGTTTTGATCACTCCAGCAATCTCCTCTCGGTTTAGTTCAGAATGTAATCTCGCTTGGTGATGCTTGAGTCATCATTTATCCTGAAAAATAAACAACTTGCACACGAGAGTAGCAGACCGATCAAAGTAAATATCAAAAATCAACTATATTTATCAAATTATATTTGTCGTATTAACGAAAGTTAATGCGCCGTATTTTCGTTACGTTTAAAAATAAATATCGATTTTTGATTCAGGAAGATGCGCCGTATCGATAAAGATCGATGCGTCGTATCTGTTTAATAATTCGCAAACTGTTTTTAATTAAAATAATAGATACGCCGTATCTACGAAAGCAGATGCGTCGTATGGCGTTAACGTTTAGAAAAATTTTTTTTTATCAAAAACAGATACGCCGTATCTGCAAAAGCAGATGCGTCGTATTACTTTATCGCTTAGAAAAATTTCTTATTAAAAACAGATACGCCGTATCTTGGGGAAAAGATGCGTCGTATCGAATTAATTAAACGCGTTGTATTTTTAAAATTAAACGCAATACGCCGTATCTGAGAGATCAGATGCGCCGTATCGTTTGATTTAGCACAGTACAACGATAGCAGAACAGAAAAAATACGAAAAATAAAAACAAAAATAAAAACACACAAACAAAAAATAAACACACAAAAATAAAAGCAAACAAATAACACACAATACAACAAATATGCAAAATAGTACAATGATGCAATTAATCTAATAAAAAGAAAAACCTAATTAAAATACTAATCAAATTAACAGATAATAACAATTCACTCCCCGGCAGCGGCGCCAAAAACTTGATGCGTGTGATGTGTCGTTGCGGTTTAGCAGTTTTAATGCCTACTCAAGTTTTAAATTTATATTTAGCCGACTTATCAATAATACACACACTTAACGAGCAGTGTACCCGGTCAGTATGAAGATAATGGTAAGTAGAGTGTCGATCACTAAGAGTGGAACGTATTATCTCGTTATTCTAATCAGTATTTTAATATCCTAACGCAAGGGGGTTTCAGCCTGAGAGACTGGCACGATTTGTTTGCAATTAAATAATAAAATAAACCAATAGGCACGAATCAGCAAGTAGCACACACGTACACAGATAGATACTTGAGACAATAAGAGGGCTGTCCTTATGATTAAGTAGATTGTCACTTGTTTTATTGATAGCCTTATATGAAGTGTATGTAGTTAACCCTTTCTCGTTGGTCCTATTCTTATCGGCGAGTAAACCCTTAATGATTACTTATGTTTAAAAGTTATTCCTAAGTGATCAATTTAGTAATAACCGTGGGAGCCACATTATGTCCCGCAGTCAAATGCCCGCAAGCCACTAATAAACACAGAGGTTATCAATGCACTAATAAGTAGTAACCAAAGACATCAACATATAAACTTTAATTGATGGGAAAGCAAGTATTAAAGGGAGTGCAATCTTTCGTTGTCACATTACACAAGCCACCAATCCTGATGAATTAAAGTTTGCTAACACAATAAAACAAAACTACTTAATGAATTAAACACATGCAGCACCTTCTTACAGCTCTTGTATCTTTGATTTGGGTGTGTCTTGTGCTGCCTCCTTGACTGAATTCGTCCTAGGGTTTTTCCTGTTCGGTCTTCGAAACTTATATATTCCTCTCGAAATTCGTCTGGTCTTGGGGTATTTATAGTTTCTGTCTGAGGGAAGATGCGGCGCATCTAAGGAGTAGATGCGGCGCATGTACTTAACTTCGCGTGGGGTCCAAGATTATAATATTCAGGAATATTCGTACACCGCCAGAAGATGCGGCGTAACTCCATGATTGGATGCGGCGCATGTCCTCTTGTATCTTGGATCGTATCTGGTGATATCTTGATAGAGATGCGGCGCATGTCATGAGTGAGATGCGGCGCATCTGGAGCAGATTAGTCTTGATCTTCTTCGTTTCAATAGACTCTTAACTTTATGCATGTTTTGCTCCATAATCAGTCCAAAATCGCTAAGTTTCACCAAATGCTTGTTTTTACCTGAGAATTACAAAAGTAAACGATTAAGTATCAATCCTCATACATAATATAGTAAAACAAGTCAATTTAATAGGATAAATGATAGTAATAAAATGTACTTATTTGAGTTCATCAAGAATTATGTTTACAAAGGACTAATAAGTAAAATCTTCTTTGTCAAGCAACTCCCTTGTGTTTTGCATTGTCTTCATTCTTCACTTGTAGTTTTGAATTTATCAACTCAAATATAAAACCCAACAACAAACCACCTTGCTTTCTTCAATCATAGCTCCACCAAATTCCAACAACCAATCAACCAATGTTCCACCACCACCACCAACAAATGAACCTAGTCTACCTCCAAACTTTCCCCGACATGATTGCTCTAATTGTGAGAGAACCGCTAGGATAAGTGAAAGAACCAAAATTATGGTTCATCAACTCCAAGATGAAATGAGGTTCATCCTCAATCACATCCTAGAGCGTCTTAACGCTCTTTCTCATCCTCCACAATAGATGATCACATTAGGAGCTTCACATCTTAGGACTTTTTATTTCTAAGTTATTTTTTCTATGACTTTTGTCATAAAATATTTTACTAATGAATGATGTTTATTAATGTTTGTGTGACTTTTTCTTGTACATTATATCCATGGTTGGTTTGAACTATTTATCACTAACCTTTGTTTTGTAGCACTCAAAATCCATGCATCTTATACTTGGCACCCTAACTAGGGGGAGTATTGACCAAGGGGGAGCTAATCAAGCTCGGGCTTGCACTACATTCCGCTACGCTTTTCTTTTCTTCTTTTTGTTTCGACAAAAAGGGGGAGAAAATATTAAACTTAAACTCACACATTTTATACAATTTAAACATCTAAATAGATTTAAAAAGTTGCATAAAACTAGTTTAATCTATATTTTTAAAGACTTGCACTTTATTTATCTCATTGCTTGAAAATAAACTTTATGTTTTGTCCTCAACAAAAAGGGGGAGATTGTTAATACAAATATCGCCTAAAAACGTTATTTATATTTTACGATCTTTGCTATATTTTGTTTACGACAATTATAAACTTTATTTTAGCAAAACATAAATATAGTTAAGTCTTTTACATATATTAGTCACAAGTCTTTTGTAAACACAAAGTTAAAACATCACCTAACTAGTATATACATTTTACAAGTTTACTTTCATATACATTTTAATCTAAAATGTAAATGTATCTTACATCATGGCATGCATCATCTTTGAGATCTTTGGAAGATATGATGAATATCTTGTTTAGATTGTTACTCAAAGAATCATGGAAAGATATGGAAATATTTTTGGTAGATTTCCTGACAGGTCGCGCGGAACCAAATGGTTACACGGACGGAACCCATAATTTGGTTTCGTCCCATCCGTGGCTTGCTGAGGCATTTTGCCTATAAATAGCAAGCCACACATTGTTGTTTACTCATCACTTACAAGCATAACAACAACATACATTCTTTCATTCATCATTGTTTATATCTAACTCATTCATATTTCATTTAAGTGAGCTTCTCTTGTAGCAAGAAGATCACAGATTCATTTAAAGGTTTACAAGCTTCAACAAAGCGTTGCAAGACTTGTTAGTTCATCACTATGTGAATTGTAGTTATTCATACATCATTGTTTGTACCAAACTCTCAGAAATCTCTGCAGTGATCGGTTAGTATTTTAGTCCTCAAAATACATAGTGTGACGGGAGTGGTTGTGCCCTTGTAAAAGAACTCGACATTTAGCTTTGTGTCGGAAATCTTGTGTAAGCGACGTGTAAGGTTTTCTCCGTCGGATAAAGGAGCTTGTTGATTAGTGGAGGATACTCTCGAGTTGTATACTCGGGGAGTGGAGTAGGGCAAGGAAAAAGAGTCCCTGTAGACCGAACCACTATAAACCTTCGTGTTGTGGTTTGATCGTTTCTTTCTTTACTTGTACTTTACTTATCGTTTATTTATTTACATTGTTTGAATTCACATAAAACTTTCAAAGTAAATTAAGTTTAAAAACGGTAAAACTATTCAACCCCCCTTCTAGTTTTTCACACATTTGTTGAACTTACTCCATCATTGAGATCATCATCATTAATCATTCACTGAGTTATATCAACTATCCAAGTAATCATATTTGTCTAATATTTGAATCTCATTTAGTTTTTGCATAATTGTCTTAAACGCTTTCTAAAGCATCTTAAGTAGTTAATTGATATATAGAATAATCTCAGTCCCTATGGAATGACCTGGTCTTACCAAAACTCTTTACTATAAACGAGGGTTATACTTTTACCCGTGTGTTTTGAACTAAGAGAAATTGGTAGAACTAGTTATAGAAATTTAAAGCTTTCGAAACACATCAAAGTTTTTGGCGCCGCCTGCCGGGGATTGGCACTTATTCTATTATCACTTATTTAATCATCTTAGGAATATTTGGAATGCATTTTGTATTTAAACTGCTTGAATATTATTGCTCTATCTCAACAAAACCGCCGCTTTTTCACACACTCCGCCCGCTTTTCAAGCACGATCACAGCAAACTTTTCCTAAAGAACGCCGCTGTTCTGGGAAACATGACACTCTTTCTTGGAGGTGTTATAACTTCATTCCAGAATTGATTCAAATCTCAAATTCAATCTACAACATAACCCAGAAGATAATTCCAGCAAATCAAACTTATCAAAATCTTTTCGAAAAAACAAAAATTTCCCAGAAGTGCGCCGTACTTATACTAAGTACGCCGTACTTATCACCTCAGAAACAAGAATTTAGTTCACCCAAATTAAATCTTGGTTTTTCCGTTACTATCACCCTTAGCAGCCCAGTATTGGATGGTCACACGATCCTCCAACGCAGAGCTTGCTAGTCCTCTATCCGAACCCGAACGAACCATAAACCGAAGAAGTAGACGTAACAAAAGAGTTCCATTCTCACAAAAAGATTTAAGACCTGAAACACCAAAAGAGATAGTTCCAGCTATCGACGATCTTTCTCTTTATCGATTTTTCATAAAATTCATCAAACTTCACGATCCAATGGATGAAACCGATAATGAACCTATGTGGGCTAATGAGCAAACTGTTGCTCCTATCCCTGGTCCTTCAATCACTTTACCTGACACTGCCAACGAATTAGCCATTAAAGGCAATCATTTGACCCTTGTCTATGGTAATCAATTCGATGGAAGAAACAAAACCGATCATCATAAACACATCCACGAGTTCCTTGGAATTTTTGAAATGTTTAGATATGGAGAAACCGAAAATGAAGCCATCCGGCTCATGATGTTTCCATTATCCCTGACTGGGGAAGCAAAAACCTGGTTAAATGAACTCGACAAAGGAACCATAGCAACATGGGAGGAACTTCGTACTGCTTTCATAAGCCAATTCTTTCCTCCAGCATTATTCGACCGACTTCTCGGGGAAATCCATGCTTTTTCTCAGCAAGAACGAGAAACTTTAACCGAAGCATGGCTACGAATGAAAGAAATGCTCAGGAATTGTCATGGACATGGTTTAAGTAAAAGAAACATAATCAAAATCTTTCACAATGGACTTGACGAGAGCACACAAGAAGCCTTAAATGCTGCAGCAAGAGGAATATTCTTATACAAAACCCCAGATAAACCTTATCAATTACTCGATGACAAAGTCTTACTCAAACATGATTGGGCTAAAAATCAAAAACCAAAAACCTCTCTTCGCAAAACTGTTGCTTTCGCCGATGAAGGTATCAGTAATTCTGATACTGATAAAATTATGGCTCGGATGGATGCCATGACCCTCAAAATGGATGCTCAGTATAAAGAAATGAAAGAGAAGCGTGAGAACTGCAATAATTGTGGTGGAAATCATTCAACCGCAAATTGTAATGATGATGATACACCCATGTCTCGCGAAGAAGAAGCCAAGTTTATGAACACATTTTGACGCACTCGTTTTTACGATGACTATCGTAATCGTGATCGAGATCGAGATAAATGGCGTACTGGCGAAAGATCAGAATATAACCGTGATCAACCTCGATCATCGTATTCTGACAAAAAACCAGATCTTCAAAAACAACTCAGTGAATTCATCAAATCACAACAATCTACAAACACTTTCGTTAAAAACACATTCACAGATCTTAAAGAGAAATTAGAATCCATAACAAGAAACCACCAAGCTTCTATCCAAAATCTAGAAGATAAATTTGATAGATTAGCTGAAAAACAAGCTGGTTGATCTTCTGGATCACTTCCTAGCAACACTGCACCCAACACGAGAGGTGGTACCTCTAGACATTATCAACCACCTCAAGCTCGTCACGAGCATGTGAATGCTATAACCACTAGAAATGGTACTTCATATGAACCAGCACCTAATCCTAGTCAAACTCAACCAGCTGTCGAACTTGACAGTGATGAGGAAGATGAACTGACTCCTAAAAAGAAACTCAAAACAAAAGCAATACATGAAACACCTGTTTTAAAACCATACAGAACCAAAATTCCATACCCCCAACGTCTCAGAAAAGAGAAAATGGAAGCTCAATACGAAAAATTTCTACACATGATTCGTGCCGTTTGAATCAATGTTCCACTTATCGATGTCATAGCAAGAATGCCAAACTATGGTAAATTCCTAAAAGAACTCGTAAGTAATAAGCATAAATTGGAACTGATTTTTTCAGCTTTTCTAAGTGATGAATCCTCAGCAATAATTCAGAACAAAGTTTCACCTAAATTAGGAGACCCAGGAAGTTTTCTGATTCCTTGTAATTTTGGTAAAACATTCTCTTGCAATGCCTTGGCCGATCTTGGCGCAAGTATAAACCTTATGCCATATTCTCTCTATGCCAAGCTCTCTCTAGAAACTCTTAAACCTACCAAGATGAGCGTTCGATTAGCAGACCAATCTTTTCAATATCCTGTTGGGATAGCTGAAAATATGCTAGTTGAAGTTGGTAAATTCACTTTCCCAGTGGATTTTGTTATCCTAGAAATGGGGGAAGACAGCAAGGTCCCTCTAATTTTAGGAACACCATTCTTGCACACCGCTGATGCAATAATTCATGTCAAACAAAAGAAACTTAATCTTGGAGTTGGTGAAGATAGAATATCCTTTTCAATCGATTCAACCATGAAACATTCCTACTCTAATGATGACACCTGTTTTAGCATTGATGTAATTGACGAAATTCTTGAAGAAGATTTCGACATTTTGCTAAACGAAGGGATTGAAATTCTCCATACCATCAAAGGAACAATTCTTGAAGAAAAACTCTATGCAGAGTTTGACGAATTCATAGCCATGAATATCGAAGAAATTGAAACAGATGATGAAGAAGAAATCATATTCGAAAGAACGACATTCAATACAGATCATAAAGTTAAGAAATCTCTAGAAGAACCGCCTACTTATCTTGAACTCAAACCACTTCCTAAACATCTCGAATATGCTTTTCTAGAAGGAACATCCTTACTTCCTGTTATCATATCATCCGAACTCTCAGACAAAAATAAAGCAGACTTACTCACTGTTCCCAAAAATCATAAACGGGCCTTTGCCTGGAAAACCTCAGACATTCTTGGAATCTGTCCTTCATTTTGCAAACATAAAATTCAAATGCTTGAGGACAAGAAATCTGTTGTTCAAAAACAAAGAAGACTTAATCCTAATATGCAAGAAGTAGTAAAAAAGGAAGTAACAAAACTCCTCGATGCAGGAATAATTTACCCAATTGCTGATAGCCCATGGGTTAGTCCTATTCATTGTGTGCCAAAGAAAGGTGGTATCACCGTGGTTACAAATGAAAAAGACGAACTAGTTCCAACCAGAACCATCACCGGTTGGCGTGTTTGTATAGACTACCGAAAGCTCAATGAGGCTACCGCTAAAGATCATTTTCCCCTACCCTTCATGGATCAAATGTTAGAAAGACTAGCAGGAAATGAATACTTTTGTTTCCTCGTTGGTTTTTCTGGCTACATTCAAATCCTGATCGATCCGCTGGATCAAGAGAAAACAACATTCACATGTCCTTTCGGAACATATGCTTATCGACGAATGCCTTTTGGCTGATGTAATGCTCCTACTACTTTTCAAAGATGCATGATTGCTATATTCCATTACATGATTGAAGAATCCATGGAAGTTTTCATGGATGATTTTATTGATTTTGGAAATTCATTTAAAAGTTGCCTTGTCAACTTAAGCAAAATGTTCAAGCGATGTGAAGAAGCTAATTTAGTTCTAAATTGGGAAAAATGTCACTTCATGGTTAAAGAAGGAATTGTGCTCGGACACAAAGTGTCCGGAGTAGAACTAGAAGTTGACAAATCAAAAATCGAAGTCATATCCAAACTTCCACCTCCTACTAATACCAAAGGTATTAGAAGTTTTTTAGGGCATGCCGGTTTTTACCGACGATTCATTAAGGATTTTTACAAAATCACTAAACCTCTAACTAACTTCTTGAAAAAGATGTTCCATTCGAATTCAATGAAGAATGTCTTACGGCATTTGAATTATTGAAAGAAAAACTTACATGCACACCCATTATCGCTAGCCCAAATTGGAATCTTCCATTTGAGTTAATGTGTGATACAAGTGACAGTGCCGTTGGAGCCATACTTGGTCAACGGAATGGAAAGCATTTTCACCCGATATACTATGCAAGTAAAACATTAAATGCAGCTCAACAAAATTACACAATCATTGAAAAAGAACTTATGGCTATTGTATTTGCATTTGATAAATTTCGATCATACCTTGTTCTGTCCAAAACAATTGATTATACGGATCACGCAGCTTTAAAATATCTCATTAAAAAGCTAGATGCCAAACCTCATCTCATACGATGGGTTTTGCTCTTGCCAGAATTCGATATAGAGATTAAAGACAAAAAAGGTACTTAAAACGTTGCAGCAGATCATCTATCTAGAATTGAGAAACAAGAAGATGATGATAATAAAATTGAAATAAATGATAATTTCCCGGAGGAAATACTAATGAAAATAAATTCAGATAATGAACCATGGTTTGCAGACTTCGCAAATTATTTGGTTGGTAAAGTCTTACGAAAAGGGATGACATTTTAACAAAAGAACAAATTCTTCTCTGATCTAAAAAACTTCTTTTGGGAAGAACCACATCTTTTCAGAGTATGTCCTGATGGAATCATAAGAAGATGTGTGGCAGGACCCGAAACTCGAACCATTCTAGACGAATGTCATCATGGACCTACTGGAGGACACTATGGACCGTCCACTACGGCCAAGAAAGTGTTGGAATCTAGTTTCTATTGCCCGACAATTTTTAAAGAAGCTCATATGTTGATGCAAATAATGTTCTAAAAACGTTATTTATATCTTTCTATTACTTCACGTTTTGAGGATGACAAAATGTGAAATCACGATACGTTAAAATCATCGTAAACAAGTCTTTAATCGGAAGATCCCGTTTCTACGCAAATCACTCTAGAACAAAGTTACAACTTAAACTGGTGATCAAAGAAGTGAATTCATGTTTTGAAAATTCATATTTTAAATGGGACAAAACATTTTTTCAAAAATAAACATGACAAATTATTTTCTAAATATTAAGAAATGTTTTAATGGAAAAATATGTTTGAAAATCATAACAGCTATTCCCCCCCCCCCCAAAAATCAGCTCCAACCTTCCCCAAATAAGTTTTCACCAGATAAGACAAAATTTGGAGCGTCCTAGTCTACGATGGCTCCACGGTACCGTTAAATTTAACGGAGCCGTGGGGTATTTAACGGAGCCGTCCGTATCATTTTTTCTGTAATGTTCAGATTTTTTTTGCCTATAAATATCAACTCCTTTCACAGTTTTAGGCACCCTTCACACACAGAAAAATCCCCTAGCTTAATCCTCTCAAACCATTCACTTCTTTAGATTAGTTTTCTTTGTTTCAAGAGGGATCCAATCATCCTTCAAGTGATCCTCTTCATACCTTTTCATTAGCAAGAGAAGAACACAAGTATCCAAGTAGATACAAGGTGTTGTCATCCCTCTTCATTAGCAAGAGAAGAACACAAGTATCCAAGTAGATACAAGGTGTTGTCATCCCTCTTCATTAGCAAGAGAAGAACTCAAGTATTCAAGAAGATACAAGAGTTATAGTTGTTAGGTTTTTCTAACACTTGTTACAACCTTGTTGTATCTTTGTATACATCAAGCTTTCTTATCTTTTGTGAGTGAGAGTGAAGATCAAGTGTGATCTATAGAGATAGTGAACATCTCTTATAGCCATTGGGCTTGTGTGATTGATCAAGAAGATCAAGGGTCGATAGATTAGTGTTAGTTGAGTAGAGTGAAGTGAGTGTTGATCATTGTGATCGTGTTGAGATCTTGGTGATCTCTTGAAGCCATTGGGCTTGAGTGTTTGGTCACGTGGACCTTGGTAGATTGGTTCTAGCTAAGATTAGCACTCGACATCTAGCTTAGTGTCGGTAATAGGATAAGCGACGTGTACAGTTTTCTCCGCCTGAAGGGAGGTTGTTGATATAGTGTTTGAAACTCTCGAGTGTGGTACTCGGGGAGTGGAGTAGGGCGAAGAAGAGCTTCATAGCCGAACCACTATAAATCCTTTGTCTCGGTTTGATCTTTCCAACTCTACTCTTTACTTCCATTATTTTGTATTAGTTAGTTTAGTGTGTAGTTCATATTGGTGTTGATTGATAACACATAGAGTTCGAATCAAGGTTTCCAATAGCCAACTTTTAAAACAAGATTTTTAAAAGGATTTTTAAACCGGTAAACTATTCAACCCCCCCCCCTTCTAGTTTCCCACAATTGGTATCAGAAGCCACGTCAGTCAAGTTTTAAAAGTATATTGTATTTTAAAGCTTGAATCGATCAATGGATTCCGACAAATATCTAGAAGGGCAATCTATGCAAAGACCACCACTTTTCGAAACCGATTGTTTTATATATTGGAAAACAAGATTCGAAACGTATGTGAAATCAAAAGACATTGATCTTTGGCATGTTATTACCGAAGGTGACTTTCAACCTATTCAAATGAATCCATAAACTAAAAAGGATGAAATAGTTTCTTATGATAAACAAAGTGATGAACTTAAAAGGAAATTAGCCAAAAATAATGAGGCTAAAATGATGATTTATAATGCTTTGCCTAAAAAGGAATTCGAAAGAATTTTCATGTGTAATACGGCAAAAGATATTTGGAAAACTTTGTTAGTCACTCACCAAGGTAATAACCAAGTCAAAGAGAACAAGATAGATCTTCTTGTTCAACAATATGAACACATTCTCCATTTCAGGGGATGAGACAATAGATAATGATTTTGCTAGATTTAATACTATTATCACTAGTCTTAAAGCTCTTGATGAAGGTTATTCTAGTAAGAACTATGTTAGGAAGTTTCTTAGAGCTCTACATCCTAAATGGAGAGCAAAGGTCACCGCCATAGAAGAGTCAAAGGACTTGGCGGCATTATCACTCGATGAACTTATAGGAAATTTGAAAGTTCACGAGATGATCATCAAGAAGGACTCCGACATTGTCAAAGGCAAAAGCGAGAGAGTTAGATCTCTAGCATTAAAAGCCAAGAAGGAGTCCAGTGATGAGGAATGTTCGAGTTCCGGTAGTGAAGATGAAGAGTACGCACTAGCCGTTAGGAACTTTAGAAAGTTCTTTAGGAGGAAAGGTAGATTTCCTAGACAACCTCGCGATGAGAAGAGGTCATCCCAAAGAAATCATGATGAAAGAAAAGGGACAAGTGATAGGAAATGCTATAGATGCGGAGATCCTAATCACTTCATAGGTGAATGTCCTAAGCCACCAAAATCCAACAACCAAAGAGCCTTTGTAGGAGGTTCTTGGAGTGATAGCGGTGAAGAAGAAGAGAAGAAGCCTAACGATGAAAAGTGCCTAATGGCTCAAGCTTCTAACGAGGTACATTCCGACTCTTCTTATTATAGTGATAATAATTCGTCAATAGATGATAGTGAATTGCATGACGAATACAACAAACTATGCGTAGTTAGTACTAAGATCTTAGGTAGAAACACAAAACTTAAGTTAAAACTACAAGAACTAGAACTACAAGTCCTAGAACTAAAAGATCAAGTCAAAAGACTTGAGAAAAACAAGGAAGTAGACTTAGGATGCGGGTCATGTATAAGTCTTCAAGTAGAAAATGAAAAACTTAAAGAAAATGCTTTAAGAATCATTAAGTTTGATGAAGGAACTAAAACACTTAATGATATACTTGAAAACATTAGATATAGTGAACATGACCGTGCGGGTTTAGGTTTTAACCCAAATCAGGCTTCTACAAGTGGTACCAAACAAGTTAAATTTGTAATGCCTGAAACGTCAAAGTCTGAAGGGGACGGCACCACTAAAGGTACAGACGGCACCACTAAATTTAGTGGTACCGTGGTACCGTCTGGTGCTGAAGACGAAACTGGGTCAATTTTAAAAAGTAGCCTATGTCCTAAACCAAGTCACATAGTTAAAAATAGTTCTAGTGTGTCTACTCCAAGTAAAGAGGAGGTCAAAAGCTCTTACAAACCATTGTCATCTCCCGAACATGGATTTGTAAAGCGTGACACTAGGTCGACTACTCCTCCGCCTAGAAAGGTGAACTCTCCCAAACCTCGGTCTAGAACTCCTCTACCGAGAGGTAACTTTAGAAGACAAAATCATCCAAGTAACTTTCCCGTAACTTGGAATGATCGTCCATCAAAAGGTTACTTACCATGGGAAATGTGTCCTCCATTCTCACATCCTAAACTAACGCAACAAATGCGTAGGATGTTTGACTCTAACAACTTTGGACCCATGAGATATTGGGGACCAGATGTTTGAACTTTTTGTTTTTCTAGGAAAACATGAGTGTAAATAAATTTCGGAGTCTAACAAAAGGAGTATGATGTGTTATCAAACAAGTCTGGTGACACAAAAGTCAAGTCGTGTCTTATATGCTCAACATTCAACAAAGGTTGTCTTATCCTCTAGTTTTAAGAGCAACACCTCAGGCACAGGTACGCTTTCTTAAAACACCCTTTGTTAGTAGTAATGTTTGGCATGAAATAGTGTAGTTAGAATCTAACATGGTAGGCACTATAACACAGAAACTATATTCACATCTCATCATGTCAAACTCAACTTGTCCAGAAATGTTCGATGATCGCTTGAAGATCATGCGTGACAAGTTTGAATTAAGCATTGATGAGTGAATCAAGTTTCCTTCCTATCACATAAGTAATCTTGCCTAAATTAAGTATCTGTTTAAACTTATGTATACTATATGTATGAGATACATAGTTTAAGTAATAGTCTTAATTGACACTGACGCCCATATCCGCAAAAACGAAACTCACAAGAGACGAAGAAGGTGAGTGAGCGGATATAACTAGGTTAGGGGCATAATAGGTAAAGCAGTTTACCTAACGGCAAGTAGGTCCATTATCATGAATAGTGTTGGCTTTGTGCCCACTTGTAAGAAGTGTCCCAAAACATCTTACATCAAAGTTTTTAATGTATCATACCATACATTAAAGATACTACACACTTGAGATTACGATATCTTGAGGAGATTGATGTAGAAAATGTTTCTATACAACTCTGATAATGTGAGAGTTAATGTGGATTGAAACATAAAGAGTAATGTTTGTACCTTCATAGGTTGATTTACAAACATCTTGGTTCCCCAAGAAATAAACTACTCTTATTGTCTCCACGACCGAAGCCGAGTACGTAAGCGCCGGAAAGGCATGACAATAAACACTATAGATGAGGCAACCCCCTATGAAGAGTAGCAGTCAAGATGCCATTAGACTTGACCGGGAACCCTGTAGTTTGCTCATGAACGAAGCTCGTCGAAGTACGTCATCTCCTCCGTCTCTTGAATGACAACATTGTCAATTCACCAACCAATACGTTCTCGTCACCCCACTCATGACTATTTAGATAATTCTTTCGAATTATTAAAGTCATCGTCCACCTCTCTCCTCATGACCTCTTAATAATTCACTTGAAATATTAACGTCATTTCTCACGTCTTGTTTCATGACTCATTTGTCATTTCACTCACATCGCCTCATGACTCTTAAGTCATTCCTCTCATCCCGCTTATGACTATTTCAATATTTCAATGGAAATATTAAGTCATTCCTCGCGTCTCGTATTCCGACTAATTAAATATTTCATGGGAAATATTATAGTCATCCTCCAAAACTCAACTCATAACTTCTATTTATTTCACGGGAAATACTAGAAGTAAATCCTCATCAAATGACAACTTAGTCAATTTCCTTGGAAACACTAAGGTCATTTCCGGTCATCCCATTTAATCGTCTTTCGTCAAAAAGTTTATTAGGTATAAACTTTTTCCTCGTGTCAAAAAGTCTTACTAAATAAGTAAGATTAATCAGCCAAAAGTCAAAACGGAAGAAAAATTGGACCATCAGATATACGGCTCCATTAAAGAGCCACGGCTCCATTAAAGAGCCACGGCTCCATTAATGTTTAATGGAACCGTGGAGCCGTGCATCTGAAAAACGCACCCATTTCCCTTTCTTCTGCACAAACTTTCCTAACACACCCAAAAACACTTTCACTTGCTGTCAAAACCGAACCATAACACCTTAATTCAACTAAACTCTTGCAAATCAAGATTGAGGCATTGGAATCAACAAATCCTAATCACAACATCACTAATTGTAAGTAAATCACTCTTAATTTCATTTAATTTGAGTCTAGGGTTTGTTCTTGAGTATAAATCCGAATTGAGGATTTTCAAAATTAGTTAAACCCTTGTGAAATTAAGACTAGGATTAGACAATGTAGCATTCACATGATTCCCTAAACCTAGGATTTCCAAAAACCCATTTATGTTGCAAAACCTAATCCGAAATTAATCACTAAATTCGGATTATGATTGATTATTTGTAATGGAATCATGTTTAGGATGATTAAAATTGAGTTAGGAACGTTTC
This sequence comes from Artemisia tridentata subsp. tridentata, assembly GCA_021014915.2. Lineage (NCBI taxonomy): Eukaryota > Viridiplantae > Streptophyta > Magnoliopsida > Asterales > Asteraceae > Artemisia > Artemisia tridentata. Next base: position 202,957,884 of record CP139506.1, read on the forward strand.
GCATTAAAAGCTTTTCAAACTAAAAGCTCTTTGGCGCCATGTTGAGGCGTTTGCCAAACACCCCAATTCGATCATTTTTCAAAAAACTTCACAAGTCTAGGATCATGAAACCTTCTTCATGCATTGTTGATGCAAATTAAAAACGTTTTTGCATGCATACATGAACTCTCAAATATGGGTCGAAGTACATAATTGATATGTATTGTTCGACATATTTGATTGAGCAAAAGTGAAGTTAGGAGCGTTTGGGTAATCTCATTAGGATAGTTTTAGAGTCGAGATTGCCGCACCTCCACATTGTTTGCATTTAGGCACACACACTAGAAGTGTAATCATTAAAATGCAATGAACTAACATATACAAAAATTATTTTTTTTGTAGACAACAATGCCTCGAAATGATTATCAAGATACCAAACAATACATTCTTAGTACTCTTGAAAATCTAAACATTCCTGATGAGCAAAGAGCTTATTTCGCAAAAGTCCAAAATTGATACATACACGAAGGGCGTGTAGTCGATGCACTCTATGTCACGACAGACAACATAAGTGTCTGCTTCCCTTCTATCGAGTTTGATTGTTTATACAAAATAAACGATCAAGTCTGCCCTCGTTTTATTCTCGAGTTTTATAGTCGTGTCCGTACCTACACTGATCTTGACGGAAACGTCTTTCTTGATTTTTGGATTCAACACCAAAATATCATCTTGTCTGTCACCGAGATTGGTCACATTCTCGGTATTCCCTCATATGGTCAGTGTGCATTCACTAAAGACCATTCTCTAGAGTCTCTTTACTATAATCTTGAGAACGAAGGTGCCTATTGTACCGAAGTTCCCGACATTGAAGTAATTAAACAAGTAATCCAAATCCCTCGAGTCACCAACACGTATCAAAAACGTGATGGTTCCATTGTCTACCTCGACCCAAACAAAATATACCTCAAAGAGCTTCGTCCCGATATTAGAAATTGGGAACTTCTTCTGCGTGAGAACGCGTTAAGCCTTGCAGGCAACCGTGATCACGTTTCGGCAAGTCTTGCCCACATGCTCTACTGTCTTAGTATCGAGGAACCTTACAACCTCGCATACTACATGGTCAAACGGATGGCCAGTATTCATCATCGTTCGGATGAGCTCTTGCCATATGGCATGATGCTTACTCGTATATTCAGGTGGGTTATACAAACCTACCCATCTCTCAATGATGTCGACTATGTCCTAGTCAATCCGGTTATGAAACCTCTTGGTGGACCACGACGTCGCACAAAGCAACGTAAGGACAAAGGGTCCAAACATGGTCGTAAATCCACTTCCGATATTCCCCATTCTTCCTCCTCATTCAGTCACAGTTCGTCCTCTCAACCCATGGATGAGGATGATGATGAGGTGAACGAAGAAGGAACGTCTCGTCCTAATACTCCCTCTCCCGACACCTTCTTTGACAACCTTGATACCTCATCATTTCGACGTACAACCGACCTCGAAAACGGGATGGTCAACCTATCCCACGTGATGAGAAGGCAAACTACAATGTACAATAGACAAGTGGAGATGCATGAGCAAACTATCGGGGGATTCAAGTCCATCGGCAAGGCGATCAAAGGACTTGGGAACAAGATTAAAAAGTTGGGGAAGAAACGAGACTAGTTAGGATTAGCTTAAGTAGTACTATTAACTTAAGTATTATTAAGCTATTATAAATAATGTCATGGAAATGTCCATAAACATTAACTTGCTTGAAATGTTCTCCTTTAACATTTCACACTTGAACATGGTTAATTTGCTTAGTTAATTAACCTTTGTGTTAATCAATCTTGTCTAGTTCTTGCATGTTCTATTATTTTATTACATGCACTAGATGTTAAACTTGATTGAATTCATGCATGCTTAATAGTTACCTAAATACATAGATGATTACATGATCATGTTAGTTGCTAGTTGAAACTAGCTTTAGGAATTCTATGTGTTTAGTGATTTGAGGCTTTGAGATTTGCAGCCAATGGATTCCCCAGAAAATTTCCCCATTTAGGCTGCCTAAAACCTGCAGACCTGGAAAGAAGGTCAAAAGAGCCCACGGCTCCATTAAATAGGCCACGGCTCCACTAAATTTAGTGGTGCCGTCATACCTTTAATGGTACCGTGCCTCTGGAGGACGAATTTAACAATTCTCTTTCACTTTTTGACTTTCTTTTCCTGAAAAACTGCAAACAAAACCTGATTCCCATGCACCCAAATCCCCAAATTCAACATCCTTTTCAACCTTGCATGCTTATGATTTGGCTATTTAAGCTAACATCATGCATTGCCATCCTTACACCTTCACACTCACCATACAACCATCATGGGATCAAGAGTATTCAAGAAACCTAGATTCAACATCAAACCAACCAATCAAACTACTCTAGTTGATCAATGGATCAAGAGTATTGACACACCTCAATCATCAACTAAACCTATCACCAATGACATTGCCTTCATTGATCTCACCTTGGATGATGAAGATGAAACCAACACACCCATAACCTCTACCAAATCATCATCTTCCTACACTTCACCTCAAGCTCCATCCAAGGAAACCTCTAACAAACCCACATCCTCATCCTCCACAACAAGAACCAACACACACTCATCTCAACCTAGTCCCATTCACTCTTTAGCCTTAACACTCAACTCATCACCATCAACTTCCCTTGAATTGGGAACTAACACAACACCCTCATCACTTTCACCATCACCACAACCTCTAGCTCTTACCCTCACCTTATCACCAATAACTCCATTTGAATTTGGGAGCAACACATCATCACCTTCCAAATCACCATCCCCTCAACACTTAATGGGTTATCCCATCCTTTATCCCCTACGCACACACACCTTAAGTTGTGCTTGTTGCCATCACAACTTTGAGCTCATCATGAACCTTAGAGATGAGCTTAGCTTTGGGTTTTCATACCTAGAACACCTCATCACACCACCCATAGGACCCATCATCCTTCCACCACCTCCACCACCCAATAGCCCAAACTAAACATGGTTATGTTTAGTCCCTCCAATAAATGATTAGGAACCTTTTGAAGTTGGAAGCAAATCTAGAAGCCTCATGTTACTTTAGATGTTTATGTGTCTTCTTGTTAGTTTAATTTTCTTTCCTATTGTAGTCATACTTATGTATGACATTTATTTTATATTTATGAAATGGGCTTTTCATTTTGGCTACTTAGCCATATTTTTTTTGTGTGTGGTTGGATATTTGTCAAATGTGCTACTTGTTAGATATTGTATACTTGTCGTCTAACCTTGTTTTGTAGCACAAATCATTGCTCGATTCCTTTGTGTTCTCCAAATGAGGGGGAGTATACATCAAGGGGGAGCTTTAGACACCTTTTTGATTAGACAAAAAGGGGGAGAAATGGGAGCAAACTCATTAAAAACTTGTTAAAACTAATTTTAACCTAACATGAGTTTATATTTTGTCATCATCAAAAAGGGGGAGATTGTTGATGCAAATAATGTTCTAAAAATGTTATTTATATCTCTCGATTACTTCACGTTTTGAGGATGACAAAATGTGAAATCACGATACGTTAAAATCAACGTAAACAAGTCTTTAATCGGAAGATCCTGTTTCTACGCAAATCACTCTAGAACAAAGTTACAACTTGAACTAGTGATCAAATAAGTGAATTCATGTTTTGAAAATTCACATTTTAAATGGGACAAAACATTTTTTCAAAAATACACATGACAAATTATTTTCAAAATATTAAGAAATGTTTTAATGGAAAAATATGTTGGAAAATCACAACAGCTATTTTCCCCCCCAAAATCAGCTCCAACCTCCCCCAAATAAGTTTTCACCAGAAAAGACAAAATTTGGAGCGTCCTAGTCTACGAAGGCTCCACGGTACCGTTAAATTTAACGGAGCCGTGGGGTATTTAACGGAGCCGTCCGTACCATTTTTCTATAACGTTCAGATTTTTCTTGCCTATAAATATCAACCCCTTTCACAGTTTTAGGCACCCTTCACACACAGAAAAATCCCCTAGCTTAATCCTCTCAAACCTTTCACTTTTTTAGATTAGTTTTCTTTGTTTCAAGAGTAATCCAATCATCCTTCAAGTGATCATCTTCATACCTCTTCATTAGCAAGAGAAGAACACAAGTATCCAAGTAGATACAAGGTGTTGTCATCCCTCTTCATTAGCAAGAGAAGAACAAAAAAATCCAAGTAGATACAAGGTGTTGTCATCCCTCTTCATTAGCAAGAGAAGAACTCAAGTATTCAAGAAGATACAAGAGTTATAGTTGTTAGGTTTTTGTAACACTTGTTACAACCTTGTTGTATCTTTGTATACATCAAGCTTTCTTATCTTTTGTGAGTGAGAGTGAAGATCAAGTGTGATCTATAGAGATAGTGAACATCTCTTATAGCCATTGGGCTTGTGTGATTGAACAAGAAGATCAAAGGTCGATAGATTAGTGTTAGTTGAGTAGAGTGAAGTGAGTGTTGATCATTGTGATCGTGTTGAGATCTTGGTGATCTCTTGAAGCCATTGGGCTTGAGTGTTTGGTCACGTGTACCTTGGTAGATTGGTGCTAGCTAAGATTAGCACTCGACATCTAGCTTAGTGTCGGTAATAGGATAAGCGACGTGTACGGTTTTCTCCGCCTGAAGGGAGGTTGTTGATATAGTGTTTGAAACTCTCGAGTGTGGTACTCGGGGAGTGAAGTAGGGCGAAGAAGAGCTTCGTAGCCGAACCACTATAAATCCTTTGTCTCGGTTTGATCTTTCCAACTCTACTCTTTACTTTCATTATTTTGTATTAGTTAGTCTAGTGTGTAGTTCACATTGGTGTTGATTGATAACACATAGAGTTCGAATCAATGTTTCCATTAGCCAACTTTTAAAACCAGATTTTTAAAAGGATTTTTAAACCGGTAAACTATTCAACCCCCCCTTCTAGTTTCCCACATCATACTCTAGTTTGCCTATGTGAAACTTGTCAGAAAACCAGAAATATATCAAAAAGAGACGAAATGCCCTTAAACTACATCCAAGTATGTGAGATATTTGACGTGTGGGAATAGATTTCATGGGACCTTTCTCAAAATCCCATAAGTTCGAATACATACTGGTAGCAATCGATTATGTCTCTAAATGGGCAGAAGCCCAAGCTCTTCAAACTAACGATGCAAGAGTTGTCCTAACATTCCTAAAGAAACTATTCTGTCGTTTCTAAATACCGAAGGCATTAATTAGTGACAGAGGGACACACTTTTGTAATCATATAATGGAGAAAGCAATGAAGAAATATGGTGTAAACCATCGCTTCTCTACTTCATATCACCCTCAAACAAGTGGACAAGTAGAAAACACAAACAAAGCGTTAAAAAGAATTCTTGAAAAAACCGTGAAAGACAATCCGGCTATATGGTCAAGAAAGTTAGATGATGCTCTGTGGGCTTTCCGAACAGCATATAAAACACCCACTGGAACCACACCTTATAAACTCATCTATGGTAAAACTTGCCATTTGAAATCGAACATCGTGCATATTGGGCACTCAAGAATTGTAACACAGACTTAATAGCTGCTGGAGAGAAACGAATGTTTCAACTCCACGAGTTAGACGAATTTCGTTTACATGCTTACGAAAATTCTCGGTTATACAAAGAAAGAACCAAAATCTGGCATGATCGTAAATTACGAATCCGTAAAGAATTCAAGCAAGGAGATAAAGTACTCCTGTTTCACTCAAAATATAAATTCAAACAACCAAAGCTAAGATCACGATGGCTTGGTCCTTATATGGTTAAACACGGATATCCATCCGGATACGTTGAATTATATGGACGTGATGGCAAAACGTTCATAGTAAATGGCCATCGACTAAAGTTATACCACGAAGAAGAAAGTTACAATGACAGGAGGGAGGAAACCACTCCTTTCTTTCCAAAAAAATAATAGAAACAAAAAGAAGAGTATAGCTAGAGACTGTTATAAAAAACAAGCGCTTCTCGGGAGGCAACCCGTGGTTTCAAGTTTTTTATTTTTCATCTTAATTTAAGTGTGGAGGCAATTTGGTTGTGATGAAAAAAAAAATCCCAAAAAAATTTCATTGTATTTTTTTTGTTTATTTTTGCAGGTTTTATAAGTTATGGATGCAAGGAGAGGAACTTCATATGTCAACTTCCATGCATAGCCCCGGGAAGTTTCGTTTCTCTTATCTTTCCTATTTCTAGTTTTATCAGTCTTTCACATTAGGGACAATGTTCAACTTAAGTGTAGAGGGGGGATAAATAGGTTAAATCGAGTGTAACTCTACACTATTGCTTATTCCATAATTTTTCAAAATTTTAGGTATTAATATTAGAAATTCGCAGTAAAAAATGCTCTAGCAAGGCAAGTCAATACATATCTAGCACATTTAAAAACCCACTAAATGGTGAGAATATTCTTAGCCTTTTACGAAGTGTATGTATACATAAGTCTTGAATCAAACTTGTTAATCCGTGAAAATGTTATTTTGACGAGAACAACTAATCATTGGTTGAACTTACTCCATCATTGAGATCATCATCATTAATCATTCACTGAGTTATATCAACTATCCAAGTAATCATATTTGTCTCATATTTGAATCTCATTTAGTTTTTGCATAATTGCCTTAAACGCTTTCTAAATCATCATAAGTAGTTAATTGATATATAGAATAATCTCAGTCCCTGTGGAATGACTTGGTCTTACCAAAACTCTTTACTATAAACGAGGGTTATACTTTTACCCGTGTGTTTTGAACTAAGAGATATCGGTAGAACTAGTTATATAAATTTAAACTTTCAAAACACATCACCCACTGTTTCTTAAACTTGAAATCTTGTGATCAACTGCTTTACTACTAAACCTATGAATTCACTATACTTTTGTGTTGACTTTTTAGCATGTTTTATCTCAGATGTTTGATCTTTTTGCTGCATGACTTACTTTTGGAAGAGCTTGGCGAATGGCATGGCATGGTCATAGATGACTCTGAAAACTATTTGGGACCACTTAAATCCTTTTATGGGCATGTATTTCCGCAATATTTTAAAATATGTAAAAATAAATGCTTTTGATAATGTTATATCTTTCTAAACGGATAAGGTAAATCCGTTCTCTATGCTTTTTGTTGTGATACCCATTTGAGTAGCACCCCATGACTTGTATGCTTCCACTATTCCGATTTCGGGGTGTTACATATTGGTATCAGAACCTTGGTTATAGAGAACTGGGTATTTTCAACAACCTAGACTATAATCACTTTTACGAAAACTTAACCCTATGACCGTCATGTGCCTGCCTGCCAAGCCGATACCTCGCGTGTGATTATATTTGATGAGATGGTTGATGATATAGTTGATGAGATGTGTGCCTTATTATTGGATAATTTATATCCCCTTATCTTCACTATTCACTATAATTATTTTCCATATACGTACGCCTATGCACCGAACCTCTCACAGAGTTACGCTATTTCCTTGTGTAAAAACATTATTTGATTTCGAGATGGACACTCGTCATGGTTTTTCAAAACATATTTTAAAAAGTAAGGGACATACTACTAGTGTAACTAAGTTGAGTATTTCAAAATTCATTGAACCTCGGTGGAATATAAATTGGTCACTTATATTCAACCAAGGATAGTGGGGACATAGCCTGATCACCTGTGTCTTAGAGAGGAATTTTGCAATACTGGGAGTAGCAATAACAGGATTATGTTCGGGTTGATTTCTATGTGATTTGGGAATGGTAAAGTTTTGCATATGTACACGAGCATTGAATATCATGAAGGTTTACCCCTACACACGACGCACCGACATCGCAATACTTTACGAATCTTAATACTCTTCAAACCGCTATACTTCTCCGCCTATATGGAATATTTGTTCGTCGTCGTCTGATTTTGTTCGCATCAGATCGGGTTAGACCCGATCGGTCACCGTTTTGAATTTGAGCTGTTCATTTTAACTCGTTCGATATTGTATTAAGCACATTTGAGTTTATTGGAGTGTTTGGTTTTGGCTTTCTTTGAATTTGGATTGCTTGACTTCGTGATTTTGGGTCTCGTTGTGGATTTGAATTTGTTTCTTTAGCCTTGTTTTGTTTCTGGTTATGTTACAGTCACCGCTACCTCAAACCTTACACTCAATTGATGAACCGTGTTAGAACACTAGCCGTTCTAGGAATGTCCTTCTCCCCCCATAGCACCTATGAGAAGACCTCCTGATAAAAGTGAACAAGAACCAAATAACCTTTATCAAGGACTAGATAACATACAATAAGTTAACTTGTAACTCCACAGAAGCCTTAGGACCTTATGAAGTAGCTCGAGCCACTATTTTTTTGGAACAGACACCTAGGGGCTGTTTGATAAAACTGTATAATTTAGCGCTGAACAATTCAAAGATGCTGAACAATTCAAAGGCGCTGAATGAAATGTTTTTTAAGTGTTTGATAAATTCCTGAATATCAATTTTGAATAAACAAAATTACCATATTAACCTCTAGTGTAATTTAATGAAATATGTTACTTGATAAATTTATAGTATGAAAAGAACGTAGCTAAAAGAAAACAATATAAATTACACAACCTTTTTTAAAAAATATCATCACATGTCTTCATTATCAATGTACCAGTGGATATATATAACCAAAACCCAACTCAACATTATTTTAATAAGTAAAAGAATACCAATGAATATTATATATAAGTAAAAGTATATACCTTGTTTTTAGCAAAAAAGTAAAAGTATATACTAGTATGGTAATAATATGATTTCTTTAATTTGGAGGAGGTCCATGTGGGAGACTGGGAGGGAGACGTAGAGGGTAATTTGTGAATATGTGGTCACTGAATCGTTTAGCATACTTCATCTCACAAAATCGGTCAGCGCCTAACATATCATTCAGTGACCAATTTTTTTTTATCAAACACTCTGACCGATTAATTTTGTAGTAAACAGTGCTGAATTGTGTCATTAAGAAGTAATCAAACACACCCCTAATCCTTTACTTATCCCTCGGGAATACCAGGGGTCTATCTTACTACACCCTTATAAAATAATGAACTGCGATACGTTATTTACGATATATATATATATATATATATATATATATATATAATATATATATATATATATATATATATATATATATATACATTATTTTGAAAACGTTATTTCGGGAAAACTACTTTGGATACATTATTTTGGGTACGCTATTTTGACATACTATTTTGAATACTATTTTGGATGGTCAACATTGGTTTCGCTATCTTGAAGACGTATTATATTGATATACTATTTTTAGAACTATTTTGGATACACTATTTGAAACACACTATATTGAGATACACTATTTTGGAAATATTATTTTGGAAACACTATTTTAGAATACTATCCGAAAGCTATTTTGAAAACAGGATTACTCTGGTACTGCTCAAGGCCATTATGTCACATGCCTCATTTCCCCCGACCCCTTAATTTACAAGAATGCTTGAATACACCGCATTGTAAGCCAATGAGTTGGACGACATCATTAGTTGCCTTAAGAAGCAACCCGTCAATCAAAATGGACACATTAATGGTTTAGTCGTATGAATTGGACCTTGGAGACTGTAAGTGAGATAATAGTACTCATGAGAAAGCAGTAACCTTAAGTTTGTAAGTAGAGTTTCTTGTATTGACCATGATAACGAGGTTCGCCCTAGTGTTCGTGTTCCGAAGATGGTACTGATTTAGATAATTTGAATTCTGTTGGTCAGGATTTTGTACAAACCATGGATCATTAACCATTTATCCCGAAGGATCATTAACCATTTCACACCTTTACACTTTAACCATGGATCCAAGCTATTTACCTTTTAACACCCACTCTATTACATCCATTTTTATTTAGTTAAAGTAAGCGTCATAGGGTATATGAAACCTAGTTATTATATTTACATATTTTCTATGTGTTTACACTTTTCACTATAACTTGCATTCATTAATCCTCATTAACCATTTTCAACACTTTTACTTTTACCCCTTTTTGTCTACTCAACACTTTCCACATTTAAACTATACACAGGTCGTCAACTATAGCACACCCATTAGCATTCGTTTTTCCTTTTTACACATCTTAAACATGTTTTATTTTTCAACACTTTCGCTTTAATAGTCACCGCTAATGGGGCACATTAGCCGTGATATAAATAGTTCCAGATCATTACCTTAACTTGATACATACTCATCTCATTCTCACTTACATTCTTAACTTACCGCATTCTTACTCTCATATTTTACTCCCTCCGTCTCAAAATTATAGTCCATATTTCCTTTTTGGGATGTCTCAAAATAATTGTCCACTTTCCTTTTTAAGTAAAAACTAGAGAATATATTAAGGGAATATTCTCTTTGAGTGGTTGAGATTTAGTGGTCCCATTTTTATTTAACTTTGTAATTTCTCTCTCATGACAATAATTTTGAGATGGAGGGAGTAACTCATCTCATTTTAATTACTTACACACTTAAGCATCATACACTTTAACTCATTAATGGCCCATCTCTAATACCACTTAAGCACCAATCTTTAACTAGCAAATACATTGAGACCATATGTTGGTCATCGATACCTTATGGTCCATATATCATCACATTATTCACTTTTAATTTGTTACCTTAACAATTATCTAATCATGCTTTACTATAAGCAACCAACCCACTTACTACATCATTTCACATTCTATTATTATTACCACTACACAGACTTTCACATAAACACATAATGGTCACCGACACCATCCGAGTGCATGGTGTCCTTATCTTTAAATCATGTATCGAGTCTATCGTGAACTGTGTCGCTATCTAACACACAAACTGTTTTCAATTATTTTACCGACGATTTTGCGGTCATCCTACAAAATCTTTTACTACTATATCATAAAAACAAAAATTTTGACCTTACCACTATTTTGTAAACAATGAGTTGATTTCTTAATATCATTCTACAAGTTATTTTATAATTCAATTTACTGTCTTACTAATACATCACCAACTGCGGTTTTGTTACCATTTTATAAATAATGAATTGTTTTCCTACTGCCCTATAAATTGTTTTACAACTCATTATACAAACTACTTTATACTAAAGTAATAAACCGATTCGCTACTTTACTACTATTTCATAAATCAACGAGCAGTTTCACAAAAATTTTGTAAACTATGTTACAATTATCCTACGAGTTTTACTACAGCCTTATGAACCATTTTACTCTCCTGTGAGCTTATTTAGCCACTGTTTGTGTTGTAACACAAAAAGTGTAAATCATTAATGCAGGGATTTATATTTATCTTTTGTATTAGTATAGGGTATGTTGATGCAAATAATGTTCTAAAAACGTTATTTCTATCTTTCGATAACTTCACGTTTTGAGGATGACAAAATGTGAAATCACGTTACGTTAAAATTAACGTAAACAAGGTTTTAATCGGAAGATCCCGTTTCAACACAAATCACTCTAGAACAAATTTACAACTTCACTAATGATCAAAGAAGTAAATTTGGATTCAAGACTTCACATTTTTATGTGACAAAATATTTTCTTCAAAAATATACTTTACAAATTATTTTTGAATAATTAAGAAATGTTTTAATGGAAAAATATGTTTAAAATACATAACAGCTATTTTTCCCCCCAAAATCAGCTCTAAACTTCCCCAAATAAGTTTTCACCAGAAAAGACAAAAAATAGAGCGTCTTTGTCTGACATGGCTCCACGGTTCCAGTAAATTTAGTGGAGCCGTCGGTTATTTAGTGGAGTCGTCCCTCTGTAACTGCCAGATTTATTCTGCCTATAAATACTAGCCCACTTCACAGATTTTCTTCATCCTTTTTCACACAGAAACTTCTGAGTTTAAATCCCTCACACCATTTTCTTTTTTTGATCATTTAGTTTAGTTTTCTTTTGTTCAAGAGTGATCCAATCATCCAACTTAGAGATCCTCTTCATTCCTCTTCATTAGCAAGAGAAAAACACAAAGTATCCAAGTAGATACAAAGTTTTGTCATTCCTCTTCATTTGCAAGAGAAGAACTCAAGTTATCCAAGAAGATACAAGAGTTGTAGTTGTTAGGTCTTGTAACATTTGTTACACACTTGTTGTATCATAGCATACATCATGATTATTTTTCTTTTGTGAGAGTGTGAGTGAAGATCATTGTGATCTTATAGAGATAGTGAATATTTCTTGAAGCCATTGGGCTTGTGTGATTGATCAAGAAGATCAATGGTCAATAGGATAGTGTTAGTCAAGTGAGTGTTGATCATTGTGATCGTGTCGAGATCTTGGAGATCTCTTGAAGCCAGTGGGCTTGAGTGATTGATCGTGTGGATCGTGGTAGATTGGTGCTAGCTAAGATTAGCACTCAACATCTAGCTTAGTGTCGGAAAACAAGTTAAGCGACGTGTACGGTTTTCTCCGCCTTAAGGGAGGTTGTTGACATAGTGCTTGAAACTCTCGAGTGTGGTACTCGGGGAGTGGAGTAGGGCGAAGAAGAGCTTCGTAGCCGAACCACTATAAATCCTTTTGTCCCGGTTTGATCTTTCCATCTCTACTCTTTACTTTCATTACTTATTATTAGTTAGTTTAGTGTGTAGTTCATATTGGTGTTGTTTGATTGCACATAAGAATCGAATCAAAGGTTTCCAATAGCAAAGTTTTTAAGAAGTCCTAAAAAGATTTAAAATGAATCCGGAAACTAAAAAGGATGAAATAGTTTCTTATGATAAACAAAGTGATGAACTTAAAAGAAAACTAGCCAAAAATAATGAGGCTAAAATGATGATTTACAATGCTTTGCCTAAAAAGGAATTTGAAAGAATTTTCATGTGTAATACGGCAAAAGATATTTGGAAAACTTTGTTAGTCACTCACCAAGGTAATAACCAAGTCAAAGAGAACAAGATAGATCTTCTTGTTCAACAATATGAACAATTTTCCATTTCGGAAGATGAGTCAATAGATAATGCTTTTGCTAGATTTAATACTATTATCACTAGTCTTAAAGCTCTTGATGAAGGTTATTCTAGCAAGAATTATGTTAGGAAGTTCCTTAGGGCTCTACATCTTAAATGGAGAGCAAAGGTCACCACCATTGAAGAGTCAAAGGACTTGGCGACATTATCACTCGATGAACTAATAGGAAACTTGAAAGTTCATGAGATGATAATCAAGAAGGACTCCGATATAGTCAAAGGCAAAAGCGAGAGAGTTAGATCTCTAGCATTGAGAGCCAAGAAGGAGTCTAGTGATGAGGAATGTTCGAGTTCCGATAGTGAAGATGAAGAGTATGCACTAGCTGTTAGAAACTTTAGAAAGTTCTTTAGGAGGAAAGGTAGATTTCCTAGACAATCTCGCGATGAAAAGAGGTCATTCCAAAAGAACCAAGATGATAGGAAAGGGACAAGTGATAGGAAATGCTTTAGATGCGGAGATCCTAATCACCTCATAGGAGAATGTTCCAAACCACTGAAATCCAACAACCAACGAGCTTTCGTAGGAGGCTCTTGGAGTGATAGCGGTGAAGAAGAAGAGAAGAAGCCTAATGATGAAACATGCCTAATGGCTCAAGCTTCTAATGAGGTACATTCCAACTCTTCTTATTATAGTGATGATAATTCGTCAATAGATGATAATAGGTTACATGACGAATACAATAAATTATGTGAAGTTAGTTCTAAAATTTTAGGTAGAAATATACACTAAAATTAAAATTGCAAGAACTTGAATTGCTAATTTTAGAACTAAAGGATCAAGTCAAAAGACTTTAGAAAAATAAAGAAGTAGACTTAGGATGCGGGTCATGCATAAGTCTTCAAGTAGAAAACGAAAAACTCAAAGAAAATGCTTTGAGAACCATTAAGTTCGAAGAAGGAACAAAAGTGCTTAATGATATGCTTGAAAACATTAGGTATAATGAACATGACCGTGCGAGTTTAGGATTTGACCCAAATCAGGCTTCTATAAGTAGTACTAAACAAGTAAACTTTGCAAAGTCTGAAATGTCTGAGTCTGAAGGAGACGGCACCACTAAAGGCACACACGGAACCATTAAATTTAATGGTACCGTGGTACCGTCTGGTGCTGAGGTCAGATCAGGGTCAATTTTGAAAAATAACTTAAGTCCTAAACCAAGTCACACAGTTGTAAATGGTACTAAAGTACCTATTGCTAGCTTAGAGGATCTCAAAAGATTTTACAAACCCTTGTCAACTCCCGAACTTGGATTTGTAAAACCCGACACTAGGTCGAATACACCTCCACCTAGAAAAACAAATTCTCCCAAACCTCGATCAAGAACTCCTCTACCGAGAGGTAACTTTAGAAGACAAAGTTATCCAAGTAACTTTCCCGTAACTTGGAATAACCGTCAATCACAAAGTTACTTACCATGGGAAATGTGTCCTCCATTCTCACATCCTAAACTAATGCAACAAATGCGTAGGATGTTTGCCACTAACAACTTTGGACCCATGAGATATTGGGGACCAGATGTTTGAACTTCTGTTTTGCTAGATAAACATGGTTGTAAATAAACAGAAAGTCCAACAAATTGAGTGTGAATAGTAATTACACTAATCTAGTGATGAAGAGTCAAGTAGTGTGTCATATGCCTAGCTTTCAACAAAGGTAGTCTAGTCTTCAGAGTTTTAAGGGCAACACCTCAGACTCAGGTACACTTTCTTAAAACACCCTTTGTTGGTAGAAATACTAAGCATGTAGTGTCGTTAGAATCTAACATAGTAAGGCACTATAACAAAGAAACAAAAATCATTTTCATCATGACTCAAGTATTTGTCAAAGACTATTATGACAAACTCAACTTTTCCAGAAATGTACAATGATCGCTCAAAAGATCATGCGTGACATGTTTGAGATGAGCAATGATGAGTGATTCAAGTTTCTTCCCTAGCCCGTATATAATACTACTCAAAGAAAGTATCCTCATAAACCAAAGTATACTATATATGTATAAGATACTTAGATTATAAAAATCTTAATTCATTTCAACGCCCATATCCGCAAAAACAAATCTCACAAAAGACGATGAAGGTGAGTGCGCGGATAGTACTAGGTTAGGGGCATGATAGGTAATTTAATTTACCTAACGGCATGTAGGCCCATTATCATGTCTAGTGTCTGGCTTTGTGCCCACTTGTAAGAAGGATCCCAAAACTTCTTACCTTAAAGTGTTTGATGTATCTTCCGATGCATTAAAGGCACTATACACTTGAGATTATGAGATCTCAAGGAGATTGGTGTAAGAAAATGTTATCTATACCAACTCTGATAATGCGGGAGATAATGTGGATTGATAAAGAGAGAGTGATGTTTGTACCCTCATAGGTTGTTGTCAAACTTCTTGGTTCTCCAAGAAACAAACCACTCTTACTATCTCCACTACCGAAGCCGAATACATAAGCGCTGGAAAGGCATGACAACAAGCACTATGAATGAGACATTTCCCCATGAAATGCGGCAACCAAAGTGCAAATAGACTTGACCAAGAACCCCGTGATTTGCTCATGTACGAAGCTCGTCGAAGTACGTCACCTCCTCCGTCACGATAATGTTCAAAGAGAAATCCTTTTCTTGGAAAAGTCTCTCACAAAAGACAACATCGTCGATATCATAACCAATACGTCCTTCTCATCCCACTCATGACTATTTCAATATTTCACTGGAAATATTAAAGTCATCCCTTACGTCCTATCTTGTGACTCGCTCAATATTTCACTTGAAATATTAAGTCACTCTTCCCATCCTTCCAATGACCACTCGAATATTTCACTGGAAATATCGAAGTCATTTCTTACGTATCGCCTCATGACTTTACAAGTCATCCCTCTAAATCCGTCTCATGACCTCTCAGGTATTTCACTGAAAATACTAAGTCATGTTTCTCGTCTTGCTCCATAACTCTATGAGTTATTCGTCTCATTCCGCTCATGACTAATTAAATATTTCATTGGAAATATTGTAGTCATCCTCCAAATCTCGACTCATGACTTCTACTTATTTCACGGGAAATATTAAAAGTCTATCCTCATTCTCCTTCAATGACAACTTAGGCATACTAAGGTCATTCCTTGTCATTTCACCTAATCGCTTTCGTCAAAGAGTTTATTAGGTATAAACTTTTTCCTCGCGTCAAAAAGTCTTACTAAATAAGTAAGATTAATCAGTCAAGAGTCAAAACAGAACAAAAATGGGTCTCACAGACACACGGCTCCACTAAAGTGGCACGGCACCACTAATGTTTAGCGGTACCGTGGTACCGTGGATCTGAGGAAACCCGTTTTTCTTTTCTTTCCCTCTGCACACCCATTCAAAACTAACACACCAATTTCCTACTGCTGTCAAAAACCAAACCAACTCCAAAATCCAATTAAACTCTTGCTAATCAAGTTCAAGGCATTGCAATCAACAAATCTTAATCACTACAACACAAATTGCAAGTCAATTATCTTTAATTTCTTTTCAACTTGAGTCTAGGGTTTGTTCTTGTGCATAAATCTGAATTGGGGATTTTTAATTTTTGTTGAACTTTTATGCAATTAGGACTAGAATTAGACAATGTAGTACTTACATGATTCCCTAAACCTAGGATTTTTATAAACCCACTAATATGGCATAATCTAGTCCGAATTTTCCCATTCAAATTGAATTAAGATTAATTATTTTTGGTGGAATCATGTCTAGGATGATTAAAATTGGATTAGGAACCATTAACAATGAGGCTTTTCAATTTTGAGAATTTTGGCGCCAAGTTGAGGCATTTGCCAAACACTCCAATTCCATCATTTTCAAAAAGGTTCAAGTGTTTAGGATCATGAAACCTTTTTGTGCATTGTTGATGCAAATTAAAAACGTTTTTGCATGCATACATGATCTCACAAATGTTGATCGAATTACATAATTGATATGTACTCTTCGACATATTTGATTGAGCAAAAGTGAAGTTAGGAGCGTTTAGGTAATCTCATTAGGTTTCTTTCAGAGTCGAGATTACCGCACCTCCACATTGTTTGCATTTAGGCACACACACACATTAAAGATGTGATCACTAAAATGCAACAAGTTAACATATACAAAATTATACTTTTGTAGGTAACGATGCCTCGTAATGATTATCAAGATACCAAACCTTACATTCCCCGTCTACTAGACGATCCAAACATCCCTGATGAGAAAAAAGCTTATCTTGCTAAAGTCCAGGATCAATATATACACGAAGGTCGTGTAGTCGATGCTCATTACGTTCTCTTGGATAAAATCCAAGCTTGCTTCCCCACCATTGAATTTGATTGTTTATACAAAATAAATGATCAAATTTGTCCTCGTTTTGTCCTCGAGTTTTATAGTCGAGTCCGTACCTTCAATGACCTTGAGGGTAATGTTTTCCTTGATTTTTGGATCCAAAACCAAAACATCATTTTGTCAGTCTCCGAGCTTGGTGAAATTCTCGGTGTTCCTTCATATGGTCAGTGTGCATACACTGAAGACCATTCCCTTGAGTCACTCTTCTACAATCTTGAAAGTCAAGGTACTTATCGTACCGAAATCCCCGACCTTGAAGCCATAAAACAAGTCATCCAAACTCCTCGAGTCGCCAACACGTATAAAAAATGTGATGGTTCCATTGTCCTTCTTGACCCCAACAAAATCTACCTCAAAGAACTTCTTCCCGACCTCAGAAGTTGGGAACTTCTTCTACGTGAGAACGTGTTGAGCCTTGCGGGCAACCGTGATCACGTTTTGGCGAGTCTCGCCCACATGCTTTATTGTCTTAGTATCGAGGAACCATATAACCTCGCATACTACATGGCCAAAAGGATGGCCAACATTCATAGTCGTTCCGATAAGCTCATGCCATACGGCATGTTGCTTACTCGTCTCTTCAGGTGGGTCATGGAAAATTTCCCACATCTTAATAATGTCGGCTATGTCCTAGTCAATCCCGTCATGAAACCCCTTGGTGGACCACAACGTCGCACAAAGCAACGTAAGGACAAAGGGTCCAAACGTGGTCGTAAATCCACTTCCGATATTCCTCTTTCTTCTTCCTCCTTCGGTCATGTTTTGTCATCTCAACCGATGGATGAGGACGATGATGAGGTGAACGAAGAAGGAATGTCTCATCCTCGTACTCCCTCTCCCGACACCTTTTTTCGCAACCTTGACACGTCATAGTTCGCACAAACTATCGACCTTCCCTTCAACCAAACCAACTTAACTTCGGTGATGAGAAGGCAAACGACCATGTATAATCGACAAGTGTCGATGCATGAGCAAACAATCAGGGGGTTCAAGTCCATTGGCAAGGCAATCAAAGGACTCGGGAATAAGATAAAGAAGTTGGGGAAGAGAAGTGATTAGATAGTGTTACTTAAGTAGTATTACTAACTTAAGTATTATTAAGCTATTATCAATGGGGTCATGGCAATGTCCATCTAACATTAACATGTTTAAATTGTCTTAACAATTTTTACTTGACATTGGTAACTTTAAGTAGTTAATCAATATTAATGTTTTTATCTTTTTCATGAGCTTTGCCTAGTTCATATTATTTGCTTTCATGCATGCACTAGATGATAAAATTGCTTGATGCATGCTCAATAGTTGCCTAAACTTAGATGATCACATGATTTTGTTAGTTGCTAGTTGAAGACTAGTGTTAGGAAATCTATGTGATAACTCTTTAGAAGTTTGAGGCTTTGGGATTTGCTGCAATACAGTCCACCCAGAATTACCCATTTTAGGTAGCCTAGAACCTACAGAACTGGAAAAAGGGTCAACTAGAGGCCACGGCTCCACTAAATAAGGGACGGCTTCACTAAATTTAGTGGTGCCGTCGTACCTTTAGTGGTACTGTGCCCTCAGAAGACGAATTTTACTGTTCTCTTCCACTTTTTGACTCTCTTTTCCTGGAAATCTGCAAACACAACCTGATTCCAATACACCCAAATCCCCAAATTCACAATCCTATCCAACCTTGCATGTTTTGATTTGGCTATTTAAGCTAACATCATCCATTGCTCATCCTCACCACTTCACATTCACCATACAATTATCATATCTTCAACCATGGCCACCATTTCACACAAAGCTAAAAAGCCAAGATTTAACCTCAAACCAACCAATGAGACAATTCTTATTGATCAATGGATCAAGAATGTCAACACACCACAAACCTCAACCAAACCCTCCAATGAGATAATTTTCATTGATTTAACCTTGGATGATGATGAAGAAATTCTCACACCACAAACCTTAACCAAATCAACCTCCTCAATATCTACACCCCAAGCTCCATCAAAGGCCAACTCAACAAGGCCAACATCATCATCCACCTCCACCACAAGAGTCACCACACCCTTGTCTCAACCAAGTCCCATTCAACCACTAGCCTTAACACTCACCTCATCACCATCAACTCCCTTTGAGCTTGGGAGTAACACTTCATCATCTTCCCTCTCACCATCACCACACCCTTTAGCTCTCACACTAACCTTATCACCTACATCACCATTTGAACTTGGCACTAACACATCACCCTCATCACTCTCACCATCACCACAACCACTAATGGGTCATCCCATTCTTTATCCCCTACAATCACATACCCTAAGTTGTCCTTGTTGTCACCACAAACCAACACCTCATCATGTGCCTTAGAGATGAGTTGAGTCTTCAATTCTTCTATCTTGAGCACCTCCTCACACCACCACAAGGACCCATCATACTACCCCCTCCACCACCAAATAGCCCAACCAACTAAACATGGTTATGTTTAGTTTCTCCAATAAAAGTCTAGGAACCCTTTTGGAGTTTGAAGCAAATCTTGAAGTCTCATACAACTATTGATGTTTATGTGCTTTCTTATTGTTTAATTTGCTTCTATCATGTAGTCATACTTATGTATGACATTTATTTTATGAATGAATGTTTTATTATGTTTGGGGCTTGGCTCTTTAGTCATTTTTATGGTTGGATATTTGTCATGTGTGCTACATGTTAGATTTTGTATACTTGTTATCTAACCTTGTTTTGTAGCACGAATCATTGCTCGATTCCTTGGTGTCCTCCAAACGAGGGGGAGTATACATCAAGGGGGAGCCTTAGCAACCTTTTTGCTTCGACAAAAAGGGGGAGAAATGGGAGTAAACTCATTAAAAACTTGTTAAAACTAATTTTAACATAAAATGAGTTTATGTTTTGTCATCATCAAAAATGGGGAGATTGTTGATGCAAATAATGTTCTAAAAACGTTATTTCTATCTTTCGATAACTTCACATTTTGAGGATGACAAAATGTGAAATTACGTTACGTTAAAATTAACGTGAACAAGTTTTTAATCGGAAGATCCCGTTTCTACACAAATCACTCTAGAACAAATTTACAACTTCACTAATGATCAAAGAAGTAAATTTAGATTCAAGACTTCATATTTTTATGTGACAAAACATTTTCTTCAAAAATATACTTTACAAATTATTTTTGAATAATTAAGAAATGTTTTAATGGAAAAATAAGTTTAAAATACATAACAGCTATTTTCCCCCCCAAAATCAGCTCCAAACTTCCCCAAATAAGTTTTCACCAGAAAAGACAAAAAATGGAGCGTCTTTGTCTGACACGGCTCCACGGTTCCACTAAATTTAGTGGAGCCGTCCCTCTGTAACGGCCAGATTTTTTCTGCCTATAAATACCAGCCCACTTCACAGATTTTCTTCACCCTTTTTCACACAGAAACTTCTGAGTTTAAATCCCTCACACCATTTTCTTTTCTTGATCATTTAGTTTAGTTTTTATTTTGTTCAAGAGTGATCCAATCATCCAACTTAGAGATCATCTTCATTCCTCTTCATTAGCAAGAGAAGAACACAAAGTATCCAAGTAGATACAAAGTGTTGTCATTCCTCTTCATTTGCAAGAGAAGAACTCAAGTTATCCAAGAAGATACAAGAGTTGTAGTTGTTAGGTCTTGTAACATTTGTTACACACTTGTTGTATCATAGCATACATCAAGATTAATTTTCTTTTATGAGAGTGTGAGTGAAGATCATTGTGATCTTATAAAGATAGTGAATATCTCTTGAAGCCATTGGGCTTGTGTGATTGATCAAGCAGATCAAGGGTCAATAGGATAGTGTTAGTCAAGTGAGTGTTGATCATTGTGATTGTGTCGAGATCTTGGAGATCTCTTGAAGCCAGTGGGCTTGAGTGATTGATCATGTGGATCATGGTAGATTGGTGCTAGCTAAGATTAGCACTCGACATCTAGCTTAGTGTCGGAAAACAAGTTAAGCGACGTGTACGGTTTTCTCCGCCTTAAGGGAGGTTGTTGACATAGTGCTTGAAACACTCGAGTGTGGTACTCGGGGAGTGGAGTAGGGCGAAGAAGAGCTTCGTAGCCGAACCACTATAAATCCTTTTGTCCCGGTTTGATCTTTCCATCTCTACTCTTTACTTTCATTAATTATTATTAGTTAGTTTAGAGTATAGTTCATATTGGTGTTGTTTGATTGCACATAACAATCGAATTAAAGGTTTCCAATAGCAAAGTTTTTAAGAAGTCCTAAAAAGATTTAAAAGAACTTAAAAACCGGTAAAACTATTCAACCCCCCCCCCTTCTAGTTTTCTACAGGGTATGTTGTGTAACATTGTGTGGTTACGACATCATAACACTACCGCAACACTTGTATAGTTGCGATAGTATGCTTGACTATTGTATTGGTATAAATACCCCCTACCTCATGGGTTATGAGGTGTGTGTTGTTTCTATCATCTATGCGAGACTTTACTTTATTTCTCTCGTTTCTCTCTCTATACTAAAGTGTCCACACCCACTTTTTCTTACTAAGATTATTAGAGTAGACGTGATATTATTGGAACAACAATTGGTATCAGAGCCAAATATGATTCGTTGTTTCACGTGGTTGTGTTTTAGTTTTGTTTCAATCTTCATTAGTAGTAAAAGTTTTGGTTTTTATAGAATTCAAGAAGTTTCTTTCTCCAGAATATCTTTACTCTCATACTTAGTATAAAGATTACTCTTAAACATGTTTAATCTTATAAAACGTGTGTTAGGATAACATATTTGTAGAAAAAGAAAGATCTTTTATCATTCTATGCAATTTTTTTATGAATTTGGTGACAATTTAGGCTGAAAACGTGGTTTAAGGGTTTTTGAGAAAGTGTACTTTTTCTCGTAAAAATAGGGTTTTGCATTTTGTTCGTAAAAATTTTGTTCGCAAAATCAAGGGTTTTGTTGCAATAGTTGGCTTAGAAATAGTTGTGATAACTGTTTTTGGTTGCGATATGTGATTTCGATAGCAGCTGGTTTGAGTTGCGATAGCAATAGTTTGGGTTGCGATAGTAATTTTTGTGATACTTGCTTTGCGAAGCTTTTGGTTACCCATTATTTACGAAAGAAAACTTTGCCCAAGTCGCAAGAAATTGTTGCGATAGCTTTTGTATTGTTGTGATAGAAGAATTTTTGTGACACCTGATCTTCCGAGACTTACTGTTACCTACGTTATGCGAAAGAAAACTCTGCACAATTTTCTCCAGAAAGTTGCGATAGTTACTGTTCACAAGACTTTGTTGCGATACCTTGACTTAAAGACTTTTATCTAATTTTAAATCCTTCAAAAAGATTAAAAATTATTAATAGACTTTAATCATTTAAATATCACAATATAAAATTCCAAACATTCAACCGTCTCAACTTAAACAAACTAAAACACCACTTTCAAACACAAACAACATCTCATATCAAAGATCCACCATCACAATGTCTACTCCCTGTGATACTAGCTATGCTACAATGATGTTAGGCACAACAACAAGACCACCCATGCTACTCCCAGGAACTTACACACATTGGGCATTCAGGTTCAAAGCATGGCTAACACATTTTGATGATGTAGCATACATGATCAACTCAATCAGGAATGGTCCGTATGTCATGAAACAAATTGTTGATCCAAGTCATTCAAAATTTACAAAACCTCAAACACAAGATGATTTGAGTGAAGATGAGCTTAAACAATACAAGGGTGACTTTCGGTCTAAGCACTTCATCATGTTGGCTATTCCAGATAACCTTTATTTGCCTGTGGACCATCATCACAATGCTCATGATATGTGGAAAGCACTAGCATCATTGCACAACAAAGAAGAACATCAACTTATCAAACGTGATCTTGATAATGGAACTTACTTTCATATGCATCATTTTCGAACTATTCTATCTGAATCATCATCACCAGATCTGCCACTTTCTCCTCACACTGATTCACAAAGATTTATCACATTCAACAAAAAAGCAACTCTCTTCAAAGCTACTTATGATAAGGATGATAGTGAGCAATCACTAATAGAAGACCTGGTCAAGCTGGGTAATGATCTTCAGGAGTACACTCTCAATGACAAAGGCAAATACAAAATGAGTGATATCTCTGATTGCACAAGCAACAACACCAAGTGCAAGACTCGCGACTCTGAATATTACAGGAAGAAGATGGAAATTGCTATATTGATGGAATCCGGCTGTGAGATAGATAAAGAATTATTCAAATTCATGGAAGACACGAATGATGAAGAAGAAACCTTAGGACCAAGCATGGAATTTATGGCACACATTGACGATGTGGAAGGTATGGACACAACTATGGAAGATGTCTTTGAAGCTCAAGACGAGGATGCAATTCCAAGCTATGACACTGATGCTGAAGAAGATGACACTCTTGTCAACAAGGTACACACATCATATGCTTGTGATAATGATGATCTTGATGAATTCATACATGGTCACATCCGTACCATTAGTAAGACAACTGAAGTTAACATACGTAGTGAAACATCTACAAGTGCTACTCCTTAGTTATCTACTAAAAGTACCGATTGCAATCATGCATCAACAAGTCAAGATCATGTTGATATGCTTCAAAACTATGCCACTATTCAATCTCAAATTCAAAATTATGCTAACTTGATAAAACTAGAATAAGATAAAAGTGCTTCTTTAGAAAAGAAAATCAAGGACATGTTATATGAAGAGCAGTCTGAATGACCACTAGTGCTTAAACGTCAAATTCTAGATTTACAAAATGAGATTTTTATTTTCAAAAGAAATATTTCAAATTTTGAAAACATCAAAAAGCATCTTGAAGAAGAAGTTTCTAAACTTAAGGAAGAAAAGGCTAATTGTATTCAACGATTATCTAAAGCTGAAACTAAACTTCGCACTACCAATCAGACTTCTCAGACTATGTACATGTTACTTCGTAAACCAGATTCAGTTATAGATCTAAAACAGGGTCTTGGTTATACTAAACCATCTTATCTTGATATGGTTAAACGTCAAACACCAAGTTTGTATAATGTTGATTACATGAGACGTGATACCTTCAAAGATTACATGTTTGTTCCTAATGACATCTCTCAAGAGGAAATCCAAAAACGTTTAAATGTTAATCAAAAGAAAACAAATTTCTCCTACTTTAGTGCCGATTATGGTTTGATAAATAAGGAAAATGCTCTTTCAAGAAAACCAGCAAATGTTAAACATCATGTGGATCAAATTTCTGACAACCCATATGATCCTAACAAATATGATAGTTTAGCGAGAAAAACCTTTTGCAATCTCAGAAATCAAATAAATGGATCGTTATCTATTATTCGTGGAAAGCAAGAGTTTCAAACTGGTGAACTTTTGAGATCCAATTCTTATGAAGTGGATGTCTTAAGGGATGTCAAGAAACAGATAAAACCATTTATCGAGCCTCCCGTCAATAGAATTAATGATAAATTTAAAGCCTTTGAAGAGGCATTGATTTCTGAAATGCAAAATAATTTAACTTACATCACATCTCTTGAAGATTAATATGACCTTCTCAGCCTAAACTCTGACATTCAAACAAAATATTTTATCAATCAAATGGAATCAATCAAACCACAACTTGCTTTAAATGAGGAGAAAATTGAAGAATTGGAAATAAAACAAACATCTTTAGAAATGGAAAACCTTTTACTCACAGAGAGTCTAAGAGAATGTTTGCAAAAGAATGTTGAGTTGAACGAGGAATTGTCTTGTCGTACTGTCAAATATGAAAACTCTTGTGCTAAACTTGAAAAACAATCTTTAATGTTTGAAGTAAACTGGCAACGAAAAATTGAAGAAAACAAATACGACAAGCTTTCCTATGAAAATTCTTTGAAAATAATCTTAAAAGAGAACGAGGAACCCAAATCTAAAGTACTTGATTTGATGAAAACCAAGAATCATTAGTTTGTTGCTTCACGCCAGTTGGATAATCAAAAATTTTCATATTTTTCAAACCAACCAACCTTTTTGGCAAATCAAAAACAAAAAACTCATATTCTTGAGCCAAAACAAAAAGAGGTTTTATCTAATCCTAAAGTAATTGCTCCCGGTATGTATCAAATTGGATCTACTTCTACTAGAGAACCATATGGTTCAAATGACATGATTTATAACAAGGAATTAGAAATAGCTAGGAAGCAAGCATTACTTAGTAAGGATATGCCTCTAGATGCACCAATGTGTTCTTTGACTCCTCCCCCTATAGAAAAGAAACCTAAAGATTCAAAGAATCATCAGAACAAGAATCATAAGAAACAGAAATTAGCTCAACGTGATCAAATTACACAATCTCCTAACGTAGATTTGCTTTTTGATCCAGGTTTAGACACTACTTGTAGCAAGGAGAGACCACCTAAGAAAAGTGCGTTGAAGACTAGTGCCTCTCAGCCTAAAGTTGTAGAAAAACCTAGACATTTTAAAGCTTTCAATAAAAAATACTCTAAGCGAATGGATGACTGTAATGACTTAAATGTGCATGGATTTGTTGCTTCTAATAGCAAGAATGCTTGTTTTAATTCTGTTGCTTATAATTCTGCTTCTTATAATTGCGTGCATGATGATTTGAATTGTGATATTGTGAATGCCAACACCACTAGGACTACTTCACCAAATCCAAGAAACCATAAGCTAAGAGAAAAATGGGCATGGATCCTAACGGGTAGAATATTTGAATACCATGAGTTATTCCCTAGATCCTGCTTTACGTGGAAACCCACCGGAAGAGTGTTTAAATACGTAGGTTATAGATGGCAACCAGTTAAGAAGCAATCTGAACCTAGCAATACTACAATAGAAAAGTTCAACCCCCTAGGTTTGCATTCTATACTGTCTAACTGCGTGGAACCACTTTATCAGCGGGTTCCCAATTTTCTGTTTCTTGCTTTGATGTGCAGCTTGTCCAAGTGTGCCTCTGGTACCTCGACTCGGGGTGCACCCGACATATGACCGGGAACAAGGCACTGCTCAAGAACTTCGTGGCCAAATTTTTGGGTATAGTGCGTTTTGGGAATGATCACATTGCTAAAATCACCGGCTATGGGGATCTCATTCATGATAAGGTCACAATTCAAAGACATTCGTGTATTGTTCGCACTCTTGAAGGCCAATTTTGTGATAGCGGTTTAGAGGTGGCATTCAGAAAACATTCGTGTATTGTTCGCACTCTTGAAGGCGTTGATATTCTCAAAGGCTCCAGGGATTCGAATCTATACCAAATTGCACTTAAAGAAATTACATCACCAAAACCGATTTGTTTGCTTGCAAAAGCTACATCATCACAAGCCTGGCTATGGCATCGTCGATTCTCTCATTTGAACTTCAGAACTATAAACGACCTTGCTCAAAACAACCTAGTCAGAGGATTGCCAAAACTATCATTCAAGAAAGATCATCATTGTTCAGCGTGTGAATTATTAAAGATGACACGGGCAACACTCAAATCTAAATCCGAACCTAGTTCTATTGCTCCATTGCATTTATTGCATATGGATTTGTGTAACCCAATGCTTGTTGTCAGCAGATATGGAAAGAAATATATTTTTGTTATTGTGGATGACTACTCACGGTTCACTTGGGTTCATTTTCTTGCTTCTAAAGTCGAAACTCCAAATGTAATCATCAAGTTCATCAAAAGAGTACAAGTTGGTCTACTAGCTCAAGTCCGATACGTAAGAACAGACAATGGAACGGAGTTCACGAATCAGATTCTTCAAAATTTCTTTGATTCACTTGGCATTACGCATCAGAGATCAGTGGCTTACACTCCTCAACAAAATGGTGTAGTCGAAAGACGAAACCATACATTAGTAGAAGCTCCAAGAACAATGCTAACCTCCGCTAATCTTCCGTTAAATTTATGGTCTGAAGCTATATCAACCGCTTGTTTCACACAAAACCGGTCTATCATTAATAAACGATTCAACAAAACTCCATATCACATCATTCACAAACGCAAACCCTATGTAAAATACTTATGCACTTTTGGTTGTCGGTGCTACCCTCTAAATGACTGTGAAGACCTTGGTAAGTTAAAAGAAAAAGGGGATATAGGAATTTTCCTTAGATATTCTACACAATCAAGTGCATATCGTATCTACAATCGGAGAACATAGCTGATACAAGAGACAATCCATGTTCACTTCGATGAAGTAGAAGAAATGGCTTCTGATCAAGTCAGTTCAGAACCCGTGCAAAAGACTATGACTTCTGAACAAAACGGTTCAGGACTCGTACCAAAACCAACATCATCAACATCGAAACCTAAACATATACAAAAGGAAGCGTTAGATGGATTGTTTGAGAACTTCTATGATGAATCATGTGGAGGAAATAAGATGAAGGTGTCTACAATATCCGTTGCAACTCCGATAATCGAAGTTAATCATCAAGAAGACATACCATCTCCAATATCCGGTTCATCAACAACTACTTATGAAGATGCTGATCCAGTACCAGATACCCCTCCAATCATACAGATTCAACAAGAACTTTCACCAAACAACACCACTCCAACCTCCAACGTTAATGTTGATGATCAAATAATTACCAATGCATCGTCTGAAGAGGAACCATTCATAAACCCATTCGCGACTCCCGAAGCTGAGGTCAGTGGACCTTCTGAGACGCGAGATAATGATCCTTCAAACATGCAACCGCTTTACCAACCACATCCGCACAGAAGAAGATGGACTCACGATCACCCTCTACAACAAATAATTGGAAATCCTTCTCAACCAGTTCAAACAAGAAGTTCTACAGCAGATTTCTGTTTCTACAATTCCTTCCTAAGTAGAGTTAAACCTCCTAACGTCAAAGAAGCACTTGTAGATCCCGACTGGATTGTCGCCATGCAAGAAGAAATAAACCAATTCAAACGCTATGGCGTCTGGCGAAGGGTTCCACGTCCTTTAGGAAAACTCATAATTGCATTGAAATGGATTCTAAAGAACAAGCTTGATGAAGACGGTGATGTAATCCGAAACAAGGCTCGTCTTGTTGCTAAAGGATACAATCAAGAAGAAGGAATCAAATTTGATTAATCATTTACACCATTTGATAGGATCGAAGCAATACGCTTATTCTTGGCTTATGCAGCTTATAAATCCTTCACCGTATACCAAATGGATGTGAAAATGCCCTTTTTGTATGGGGAGTTAGAGGAAGAGGTGTATGTAAGTCAACTAGAAGGCTTCGTTGATCCAGACCATCCGGATGATGTCTATGTTCTTGACAAAGCCGTCTACGGACTCAAGCAAGCACCACGTGTATGGTACAAAGTGTTGTCAGAATATCTGCTTAAAGACAAATTCGTCAAAGGTTCAATCGATCCAACTTTATTTATTAGACGAAAAGGTGACGACATCATGCTAGTCCAAATATATGTCGATGATATCATTTTTGGATCGATGAATCCTAAATGTTGCAAAAATTTTGAAAATATCATGCGACATAAATTTGAGATGAGCATGATGGGTGAGTTAAAATTCTTTTTGGGTCTACAAATTAATCAAACTCCTCATGGTATCTTTATTCATCAAAACAAATACACAACGGTAATTTTGAAAAAGTTTGGAATGGATAAATCTGACTCGATAAGTACACCAATGCAACTCAAGCCTAAACTAGATGAAGATGGAGGTGGTAAACCAATTGATGTTACAAAATACCGTAGTATGATTGGTTCACTCATGTATCTTATAGCTAGTCGGCCTGATATTCATTTTGATGTCTGCATGTGTGCCCGTTACCAATCAAGGCCAATGGAAAAGCACCTTACTGCTGTAAAACGGATCTTTTGGTACCTAAAAGGAACAATTCATATGGGCCTTGTGTATCCGAAAGATACCAGTTTCGAACTAATTGCCTATTCAGATGCAGATTATGCAGGTTGCCAAATTGATGGCAAAAGTACTTCAGGATTTACTCAATTCTTGGGGGAGAAGTTAATCAGCTGGTCTTCAAAGAAGCAGAATCACACTGCCTTATCCACTGCAGAAGCTGAATACATATCCCTCTCCGGATGCTGTGCACAAGTACTATGGATGAAAATACAATTGACGGACTATGGTTTCTTCTACGACAAAATCCTAATTTATTGTGATTCACAAAGTGCCATTGCCATCTCTTGTAACACGGTACAGCACTTACGGACAAAGCATATAGCAGTCAGATACCATTTCATCAAGGAACATGTAGAAAGACGGACTGTGGAATTGTACTTCATGAAAACTGATTACCAAATTTCCGACTTCTTCACAAAAGCTTTGCCACCGGAAAGATTTGAATATCTACGACAACGTCTAGGAATGGTAAGCATTCGTGATGAAAATGACAATGATGACCAAAAGGTCAAAGAAGTCACCAAAGTAACAGACATCACAAGTACATCTGGTAAAACAATCGGGTAATTATTAACTCAAAATGGTTGTTGGTTAAATCACAGATCAACACCCGTTTTTAAAGAAAGGACCCTGAACGTATGCTTCAGTGCGTCAATCCTTAAGAAAAGAAGAGAGATCTTCTTAATTATCGTGAACAAAATTTATACAAGATTTTATGAAAAGATTTTTACAAAAACTTTTTCTAAAATTTTTTGCTCATGATAAACAGATCTTGAGCATGTTTTTCTGATTATTAATATAATCTTTTTTAGCTCAAGTAAGGATAAAAATTTCAAAAACAATGCTACCCACCTCAATAATGGATTAAAAACAGTTTAAAATATTAAGCTATTTTTTAGGGGGAGAAATTGAGAAGTTTGTTTTTGAAATCAATGAATAAATTGTTAAGTTGTTGGAAAATAAAACAAAAATGTTGTTGGAACTTAAATGAAAAATGTTGCTAAAACGTTGGGAAATACCATCACTTCGAGGGGGAGTGATAAATTTTATTTAAACATTTTTGATATAACACAAAAGTTCATTTATTTGAACTAAAATGTTTTCAAAAAAACGTTGTTGAAAATAAAATGCTAACAAAAAGGACTTTGTGTGAAAAGAGAGCTTAAACCAAAGGGGGGGGTTTGCTAAAACTTTAAAACTGCTATTGAACCCTCCCCTAGTCCAAAACTCTCGCAGAACTGGGTCAGAATAGAAAAGGTCAAAAAGTCAAAAAGGGTTATTAACCCACCTAGTGACTGGGAGAGAAAAACACACAAACCTTATTTGCTTTCATAAACTTTCTCTCACTTTCGCACCCAAACACTCGCATCGCAAAACTCACGCCTTAACAGTGATTTCTTGATCTCAAGTGTTTTTCGTGCAAAAAGTAAGCTAACAAATGTCTTTAACTAATGATTTTACATCTTTGTTACGAATTTCAGTCTTTGTTTTGCATTATGTTGATCAAAATTGTTTAGTTAAGGCTGCGTATTCATACGAAACTTAGATCACTATTGAGTTTGCGATTTAGAGTGTTTTGGTTAAATTCTTGTGGTTAGATGACTGAGATAAGATGTTTGGATCATGATTATGAAAGAAAACAGGAACTTAAACGGTGTGATTTTGGGTAAAATGGATCAATTTTGGGTTGAAGATGAACACTTAGGGTTGCGACACCAATAATGGTGGAATGCGAGACTTTAGGATAGAGCCAAAAACTGATTTTAGTAGTAATTTAAAATTTGCGAGACTTTGGTTGCGACAGCAGTTTTACACTTAGTGTCGCAACTGATGGCCTTGCGATAGCACCTTTCCTAAATGTGTTGCGATAGCATGCTATCACAACTTTTCTTTGCGACAGCGCTTTACAAAACTTGTTGCGATAGCAATTTACTATCACAACATTGGTTTGCGATACCTGTTTTATCTTGTTTGCGATAGTTGACTATGTTTAACCATGTTTGCGATACCAAATCCTGCGATAGCAGATTTTGCGAAACTTTGTTACCCACCATTTCTAAACGTTACTCTGCCCAATTTTTTTAAAATCTTTGTTGGGTCTAAAATGCTGCTGATTCGAGAAAACTTAACTCTGCTGGATAGTTATGTGACTCTGCTGATTAGTGTATTAACTCTGTTGTTTTGATAACTCTGCTGTTTGGGATAATAGGCATAGTGTAACTCTGTTGCTAGCTTACGAAGACTCTGCTGCTAGAAGAATTGCTCTGCTGCTTATTAGATATGTATAGTATGTTAAGGATAAGTATAGAAAAGATACGTATGAATATTTTTCTTGTATAGGAAGTCTTGTAAACCGACTAGGACTCCTTACGCTATAAAAGGAGGTTCTAGGGTTAGGGTTAGATATCAATTATCTTAGCATACGTATTATTGTTTACACTTCAAGGTTTCTTGTAACCCTATTGCTATTGAGCAATCGTATTAATATTGAAGTGTTGTTTGAGAATTTGTTTGTGTTTAATTCTTCTTAAGATCAAGTATTAGTTTCCGCATAATATTTGATATACAACTCAAGATCAGTTTCTATACCGATTACCTTAGATTTATCTAAAGTAATTAATAAGATCGTGAAGCTCAACTGGGATCAACAAGTGGTATCAGAGCTTGTGATCTAGAAACTGGTACCAAGAAGAATTTTAGAATACAAGATTTGCTAATCATCACAGTAAGCAATGGATTCCGACTCTACACATATGGTTACTGCATCAAGGGTTCCCATGCTCAAGACTGGAGAGTATGAGATCTGGAAGATGAGGATTCAACAATACATAAGAATGGTTGATTACTCACTTTGGGAAGTTATTATTCATGGCGACAGTGTGCAAACCAAGACTGCTACTGGATCAGTCTTGACTCTCAAGACAAGTGAGGAGAAAGCACAGAGAAGATTGGAGGTTAAGGCTCACAGTATTCTCATGATGGGAATACCTAATGATTATCAGTTGAGCTTTAATCATATTGAGTCTGCTAAGGAGTTATGGGAAGCAATCGAACTTCGATTTGGTGGGAATGAAGCTACAAAGAAATCAAGAAAGAATCTACTGAAGCATCAGTTTGAAACTTTCACTGCTTTAAGTTCTGAGGACATTGAGGGAACTTATGATCGACTTCATAAGCTAACCAGTCAGATGGCTCTTTTGAAGATTGAGCCATCTCAAGAGGATGTCAATCTAAAGTTTCTGAGAAGTCTATCTTCTGAATGGAACACTCATACAGTGGTTTGGAGACATAAGGAAGATTTTGATACCATGACATTGGATGATCTGTATAACAACTTGAAGGTGTATGAATCTGAAGTTAAAGGATTGTCAAGCTCATCCTCTACCACAAATAATCTTGCTTTTGTTTCCTCAAGCAACAAGACTACTGGTAGACATCAAGAACAGCACTCTGCTGCTGGTGCTTTTGCTCCTGCTGTTGGCTCACATGTCTCTGCTGCTGACTCTTCTAACACCAACACTATCAGTGATTCTGCAATTTGTGCTTATTTGGCTGAACTTACTACAAGTACTTCAGTCATGCCTCAAGATCTGGATGAACTTGATCCTGATGATGTTGAGGAGATTGATATGCAATGGCAGTTTGCAATGCTTACTATGAGGGCAAGAAGGTTTCTTAAGCGAACTGGAAAAGAGATGAAGTTCAGACGGAACAAGAGTGTGGGATTTGACAAGTCAAAGGCTGAATGTTTTAACTGCAGAAAGAAGGGACACTTTGCAAGAGAATGCAAAGCACCAAAAAGAAGTAATGAGAATTTCAAGAAGTCTGCTGATGAGGAGCCAAATTCTACTACTGCTATGGTATCATGTGATGGGTTAGGTGATTATGATTGGAGTGATCTTGCTGAGGATGGTCCAAATTGTGCATTGATAGCTGAAGAGGAATCTGAAGTGCAGCCTTTTGCTCTCATAGCCTATTCTTCTTCTGGATCAGACTCTGAGGTATCCAATGAATCATCTTGTTCATTTAAATCATGTTCTGATACAATTGAGATACTTAAATCTAGCAATGGAAACCTTAAGATGGAAAATGAAACACTTAAGCTAGATAATCTTAGTTATGCATAGGGTTTAAAGAACTTAGAAGAGAAGCTAGAATTTTATAAAAAGGTTGAAATTGAATACCTTGATCAGATAACTATTTTGAAAAATGAAATTATCAAGAAAGATGATGAGATTAAGGTTCTTATGGAAAAAGTAGAAGAGGCTGAACAGGCTAGAGTTTCAGCTATTAGTGAGACTGAAAAACACATAGTTAGGGTTGAAAAACAACAATATGCCACTGATATTCTCAGTAAACCAATAGGTAGACACTTTGCAGAACCAGGAAGTGGTTTAGGATATAATGCTATTGCTCACCCTACAAAACTTAGTGCCAATGCCCCTCCTACTAGGACACTAACTTTCATATCTGAGTCTGAGGTTAAACCTGTAGGTGAAACTAGTAAACTTGTAGTTGAAACTAGTGAAAAAGAAATAGAGTCACCTAAGGTTGAAGTAAAGAAGTATGAACAAGCACCCTTGATTGAAGATTGGGTGTCTGACAGTGATGATGATGAAGTAGAATCTGATTCAACCTCTAAGAACAAAAGGGAAGAAATTCCTACTGTTGTTGAATCAAAAGTACCTAGGGCTAAAAAGGTTGAGTTTGTTAAGCCTAGGTTTGGTAAAGGTATCTCTAGGAAGATGGCTGAGTATGAAAACAAACCTAGAGTATATCCTAAAAGAACAAATAACTTGCCTAGGGGAAACCAGAGAAATTGGAACAACCTAGTTTCACACAAATTAGGTACTGATTTTCAATAACTTAAGAAGGCATGTTATTGCTGTGGTAGTTTTGAACATCTGCAAGATGAGTGCTATAAGAAACCAACTTGGAACCAATACTCAAGGGTGAACCATAGAAACTTTGCTAGAAAGACTCACCCTCACCCCAAAAGAAACATGGTTCCTAGGGAAGTTTTGATGAGAGATGGTACTTCTAGAGTTATCTCTCCTATTGCACCAACAGTGCCCATAAAAAAGGATATAGTTGATTCTGCTGTTAAGGCAAACTCTGCTGTTAAGGCAGACTCTGCTGTTTTGCCTAAAGTTGTTACTGATACTGTTGTGGGCAATCATTTTTATGCTGTTAAAGCCTCAGCTTGCTGGGTCTGGAAACCAAAGGTTAAAGTTTTAGATCATGTTCTCAGATACAGCAGTGCACCAATGCAGTTGAAGAAATTTGACTACTTTGATGCACAAGGTAGATCCAAGTCAGTAATGGCTTGGGTCCCAAAGAGAAACTAATTCTCTTACTTTTTGTGCAGGGCAATCTACAAAAGGAGCTAAAGGATAAATGTATTTTTGATAGTGGATGCTCTTCACACATGACAGGAGACCAAAGCAATTTGGAGAATTTTGAAGCTTTGGATGGTGGATATGTTGCCTTTGGGAATGACCCTAAAGGAGGTAAAATTGTTGGTAAAGGCATGATCAGAACTGGAAAATTGGATTTTGAAAAAGTGTATTTGGTGAATGGTTTAAAGTTCAATCTTTTTAGTGTCTCACAAATGTGTGACAGAAAGAATTTTGTTCTTTTTACAGACACTGAATGTCTTGTCTTATCTCCCGACTTTAAGATACCTGATGATAAATTAGTACTTCCTAAAGTCCCTAGAAATGACAACATATACAGTGTGGACATAAAGAACATTATTCCCAAAAGAGATTTAACTTGTCTATTTGCCAAAGCCACTATTGATGAATCCAAACTATGGCACAGAAGGCTTGGACATCTGAACTACAAGGCTATCAACAAGTTGGTGAAAGGGAACTTGGTCAGAGGATTACCTTCAAAGGTTTTTGAGAATCCTGAAGTATGTGTTGCTTGTCAAATGGGAAAGCAACATAGAGCATCTTGTAAGTCCAAATTGGTGAATTCTATAACTGAACCTTTGTTTATGTTACACATGGACCTATTTGGACCCACTTATGTGAATAGTTTGAACAAAAAGATGTATGGCTTAGTGGTCACTGATGATTTCAGTAGGTTTACTTGGGTATTCTTCTTAGCTACTAAGAATGAGACCCCTAGCATTCTTAAGGCTTTTATTACAAGGATAGAAAACCTATTTAATCACAAGGTTAAAATCATCAGATGTGACAATGGAACTGAATTTAAGAATCAAGTAATGAATCAGTTCTGTGAGGAAAAAGGGATAACTAGACAATTTAGTGTGGCTAGAACTCCTCAGCAAAATGGTGTGGCTGAGAGGAGAAATAGAACATTAATTGAGGCTGCTAGGACTATGTTGTCAGAGTCTAAGTTACCCACTATCTTTTGGGCTGAAGCAATCAACACTGCTTGTTATGTGCAAAATAGAACTAAGATAGTTAAACCTCACAATAAGACCCCTTATGAGTTATTGCATGGTAGGAAACCTCTGATAGATTTCTTTAGACCATTTGGGTGTCCTGTCACTATCTTAAACACCATTGACCACTTAGGAAAGTTTAGTGAGAAAGCAGACATAGGTTACTTTGTTGGATACTCTACTGAAAGTAAGGCTTTTAGGGTTTTCAATCAAAGAACTTGGCATGTGGTAGAAAATTTGCATGTTAGAATTAGAGAAACCACACCTAATGTTGATGGAAAAGGTCCTGAGTGGATGTTTGATATTGATTCTTTAACCAAGAGTATGAATTATCAACCAGTCATTGCAGGTACTACTAACATGTCTGCAGGTACACAAACTAACCCCAATGTAGGTACACAAGCAAAGATGGATGGATCTGCAGAGGAGTTTGTTTTGATTGAAAGAAGCAAGTTTGATCAGTACTTCACCCCAACAGATAAAGAGGGAAAAAGTTCAGATGATGCTGCTGTTCATAAGGAAGTTCCAAAGGTTAATGTAGAAGGTGATGATGAACCTTCTCATGATGTCAAGAATGATGATAAGGAATGG
This sequence comes from Artemisia tridentata subsp. tridentata, assembly GCA_021014915.2. Lineage (NCBI taxonomy): Eukaryota > Viridiplantae > Streptophyta > Magnoliopsida > Asterales > Asteraceae > Artemisia > Artemisia tridentata. The sequence continues at coordinate 202,994,211 of CP139506.1, forward strand.
AATACAGAGTCAGATGTTGCTGGGCAACAAGGAAATAAACATAGCAACAGTTCTCTCAACTCTGCTGCCAAGCCAAAGCACTCTGCTGATAAGCCAAAGCACTCTGCTGATAAGCCAAAGCACTCTGCTGTTAGGCCGAAACACTCTGCTGTTAGGTTTGGTAACTCTGCTGCTATGGACAAGGACTCTGCTGCTGATAAAGATGGTGATTCTTATGATGATTCTTCTGATGAGATGCCTGAATTAGAAGAAGTGTATGTGGATACTGATGATGAAGTTGTTGATGTTTTTGGTGCTGAAGCTGATTTATCAAATTTGGAGACTGATATACTTGTTAGTCCCACTCCAACAACCAGAGTCCACAGGAATCATCCAAAGGAGCAAATAATTGGTGATGTTCACTCTACTGTTCAGACCAGAAGTAAATCAAAAGGGTTAAGTGATTTGCTTGATCAGGGATTATTTGCTCAAACACTCAAGAAGAGGAATAGCCACAAGGATTTACAAAATTGCATGTTTGCCTGTTTCTTATCTCAAGAAGAACCCAAGACCATTCACAAGGCTTTGAAGGATGAAAGTTGGGTTGAAGCTATGCAAGAGGAGTTGCTGCAGTTCAAGCTTCAGGAGGTCTGGACATTAGTTGATTTACCTAATGAAAAAAGGGCAATTGGTACAAAATGGGTGTTCAGATGTAAAAGAGATGAAAGAGGTATTGTTATCAGAAACAAGGCTAGATTAGTGGCTCAGGGATACACTCAGGAAGAAGGAATAGACTATGATGAGGTATTTGCCCCAGTTGCAAGACTGGAGGCTATCAGACTTTTCTCTGCATATGCCTCATACAAGAATTTTCCTGTGTATCAAATGGATGTGAAAAGTGCTTTCTTGTATGGAAAGATACCTGAAGAGGTTTATGTGATGCAACCACCTGGGTTTGAAGATCCTAAGTATCCTGATAGGGTCTACAAGGTGAAGAAAGCACTGTATGGACTACATGAAGCTCCTAGAGCTTGGTATGACACCTTATCACAGTATTTGTTACACAATGGTTTTTGCAGAGGAACCATTGATAAAACATTGTTCATTAAGAAAGAAAAAAAGGATATCCTACTTGTTCAGGTTTATGTAGATGATATTATTTTTGGGTCTACAAATAAGGTGTTATGTGAAGGATTTGAGAAGCTTATGCACAGCAGGTTTGAGATGAGTTCTATGGGAGAACTGACTTTCTTTTTAGGGCTTCAAGTAAAGCAGAAGTCAGATGGGATTTTTATTAGCCAAGACAAGTATGTGGCTGATATGTTAAAGAAATTTGGTTTCAAAGATGTGAAGGCAGCAAAGACACCCATGGATAAAAACAAGCCTTTGCTCAAGGATGAAGATGGGGTAGAGGTTGATGTACATTTGTATAGATCAATGATTGGTTCATTGATGTATCTAACTGCTTCAAGGCCAGATATCATGTTTTTTGTGTGTGCTTGTGCTAGATTCCAAGTGTCCCCAAAAGTTTCACACTTGGAAGTAGTCAAAAGAATTTTTAGGTACCTAAAGGGTCAACCAAAATTGGGTCTTTGGTATCCTAATAATTCACCATTTGAATTGATAGCATACTCAGATAGTGACTATGCTGGAGCTACTTTGGATAGAAAGTCAACCACTGGAGGCTGTCAGTATCTTGGACATAGGCTGATCTCTTGGCAATGTAAGAAACAAACAGTGGTGGCCAATTCGACAACTGAAGCAGAGTATGTTGCTGCTTCTAGCTGCTGTGGACAAGTGCTCTGGATTCAGAACCAATTGTTGGATTATGGGTACAATTTTATGAACACAAAAATTTTCATTGACAACAACAGCACAATGTGTATTATCAAAAATCCTGTTTTTCATTCTAAAACAAAACACATAGAGATAAGACATCATTTTATTAGAGATTGTTATGAGAAAAAGCTAATTCAAGTGGTTAAAATACATACTGACAACAATGTTGCTGATTTGCTTACCAAAAGTTTTGATGTAAGTAGATTTCAATTTTTAGTTGCTAGTATTGGCATGATAAATCTTTAATCTTTAACCATCTTATCTCTGTATGTTTTTGTAAAGTTTTGTAAGGATTTGTGCTGTTTGTTAAGTCAAAATTTGCTGTTTGTTAAGTTGGTTTGCTGTTTAGTTGTCTGCTGTTCTGCTACTCTGCTGCTATTATGGAATATTCTTGCTTGTGTTTGTTGTTTGCTACTAACCTTTTGCAGATACATATACATACACAATCAAGTAAAGCATGAAAAGAGGAAGTTCATTGATCAAAAGGCATAAGTACATCATATAGTTTCCTTACATTCATGCTATTCAAAAGAAAGATCAAAAGACAACAAGATACAAAGATCCACAACCTAAATCCTAGCAAAGTCAGGCATGACCTTGCTACGAGGTCCCCTAGTGCCCATGGCTTCAAACACCCTTGGACAGGGGAGAGCAAGTACTACTGGTCGTGGTGGTGGACTCTGCTATTGGCTTGTTGAGGGAGCTGATTTCTTCTACTGCTTCTTCTTCTTTGGAACAGGGGGTTTCTGCTCAACCGTACTTGGCTTTGGATGAGGCAGGTGGACACTCTTCGCAAAGGCGGCGGCGGCATTCTCCATTTAATTTTGCAGCTCAGCGGTCAAAGGATGCTGTGGAGGATCGATTTTTGTTCTTTTATCATCATCAGAATCTTCGAAGGAGGATGGTGTTGATGGAAGTGGATCGGAATATTCCTCTTCGACAACCGCTTTGCCTTTTGGTTTTGCTGAAGATGAACTTGGGAGATAACCTTGACGAAAGTAACTTGCCCATCCCTCTGAATCATCTGATGATGAATCCGATGATATGTTGATGATTGGAGCTTTTGATGAACTCATGATTTGTTGATTTTGAGTTAGGGTTTGTGAATTGGGATTTGCTTAAAGAGTTTAAGGGATTTTTGGACTTCAATGAGGGGTTGGTATGGTATTTAAGGAAGTGATTTTGATTATATTGGGAATGTTGACTTTTGGTCAACACTATCTCAACTCTGCTGATGAGTTTGAAAGTTGAAGGGTCAAATTGAAACTTTTGGCGCGTTCTTAAACCTAATTAGATCAAAACGGTCTCATAAACCAATTTGATCTCATTATCCTTTAATTGCTCAAAACTACATTTGATTCTCACCCAAGAACATCAATTCATATCATTTCACCCAAAACCCCCAATTCAAATGGCGCGAAGAACGTTTCCGGATGAACATAATCAAATTGCCTTTCTGAGTAAAGTCTCTGCTGCTGCAGGATTTCATGAGGTTATGGATTTTCTGAGTGCTTCTAGATTGAGGTATGCATTAACAGCTGATCCTACCATTTATACATCTCATATGAAACAATTTTGGTCAACTGTTAAGTTGGATGTACTAGATGGTGAGGAACGATTGATAGGTAGTGTAGATGGGGAGAATATTGTCGTTAGTGAAACAACAATTAAGAGAAGTTTGTGCTTATCAGGTGTACCAACACCCCCTACCCTTACACCAGAAACTGTTATGACTGAGCTTGAGAATATTGGATATGAGAGACCTGAGGTTGGTGGTACATTTTTGAAAGGTTGTCTCTGTCCACATTGGAAGTTTTTGCTACATACACTTCAACACTGCCTGTTTCCCAAAGTAGGTGGATGGAGTGAGTTTAGTGCTTCTCAAGCTATGGCTTTAGTGTGTTTAGCTACAGGGCAACCCTTTGATTTTTCTGCTATGATATTTGAGGGGATGAAGAAGTTTGTTAAGAAAAAGTTTTACATGTACCCAAGGTTTCTACAACTTATAATAAACAGACAACTAAGGGAACCATTGAGACATGTAAATGTTGAGCCCTGTAGTAGAATGGCCATCAAGATGTTTGCATTTCTAAAGAAGGATGGAAAGGGATTTTCTGGTACTATAACTCCCTTAACTGAGCACATCTTGAATATCGTGGCTGTAGTGAATGAGGATGAAGAGGCTGGTACACCCACAGCTTCCCATCACACATCCTCATCAACAAGTTTGAATAAATCAGTGTCACATGAAACCCAAAACACCTAATCACCTAGGACTTCACCACATGAGAACATTGTGCTACCTCAGGCCAATGTTAGTATGGTAGCAGATGAGGCTGATACAGGTGTTGGAGGTATCATGATGGAAGAGGCTGGCACTACTGTTTCCAACTTAGTAGTTGAGCAGGACAGTGTCAACATAATTAAGACCTCAACCATGGCAACATCTTTTGTAGAAGGTTCTCAGGAACCTGACACAACTGGTGGTAACCCCAGCCAAATGGCTTCTATGGGGGGCTCAGATGTTTGACCTAGGGTTGAGACTGAGTTTGTGTCCCAAGATTCACCTCTCGGAGAAGGTAACACATCTCGAAGTGATGAGGACAGAGATGAAACTATTGAATTGATGGACACTGATGTACATATTGACATTGCAAATGATACACCTCTTGGACCAGGGTACACAGGTCGAAGTGTTGATGCTAGTATTGAACATGACACTGAGGATTTGACGGTTAAAACACCAGTACATAATGCCAATTCCAATGATCAACCTCTCGGGTCAGGTTATACAGACCGAAGTTGTGAGGATATCATGAAACAATTGAAAGAATTGACGTATAATTGTACAAAATTGTCAAAGGAGGTCCTTGGTCTTCGAAAGGAGTTAAAGACAGTTAAGGCTACTCAAGGTGCTGAAATAAGAAGGCTTAAGCTAAGGGTTACACACCTTGAGGGGAGGCTAAAGAAGAGTTCCAAACCAAGTTTGGAAGAGGATGCTTCCAAACAGGGGAGGAATGATTAGGAGGCTCAAGTGAATGATCAGGATCAGGAAGGTGTAATGGGTTCAGGGGAGGTTGTTAAAGATTTTGTTGAAAATGTTGGTGATGAGAGTGACAAGGTTGACTCTGCTGATGAAGAACACTCTGCTGATGGGTTAAAGGTTTCTGCTGATGATACTGAGAAGAGTGCTGGTGTAAAGGACTCTGCTGATTCAGATGATGAACAGATGACTTTAGCTCAAGTACTGCTGAACATGAACAAAGGAACTAAAACACCCACACCCACACCATCACAACAACAAGCTGCTGAATCTGCTGAAGAGATTGAAAGGATGCAAAAGTTGGCTGATGAACAAGCTCAGATTGCTCAGGATGAAGAATATGCAAGAAGTGTTGCAGCTGAATAAGAGAGAAATCAGTTTGAAGTGTAAACAATAATACGTATGCTAAGATAATTGATATCAAAACAGCAGAGTTAATACACTAATCAGCAGAGTCACATAACTATCCAGCAGAGTTATGTTTTCTCGAATCAGCAGCATTTTAGACCCAACAATCCTCCCCTAAACTTGATATTTTTCTTCAAAAATCATCAAGTTTCCTTAAATCCAGATAGTCACCAAGAGGATGCTTCCAAACACCTTACTGTTTTGACACCTTTGATTCCAGCAACTTTTTATATTTCTCAATTAGTTCAAATGCTTGATTATCTACATCAAATGGTCTTTGTAATGTCAACTTACCAGGCTGCAACATTTGATACAGAATAGATGTACTGTTGTTGATGACATAATCCTTCTCCACAAGCATATAAATAGTCACACCTATGCATGATAAGAGATGAACCCCACAAGATTGATATAAATACCATTTCTAAACTGTGGAGCTTAGTAACTTCTTCCATTCAATACTTCTCTCATCTGGTTCAAACATGTTCTTCAAGTAGTAATAATTTAGTCTCTCATACACCACCTCTGGTCTAGTATCACCATAATTCATCTTATAAAGATTCCAGAGTTGAGTAATATCATCCCTATCCATGTAGTGCAACATCTGAGAAAAACTAATATATCCCACACTTGAACCATTGGATCTCTTAATCACCCAGCATACTTGACTATCAGCTAAAACATCATGTGAATAGGAAATGATTGGATATTTTACTGATAAAGGAACTTCATTAAGCAACTCAGGCTCTTTTTGAGGTTCATGAACTGTGAGATGCATAATCACTTGCATATCATCTGCAGTCACTTCTTCTTTCTCTGAATCACTACTCTCTTTCTCCTCTTTATCCGAATCACTCATCACTACTGACTGTGTTCTTCTCTTCTTCCTACCCACCTGCTTTACTTTCCTCCTATATCTCTTTGTACCAGCAGAGGATTCAGTCATAACTTCAGCTTCAACAACAATTTCTTTCTCCTTTTCAACATCAGATACTATGGGTTTTGAAACACTTCCACTCCCAGATGCTTTCATATTGTCAGATCCCATAACTTCTGGATTTCTCTTCTTCTCAGAAATTTTTCTTGGATTTAACTTAGCATAAGTTTCATAAAATTCCTTTTCAATTAAGTGATCTGACTTTCCTTTGAAATCCTTCATCTGATAACCTCTTGCATTCTTCAAGTAATACTTCATATCGTTAACCAATGCTTTCCTTGAAGATGACTTTTGTTTGTAACCATGCTTCTGTGCATCTTTAATCCTCTTAATCAGCTCTTCCCACTTAGCTAATCCATTCTTTTTGAGTATAAAATCAAAAAGCTCTTTTGTCTTTTCACTTCCATCTAACTGCTCATCATTTGTTATCATCCTAGCTTCACCTCTTACAATCATATCAGAATCAATGAAATACAGCAATTGTTCATTTAATTCTTCTTGATTAACTTCTTTAAATGTAGAGCTTTCCATAAGATCAAACTGATTTCTCTCTTCATCAGCTGCAACACTTCTTGCATATTCTTCATCCTGAGCAATCTGAGCTTGTTCATCAGCCAACTTTTGCATCCTTTCAATCTCTTCAGCAGATTCAGCAGCTTGTTGTTGTGATGGTGTGGGTGTGGGTGTTTTAGTTCCTTTGTTCATGTTCAGCAGTACTTGAGCTAAAGTCATCTGTTCATCATCTGAATCAGCAGAGTCCTTTACACCAGCACTCTTCTCAGTATCATCAGCAGAAACCTTTAACCCATCAGCAGAGTGTTCTTCATCAGCAGAGTCAACCTTGTCACTCTCATCACCAACATTTTCAACAAAATCTTTAACAACCTCCCCTGAACCCATTACACCTTCCTGATCCTGATCATTCACTTGAGCCTCCTGATCATTCCTCCCCTGTTTGGAAGCATCCTCTTCCAAACTTGGTTTGGAACTCTTCTTTAGCCTCCCCTCAAGGTGTGTAACCCTTAGCTTAAGCCTTCTTATTTCAGCACCTTGAGTAGCCTTAACTGTCTTTAACTCCTTTCGAAGACCAAGGACCTCCTTTGACAATTTTGTACAATTATCCGTCAATTCTTTCAATTGTTTCATGATATCCTCACAACTTCGGTCTGTGTAACCTGACCCGAGAGGTTGATCATTGGAATTGGCATTATGTACTGGTGTTTTAACCGTCAAATCCTCAGTGTCATGTTCAATTCTAGCATCAACACTTCGACCTGTGTAACCTGGTCCGAGAGGTGTATCATTTGCAATGTCAATATGTACATCAGTGTCCATCAATTCAATAGTTTCATCTCTGTCCTCATCACTTCGAGATGTGTTACCTTCTCCGAGAGGTGAATCTTGGGACACAAACTCAGTCTCAACCCTAGGTCGAACATCTGAGCCCCCCCCATAGAAGCCATTTGGCTGGGGTTACCACCAGTTGTTTCAGGTTCCTGAGAACCTTCTACAAAAGATGTTGCCATGGTTGAGGTCTTAATTATGTTGACACTGTCCTGCTCAACTACTAAGTTGGAAACAGTGGCATGGCATGGTTTAAGGGGAAGACAGATTTGTTTCATTCAGGGAGATGACTACATCTCAACTTCTGCTACTTCGTCTAGGGAAGTTCGTACACGACTTTGTTTGTTTTGTCATCATCAAATAGGGGAAGATTGTTGGGTTTTATAGATTTGATGTGACAAAATAAATAAAAGAATGAAACAAGAAGGACTAAAGTTGACAAAGAGAGAAAGCTACAATGATTAAAGATACAGGAAATATTCTATTATGTAGAAACGATTTATACATATTCTGTATTCTTATCTCTTTGTAAACCTAATGACTCTATTATATAAAGAGTCATAGGTACAGGTTTTAAATAGGTCTTCCACAATGTAAATATCAGAAAGGTGTGTGTGTGTGTGTTCTAGGGCATATGTCTTGTAAATGCCTAGAACTAGTTTGTGTTCGTATTCCTCCAAGATCAAAGGTGTCTTTGATCCTGTTACAAGTTTAGTGTAACCGTATTATTGTGATCGAATAATATTTGGAGGTGATGGTGTTTGGTAAAACTTTGTGTCAATAACAATTGTTTTGTTCTATTCCGCTGTGCATAATTGTTAATTGTTATTGTTGAACCCTAAGGCTCAAAACGATCCAAGAAATTATATTACCACGTCATTAGTTTCTACAGGTTCTTGGTACCAGTTTCTAGATCACAAGCTCTGATACCACTTGTTGATCCCAGTTGAGCTTCACGATCTTATTAATTACTTTAGATAAATCTAAGGTAATCGGTATAGAAACTGATCTTGAGTTGTATATCAAATATTATGCGGAAACTAATATTTGATCTTAAGAAGAATTAAACACAAACAAATTATCAAACAACACTTCAATATTAATACGATTGCTCAATAGCAATAGGGTTACAAGAAACCTTGAAGTGTAAACAATAATACGTATGCTAAGATAATTGATATCTAACCCTAACCCTAGAACCTCCTTTTATAGCGTAAGGAGTCCTAGTCGGTTTACAAGACTTCCTATACAAGAAAAATATTCATACGTATCTTTTCTATACTTATCCTTAACATACTATACATATCTAATAAGCAGCAGAGTAATTATTCTAGCAGCAGAGTCTTCGTAAGCTAGCAACAGAGTTACACTATGCCTATTATCCCAAACAGCAGAGTTATCAAAACAGCAGAGTTAATACACTAATCAGCAGAGTGGATCAGGAAGGTGTAATGGGTTCAGGGGAGGTTGTTAAAGATTTTGGTTGAAAATGTTGGTGATGAGAGTGACAAGGTTGACTCTGCTGATGAAGAACACTCTGCTGATGGGTTAAAGGTTTCTGCTGATGATACTGAGAAGAGTGCTGGTGTAAAGGACTCTGCTGATTCAGATGATGAACAGATGACTTTAGCTCAAGTACTGCTGAACATGAACAAAGGAACTAAAACACCCACACTCATACCATCACAACAACAAGCTGCTGAATCTGCTGAAGAGATTGAAAGGATGCAAAAGTTGGCTGATGAACAAGCTCAGATTGCTCAGGATGAAGAATATGCAAGAAGTGTTGCAGCTGATGAAGAGAGAAATCAGTTTGATCTTATGGAAAGCTCTACATTTAAAGAAGTTAATCAAGAAGAATTAAATGAACAATTGTTGTATTTCATTGATTCTGATATGATTATAAGAGGTGAAGCTAGGATGATAACAAATGATGAGCAGTTAGATGGAAGTGAAAAGACAAAAGAGCTTGTTGATTTTATACTCAAAAAGAATGGATTAGCTAAGTGGGAAGAGCTGATTAAGAGGATTAAAGATGCACAGAAGCATGGTTACAAACAAAAGTCATCTTCAAGGAAAGCATTGGTTAATGATATGAAGTATTACTTGAAGAATGCAAGAGGTTATCAGATGAAGGATTTCAAAGGAAAGTCAGATCACTTAATTGAAAAGGAATTTTATGAAACTTATGCTAAGTTAAATCCAAGAAAAATTTCTGAGAAGAAGAGAAATCCAGAAGTTATGGGATCTGACAAAATGAAAGCATCTGGGAGTGGAAGTGTTTCAAAACACATAGTATCTTATGTTGAAAAGGAGAAAGAAATTGTTGTTGAAGCTGAAGTTATGACTGAATCCTCTGCTGGTACAAAGAGATATAGGAGGAAAGTAAAGCAGGTGGGTAGGAAGAAGAGAAGAACACAGTCAGTAGTGATGAGTGATTCAGATAAAGAGGAGAAAGAGAGTAGTGATTCAGAGAAAGAAGAAGTGACTGCAGATGATATGCAAGGGATTATGCATCTCACAGTTCATGAACCTCAAGAAGAGCCTGAGTTGCTTAATGAAGTTCCTTTATCAGTAAAATATCTAATCATTTCCTATTCACATGATGTTTTAGCTGATAGTCAAGTATGCTGGGTGATTAAGAGATCCAATGGTTCAAGTGTGGGATATATTAGTTTTTCTCAGATGTTGCACTACATGGATAGGGATGATATTACTCAACTCTGGAATCTTTATAAGATGAATTATGGTGATACTAGACCAGAGGTGGTGTATGAGAGACTAAATTATTACTACTTGAAGAACATGTTTGAACCAGATGAGAGAAGTATTGAATGGAAGAAGTTACTAAGCTCCACAGTTCAGAAATGGTATTTATATCAATCTTGTGGGGTTCATCTCTTATCATGCATAGGTGTGACTGTGTATATGCTTGTGGAGAAGGATTATGTCATCAACAACAGTACATCTATTCTGTATCAAATGTTGCAGCCTGGTAAGTTGACATTACAAAGACCATTTGATGTAGATAATCAAGCATTTGAACTAATTGAGAAATATAAAAAGTTGCTGGAATCAAAGGTGTCAAAACAGTAAGGTGTTTGGAAGCATCCTCTTGGTGACTATCTGGATTTAAGGAAACTTGATGATTTTTGAAGAAAAATATCAAGTTTAGGGGAGGATTGTTGGGTCTAAAATGCTGCTGATTCGAGAAAACATAACTCTGCTGGATAGTTATGTGACTCTGGTGATTAGTGTATTAACTCTGCTGTTTTGATAACTCTGCTGTTTGGGATAATAGGCATAGTGTAACTCTGTTGCTAGCTTACGAAGACTCTGCTGCTAGAAGAATTACTCTGCTGCTTATTAGATATGTATAGTATGTTAAGGATAAGTATAGAAAAGATACGTATGAATATTTTTCTTGTATAGGAAGTCTTGTAAACCGACTAGGACTCCTTACGCTATAAAAGGAGGTTCTAGGGTTAGGGTTAGATATCAATTATCTTAGCATACGTATTATTGTTTACACTTCAAGGTTTCTTGTAACCCTATTGCTATTGAGCAATCGTATTAATATTGAAGTGTTGTTTGAGAATTTGTTTGTGTTTAATTCTTCTTAAGATCAAGTATTAGTTTCCGCATAATATTTGATATACAACTCAAGATCAGTTTCTATACAGATTACCTTAGATTTATCTAAAGTAATTAATAAGATCGTGAAGCTCAACTGGGATCAACAATCTTTGCAAAACTTTTATAAGTTTTATACTTGTATAAAGTTTAACAATTATTTTAACAAATTTTAGCAAAGTTACAATTGTGATCAAACATTCTTTTCTAAAGTAGTCATAAATTGCTCAAACTTCAATTTTTTTTGAAATTCACTTTTCAAAAACTAAAAAGTTCAACAATGAGCCAAATTTTTTTTTGTAACAAAATTGTGTTTCTCAATTTGTTAAATTCATTTCAAAAAGGATCAAATTTTAATTAAGGAAGAATTTTAAATATTGAGACATAAATTTGCATATGTTTAGTTTAGTAATAATTAGACTAGGATTGTATCCCGATATTGCCTTAAAGTAATTCGTGATGCATATGTTTAATTAGATAAATAGACTTCTCTATGATTGTATTTTTATGAACACTTTGTGAATGACATTTTATTATGTCTAAGTGAATGAATGATTTTGACGTATAAAATTCAAATTCTTTCTTGGTTGCCAAAGCTATGAATTTAAAATTTAAAACAATTCATGCAACCTTGAAATATTTTTCACTCAAATCTGTTTTACAAATGGTTTTGAGATAACTCGACATTGTCTGAAATAAGAGTATCTCATCTTCAAGGTGGTTATTAGGGCTAGTTGTCATGTAAAAACAGATAGTGTATCCCTTTAGCTACGCAACGTAATAGAGTACTCGAAGTTTTGACACGTTTAGGGAAATCTCACTCTTATGCAACAAAAAGCTCTTTTGAGACGACTTGTACTTGATTTAACTAAGAACTTCTCATCTTCAAGATAGTTATTAGGAATAGTTATCACCTAAAAGCTGATAATGGACTAATTTAACTAGGCAACGTAATAGAGAGTTCAAAGTTTCGTCGTTTTTCAAGAAATCTCACGCTCGTGCAATTAAATTATCTTTGTAAATGTTTTTTCTAATCAAGTTATCTAGTATATACTAGATTACTTAAGTTTGAAATAAACGTTGATACTTTTTCCCAAAACTTCAAAAAGGATTAGATGAACGTACATTTTAAAGCATGAGCAATATAAAACAACGTTCAATCTAAACCTCATAAATATTTTGAAAAGCTATCACAAAACAAACTTTTGGTGAGGAAAAACAAAAACAGACAGAGAGAATTAAATCGCATGACAAAAGAAAAGAGCATGCGCTTATGCTATAAAAGCAAGAAAGCATAAGAATAGAAACAGAAAAGAAATGTGCCCGTAAAAGAAATGCCAGAGCATACAAAAACAGACAGAGTGAAATAAATGAATTTAAACTTATCCATATACTTACAATTTTCATATCATTTCAGAATCACATCACAAACATGTCTTAAGAACAAGAACAACCACAAGAAGTTCCAGAAGTTCAAGTCCCACAACCACAGCTGACACAAGAACAAATCCTTCCATCTGATAACTACATCAGATACGGTGAAAGCAACTTCCTGTTCAACCATTACAACTTCAATTGTGGTCATCCAATAATCATTGAAATACTCAAAAATCACCTAATCTTCCCCGCTCTCAACAAAACTGCCATTGAAATCCCTAAGATTTACGTACAACAATTTTGGAATACCATACATGTGGTAAAAGGCTCAAAACCCCCAACTCTGGAAGTCACAGTGGACAGATACACAACTAAACTTACTATCAATTCCCTACGAAATGTCCTTGACTTACCTACTGCTACATCAAATAAAAGACAAGGGTTTGAAGTCTTACCAGATGGAACACAGATTGTTACATTCTTCAAGGAACTGGGATTTGATACTGATGTAGTAAAGATCAAAAACACTTCTGACTTCTAGAGGAAGCATCTACCCGAACTCTGGGCAACCATGTTCTTAATCCTTAATCGATGCCTCACCGGAAAAGAAGCAGGGATTGATGCCGGTAGATTCTCAATCTATCAAATCTTCTATGGTGTTGTAAATCAATGCCATTTCGACTATGCTTCTCTACTATGGATTGAGCTAGTTGAATTAGGTCAGAACAAAACCAGGACCAAGACGAAGAAGACGGGTCCCTACATTCCTTTTTTATGATTCATCAAACTTCTTATACAAGATATGATGAAATCAAACAAGCTGTCAGCAAGGCTTATCGAGGTTAGAATAAATGACAAAGTGATGAGAAACCTGCAACCAGCCAAAGATGCAACGTCTAAACAACCAATGGCTATCCCACAAGAGTTGCTCAACCTTGCTGACAAGTCATCTGAAGCGTACAAGGATTATATAGGTAGACTTCACATTTCTATGGAAAGCTCGAAACCGAGCGGACCTACCCCTGAAACGCATAGGCAATTAGAATCTAGTGCCCAAATAGGACTAGAGACGGGGAGTAAGAAACGTACAATCGAACAAGGGGGTAAAAGGCGAAGAAGAATTCAACGACTCTCTGACATTCAGGAGTCTAGAGAAACAAGGGCGGAAGAAGGGAATAAGGAAGGTGCTAGAACCAACACTCGGGATAAGGGTGACTCGAAAACGACCATGTCTGATCCACACAAAGATGACATTGTCGGAAATGATGGAGAGGAGACTGGAACAACCCATAGGTCGGAAGTTAGTAAGGAGACTAGGTTAGAATCTGAAACAAGTAGTATTATTAAATCCATGGAGATACACCATCTCCTACACTTAGGTACACGCAAGCAAACAAATCCTGCATCATTCGTTGACACAATGACAAGTTTGCCTTCGAATACTCTTTGTGAGTCCGAACCATTACCATTTCCCTCGGCTGTTCCACCACCTCAACCAACAACAACAACAACAACAACAACAACAAATCCAACAACACAAGCTCCCACAACAAAAACAACAACTATACCCATCCCACCACAAACTGAAGCAACAAAATCCATCCCACCATCATCAACAACTGCATTCACTCCTCAAATAGATGCACCTCCAAATTATGTGACAGAAGGATATCTGAAACGGGCAGTAGAAGGGTTTGCGGCCGAATTCAAAGAACAACTTGAAACCGAAGAAAAACGTAAAAAGATTCATGAAGCGGTTGCTGAAGAAGTTACTAGAGATGAGGAGCTCACATTTCATCAACTAAAAGACATGATGTTACAAAGATTTAAAGATCAACCTCATCTACAACAACAAAAACTAAATCTCTACTTTTCACTCATTGGAACGCAAGACTTAGAATCAAAATCACAAGACATGGCTGCCCTACGATCAACAATGATTAAAACATACAAAGCCTTGCTAAAAGAAATTGGATAGCTAACTGATCGAGTCTTCTCCTTGGAATACACATGCAACGTTCAATATCGCAAACGCCATCAGGATGACCCTGACTCGGATAATCCTGAAGGGGCGAGACATTCCAAGAGATTGAGACACACCACACATACTTTCTCATCATCACAAAGAACATCGACTACATCTAGATCAAGCAAGCAACCTTGCAAGTCCAGATCTATAGGGACACAAAAAGATCAAGAAGTTGCTGCAACAAATGAATCTAGTGAAAGTGAATGAGATGAAGTAAGTGGTAGTGCTTCTACAAGGGTGAAAAGAATGTAGTAACGGGAAAGTCTAAGGTAGATGAACTAACAAAGAAACCAATGGTTGAAAAGCCCGAGGCTACTCCACAGATTCAATTTACTACGGAGTTCTCAAGTCACATAACGGATGAGTTATATGGTAAAATCTTGATCGATGCTCAAATCAGAGACGTATACGACCATGAGCTTGTTAAGAAGACCATCGTATCCACAGCTCCGATAGAATCTCATCCGCTACTCAAATTCCCTGAACCTTCAATGTACGAGAACTTAGACTTACATTATCTAGTGTCTGTACATGACAAATATCGTACTTCAACTTCCACAAGTCTAACGTTTGAGGAATGGGGTGATGAATTCCTGGAAGAAGGTATTCACAAAGAAAAGTTCATCATTTCTGAGATCGACCAAAAAGAATACAAGGTGGAGCCATATATGAGAATAAGCGGGATGAATGAAGCAGCTCAACAGTACTTCATAAGCAGTTATAGAGATGCAGCTCCTCGTCACAAGGTTTTCACAAGACACCGGATTGTTCATTATGTATATGTTTTCTCAAACCAATTCAGAACTGATGGCTTCATCAACTTTGCGGTAAGAAGAGACGACAACCTCGATTATGTCTTTCGTGAAGTTGATTTTCACAACCTCCATCCTCAAGACATTCATGACATGTAGCTCTCCAATATTAGCTACATCTATGACCATGGGAATGAAGATGACATAAAAGATTCCCTGAAAATCTTTATGAGGTCACAGTTAGCTTTGGTACATGTTGAAGACTTCCAAATGGGAGTTGAAAGTCTACAAAGAAAAGTCAACCTCACTCATCCGAGGATTACATTTCCCAGAATTGATAAATACGAGCCTTGGGCATGCATTCAGAGTCCATTGTTCGAGATTGGTATTGTGTATGAAAATGCATCGGGAGTAAAGAGGTTGATGATATCGAACGAGATTCCTAAGTTCAGCTCAGGTACGTTGAAATGGGTTCAGAACGGAATAAGTGACTTGTTAAGCCAAGATCTCCAAGGGACAAGTACCAGACTTGATGATGATCAAAGGGTGAGGCTTGGATTACTTCCTTAATATTTGGAAGAAAGACTCATGCTTCGAAGAATATGGAGATTCATGGAAAGATGCGTAGGATACCGAAGATGAAGTCTACAAGATGCTCATAAATAGAATACCCAAATGATCTACCCTTAGGCGGAGATTGTTGGAATACAAAAAGTGTAAATCATTAGTGCAGGGACTTCTATTTATCTTTTGTATTACGTCACACCCCGCCGAAGCAGAAACATGAGGTGTAACTGAAAAGGCGTACAAGCGTAAGATAATAGAACATATCATCATTTAAGATTAAAGGAAACAGCACAACATTACAATAGTGTTTTAGCCGACATCGACAATTAAACTATAAAGTTTAGTTCAAAAAAGATAGCATTTTAATACATAATCTCACCATTCGACCTCGAGTTTGGTCACTTGCCTTAGTCTTTCAGAACGGCTTCTTAATGTGAAGGACATAGTATTAGTATAACTGAGCTGAGTATTTCAAAATTTATTGAACCTCGGTGGAATATAGACTAGTCATCTATATTCGACCAGGGACAGTGGGACATAGGCTGACCACCTATGTCCAACTCAGAGATGAATTTTGCAATACTTGGAATAGTTATAATTAAATTATGCCCCGGTTGATCCTCTACTCGATTTCTAAAAGGTTTCAAAATTCATATGTGTGTATTCAATCGTTGCAAGAACATTCACATCTGCATCACCTCGTGAACCACCACCTAGAAGCACGCCAGCCAATCATAACACGACCACAAGCTTTCATTTTATGGCAAGCCACTTAGAGCACCTACTTTTCAGAAACGTCCTTATTACTTCTCACTCTTCTTTTCTTGTTTTGAAGAATCATGCCGCCAAAGAAAACCACTTCAACGATGACACCAGCTGAAATTCGAAAACTTGTTGCTGATAGTATAGAGGCAGCACTAGTAGTTGAAAGAGCAGCTGTAGCCGCTGCTGCTGAAGCCGCTTCTCGGGCAGAAACAGCAGAAGCTGCAGGACAAGCGGCAAATGGTACTAATGGTCGTAAATGTACTTATAAAGACTTCAAGAGTGGTGATCCTGTAAAATTCAAGGGCACTGAAGGAGCCACTGCCATGATCCGATGGTTAGAAAAGACAGAATCTGTATTCCTTCTATGCAACTGTCCAGAGGACAGCAAGGTAAAGTTTGCAACTAGCACACTCATTGATGAAGCTATGTCGTGGTGGAATTCTTTTGACCATCACGAACTGAATTCAGGGACTGAATTCCTTTAATGGGTGGAGACTGTGACAAATCGTAATTTCAGGTCCTTTTTCAAACCTCGAAATTTTACTATTCATCTCAGAATTTACTATTTACAGGTTACTATTTATCATTTCACTATTCATCATTTTTGAAGTCAGTTTGCGACTTTGAGATGTTATAAAAAAATTTACTATTCACAAAACACTATTCATTTCCGGAGGGAAATCACTATTCATGGTTATTGTTCATCCTTTCGTAAACTAGGTTTACGGGTATTCAAAATGCGCGTAACCATTATGGTTTAGCTGCGTATTCATGCATCATCAACAAGGACACATCATATAGACTAGAGAAGTCTACATACCATCAGTAGCATCATCATCATATTAGGTCATGCACGGGTTTGTGTGATTTTCATTAACATATGTTTATTTATTTTATAAACGTTACCACTCAGTCATTACTACGAATAATATACCCGACACTTCCGACAGTGATCATAATACATTTTCAAACTCACTATAATGATATAGAAATTATATTATTACTTTACCCGGTGTTTTTAAATCAATTGCTATATTTTCCGTTAAAAGCTTATAACTCCGTCGGTTTGCGAAATTTCAACCCGATAATTATTCGAACACCCGATTCTTGCAAGGAATATGATTTTACAATTTTTACAACTTCGTCATATTTATTTTATCTCGTCAAGATTTATTTCTAGTTAACTCGGTACCCGGTAACACCCAATACACAACTAAAACTACATAACTCTTACAATTGGGGACAAGAACCATTAATGAGCATAAACTCCTTTTTGCTTTCCTTATTACACGCCTAATATTTCCCTCTAAAGTCCAATATTACTTGATGTCTTTGACTAAAATTAATATTGCAAGAATATATGTCTAAGGCTTTATTAAATTACACATACACTTCCACAAATAAACTAACAATATAGCAAGAACTCTCTCATCTTTCCTTCTTCATTTGGATCGGCCAACACCTCAAGAACAAGAAGAGTTCATCAACTTTTTACAAGATCAAGTAATATTAGTCTCATTTGTACTCCTAGTTAGGATTTTAAAATAAAAATCCCAAGGATACTTAAGTTTTTCCTTCAAAACACCTCAAATCTTCAAGTAAGTGACTAACTAAATTTACCACTCTTTTAAACTTTCATTTGATCTATATTTTGATGTTCAAGTAGTTAATCATGCAATATACTTATGTTATATATACCACTTAACACATATATGATTTCTAAAAATAGATCTATAAATTTTATTAGTAACCTCATGAGATCCACCATTGTTGGTGATGATTAGGAACCCATGACACCCTAAGAAGGTGTATGGTAGGATTAGATTAGTTGTGGTGTTGATTGGATGTGTTTTGATCAAGCCTTGAACCATAAAAGTGATTTTTACAAACAATAGAAAAGGTTCTGTCCATTATCACGAGATCTGGAAAACTCAGTAAACATTGGACTATTTTGGCTTACGTTTTTATAAAATACTTTCAAAAATGAAACCGTGGCCGCTGGAATGAGCAAAAACCGACTTACGACGAGAAAGATACGCTAATTCTAAGTTTGGCGACGAAAAACTAATTTCTGAAAATTTTGTTTGCTGTTTTCCGAGATTCAACGGGTAAAACGAGGCGTTAGACATGATCTAGAAGAGCCGACCTACTGAAAATATGTTAGTTCATGTTAATACGAAACCGTGGATATAAAGAACGTAGAAAACGAGCTTATAACGACCGAGATACACGCGTTTGAAGTCCGACGATTTCAATAAAATTCCATCGGCTTTTAACAAAAATATTTCTAACTATAGAAAAAAAAACTGTTTTTGCACAACACTACATTGAGAGCCGTTTTTCTCATTGATCGAGACCCGTATGGTTAAAAGTTAAATGATACGACTTCAAGACATCGTTACAAGGTTTTCAAAAACACCGAGCTTATTCACTAACTCTTAACGAGCACACTTTTATGACTAGTTTTGCAAGGTCATTTGTTCATATTTTTACAGGTTATGAAAAATGTTAATTTACAATGAAGACACTATATTTATCGATAAATCATCAAACGAGGATCGTGGGATAACGTTGCAACGTATTTACACGAAAAGTGTTTTATAACTTAACGAGACGTCAAAAAATATATTTTTCGACGACAAACATTATTTTCAAAAATTCACGAGTGGTATCGATAACATACGTATTTGCATGTGTTGCGTAAATTCATGACTTACATTAGATACACCATTCATAATAGGTTGCAGTTAGCGACCGAGACACATTTCATCATATCCACTATTGTTATTATTGCTATCGCATCAGGTGAGTTTCATAGCCCCTACTCTTGCAATACTTGTTTTATAACCGTTTTGGGGGAGAATACATGCTTGCTTTCATTTAAATGTATACTTGTGTTACTTGAATATGTTACTTGGTTAGTCAAACCATTACTTACCCTACTTATGAATTTGTTGTTCACTCGAATGTATTGTATATCCACTAGTATCATACTTAATTCTTTTTACTCATGGACCCAAGCATTTTAAACGGTTATGCACGCTTAACCTAATGAACCGGCTCCACCACTATGTACATACATGACAGAATGAACGGGTCACATAACCGGATGTACGGGTAACATGACAGAATGAATGGGTCACATGACAGAATGAACTGGTCACATGACAGAATGAACTGGTCACATAACCAAATGAATTGGTCACGTAAACGAATGTACTGATCGAATTAAATGTATTTTAAATCTTGGTCCACATATCACTTTTGTTCACCAAAATCAAATCTTTTTTAGCAGTGGGTTGTAAACACACAGGTTGCAGGTATTGTATGGGCGGGACTTAGGACTGAGTGGATTTACAATGCTTTTGCTGGGAAATCATTATGCAAATGCTTACATTTTATACTAAACTCTATGAACTCACCAACCTCGTGTTGACACTTTAGCATGTATTTTCAGGTATAAAGCAATAGCACGCTATTGGAGACTCTTGGTAGGGCATGGCATGGTCATAGGAGACTCTGATAAACAATTGGGACCGTTTCACTTATTTTAAGGGCCTATTTCCGCACTACTTTTTATTCATGTAAATTTAACACTTTTGCTAATGACTTTCATTCTAAATGATTGAGGTAAAAACCGTTCTTTGTACTTGTGTTGTGATACCAATTGAGTAGCATCCCAGCGACGTGTATGCTTCCGCTGGACCCGATTTCTGGGGGTGTTACAGAATTTTTGTGAACATTTTCTTATTCATACCATGATTGAAAACTCGTTTTACAAAATTTTAAAATCTTTTGTGTTGGGTTTAAAAGATACTGCTGCTATTTTGAAGATTCTGCTGCTAAGTGTTTTATTCTGCTGCTCATGGTTCTAATAGAAATATACTAAGTATGATTCTACTGCTAGGCATAATCATTCTGCTGCTAGTATATTCATTCTGCTGCTGATGATATTTGAAGAATGATGAAATAAGCTAAGTGTCAAACTGCTGCTAGCCTAAGATGATTCTGCTGCTAAAGTTTGATTTTGCTGCTTATTAGATATGTATAGTTTGTTTATGGTAAAGATACGATTAGATATTATTCTTGTATAGAAAGTTTTTGTAACCGACTAGGACTCCTTATGTGTATAAAAGGAGGATCTAGGGTTAGGGTTAGAAGTCGATTGTTTTAGCATACGTATTGTCTTGTATTCACTTCAAGGTTCATTGTAACCCTGTTACTTTTGAGTAACCGTATATTAATATATTGAGGTGAAGGTTGAAGAGAATTATTGTGTGTTATTGTTAATTCTTCTTAAGATTAATTACTAGTTTCCGCATAGTAATTAATAAATCATTCATAAGCAGTTTCTATACCGATTGCTTTAGGTTTATATCTAAAGTAATTAACAAGATCGTTAAGCTCAACTGGGATCAACAAGTGGTA
This sequence comes from Artemisia tridentata subsp. tridentata, assembly GCA_021014915.2. Taxonomy (NCBI): domain Eukaryota; kingdom Viridiplantae; phylum Streptophyta; class Magnoliopsida; order Asterales; family Asteraceae; genus Artemisia; species Artemisia tridentata. The sequence goes on from CP139506.1 coordinate 203,015,312, forward strand.
TCAGAGCTTGTGATCTAGAAACTGATACCGAGAAGAATTTTGAAAAGCTCAGATCTGTTCATAATCAAAAGAAATGGAGTCTGAATCTCATCATATGGTTACTGCATCCAAGGTTCCAATGCTCAAGGTTGGAGAATATGAACTCTGGAAGATGAGGATAGAACAGTACATGAAGATGTGTGATTACACAATGTGGGAAATCATACAAACTGGTGATACTCTGCCTAAGACTGGTGCTGATGGGCAATGATTTGCCCATCAAAACCAATGAAGAAAGGGCTCAAAGGAAACTGGAGATTAGAACTCACACTATTCTCTTAATGGGGATACCTAATGAGTACCAATTGACCTTCAAAAACACCAAGTCTGCCAAGGAGTTGTTGGCAGCAATTGAACTCAGGTTTGGTGGGAATGCAGCCACCAAAAAGTCAAGGAAGAATTTGCTAAAGCACGAATTTGAAACTTTCACTGCATAAACCAATGAAAGTATTGATGGTACTTATGACAGGTTGCAAAAGTTAGTGAGTCAGTTGGCGCTTCTAAATGTCACTATTGCAAAGGAAGATATTAATCTGAAGTTTCTAAGGAGTCTTGCACCAGAATGGAATACTCACACAGTTGTCTGGAGGAACAAGGCTGATTTTGATGCCATAAATTTGGATGATTTGTATAACAACTTGAAGGTTTATGAAACTGAGGTAAAGGGTTCAATCAGTTCTTCAAGTTCAAACAACCTTGCTTTTATGTCTTCAAATAATAATACTTCTGGGAATATTCAAGAAACTCATTCTGTTGTTGGTCATACTGGTTCTGCTGCTAGTTCACAAGGTTCTGCTGCTAGTTCTACAAATAGTGACACCATTAGTGATGCTGCTATTTGTGCCTATTTAGCTGAACTCACTACAAGTACTCCAGTAATGAGTCAGGATCTAGATCAAGTTGATCCTGATGATTTAGAAGAGATGGATTTGCATTGGCAATTTGCAATGTTGACTATGAGGGCAAGAAAATTCTTGAAGAGAACTGGAAGAGAGCTCAAGTTTAGAAGGCAGAACAATGTGGGGTTTGACAAATCAAATTTGAATGTTATAACTACCACATAAAAGGACACTTTGCAAGGGAGTGCAGAGCACCAAAGTAGATCAAGGAAAATCCAAGGCAGATTCCCATTGAAGATGTTAAACCTACAACTGCTATGGTCTCATGTGATGGCTTGGGAGATTTTGACTGGAGTGACCAAGCTGAGGATGGTCCCAACTATGCACTGGTAGCTGATGAAGAACCCAAAGAACAACACTTTGCTCTTATGGGTTACTCCTCCTCTGGATCAGACCCTGAGGTATCAAATGAATCTTCATGTTCATTTAAATCTTGTTCAGATACAATAGAGGCACTGAAATCTAGTTATGATGCTTTAAGGGTTGAATTTGATAAACTCAAACTTGATAACTTAGGATATCAACATGGTTTAAAATCTTTAGAAAACAAGGTTGAGTTTCTCAATCAAATTGAGGGAGAATATGCTGATAAAATTCATACTCTTGAAACTGAGCTAATTAAGAAAGAATGTGAAATTAACATGCTTAATAAAAGAGTGGAAGAAGCTGAATTAGCTAGAGACTCAGCTTTAAGTGAAAAAGAAAAACATGTTGTTAGGATAGATAAACAACAATATGCATCTGTTCTAGCAAATAAAGCAGTTGAATCTCAGATAATTAAAAGAGGATGTGGCCTAGGATACAATGAAGTGGCTCCCCCTCTTAAAAGTTCTTATGCACCAGCTAGGAAAGAATTGTCCTTTATATCTGAGTTAGCTGCACAATCCGTAGGTGAAACAAGTCAAGTAAACAATGAAACATCTGAAAAGACTAGTATACCTAAGGTAGAAAAGAAGTCTGATACTGTAATCATTGAAGATTGGGTGTTAGATAGTGAAGATGATGAGATTGATTCAACACCCAAAGCTAAAAAGAAAGAAATTCTTAGGACTGTTGAACCAAAGGTCACACAGGTTAATACAGCTGAAATTAAAGCTAAAAATGTTGAGTTTGTAAAACCTGTGCTAGGAAGTAGAATCTCTAGGAAAGTGGCTGAGTATGATGATAAACCTAGAGATTATCCTAGGAAGACTTGTGACTTGCCTAGAGGAAATCAGAGAAACTTGCACCAGGTGATCACACACAAATTAGGTAGTGACTTTGAACTGGTTAAGAAGGCATGTCACAACTGTGGTAGTTTTGAGCACTTGCAAGAAGATTGTTATTATTCTATACCTAAGAAAACTAGTGCTCCAAAACCTGTGTGGAACCATAATACTAGGGTGAACCATAGGAACTTTGCAAGAAAGACTCACCTACATCCCAAAAGAAACATGGTTCCTAAGGAGATTTTGTTGAGAAATGGTGTTTCTAGGACTATTTCTCCTGTTGCACCACCAAGGCCCATTCAAAGAAAGCAGAGTTTTCTACTGCTAAAGCTAGCAGCAGTATTTCTAATTCTGCTGCTAAGCCAAAAGTGGTTACTGATACTGTTATGGGCACTCATTTCTATGCTGTTAAGGCCTCAGCTTGCTGGGTCTGGAAACCCAAAACCAGACACAGCAGTGCATCAATGGACTTCAAGAAATATGATTACTTTGATGCACAAGGCAGATCCAAGTCAGTAATGGCTTGGGTCCCAAAGATAAACTAACTCTCTTACTTTTTGTGCAGGGCAATCTACAATTGGAGCTAAAGGATAAATGCATTTTTGATAGTGGATGCTCTGGACATATGACTGGAGACAAGAGCAACTTGGAAGATTTTAAGGCTTTTGATGGTGGTTATGTTGCTTTTGGCAATGATCCAAAAGGTGGCAAGATTGTTGGTAAAGGTACTATTAGAACAGGAAAATTGGATTTTGAAAAGGTGTATTTTGTAGAGGGACTTAAGTTCAATCTTTTTAGTGTCTCACAAATGCGTGACAAAAAGAATTTTGTTCTTTTTACAGACACTGACTGTCTTGTTTTGTCTCCCGACTTTAAGTTACCTCATGATTCAGAAGTACTACTTAAAGTCCCTAGAACAAACAATATATACAGTGTGGACATTAAGAACATCATTCCTAAAAGAGATTTAACTTGTCTTTTTGCAAAGGCCACCATTGATGAATCCAAGCTCTGGCATAGAAGATTGGGTCACTTAAATTTCAAAACTATAAACAAATTGGTAAAAGGCAACCTTGTCAGAGGGTTACCTTCAAAGATTTTTGAAAATTCTGAAACCTGTGTTGCTTGTCAGATGGGAAAGCAACACAGAGCTTCTTGTAAGTCCAAAGTGGTGAACTCTATTTCTGATCCCTTGTATATGTTGCATATGGATATGTTTGGACCAACTTTTGTGAAGAGCTTGAATAAGAAGATGTATTGCCTAGTTGTCACTGATGATTTCAGTAGGTTTACTTGGGTGTTTTTCTTAGCAACTATGGATGAGACCTCTGGAATTCTTAAAGCCTTCATTACAAGAATAGAAAACCTAGTAAATCACATGGTCAAAGTAATCAGATGTGACAATGGAACTGAATTTAAGAATCATGTAATGAATCAGTTCTGTGAGGAAAAAGGTATTTTAAGGCAGTTCAATGTGGCTAGAACTCCTCAGCAAAATGGAGTTGCTGAAAGGAGGAATAGGACATTAATTGAGGCTGCTAGGACTATATTGTCTGAGTCAAAGTTACCCACTACTTTTTGGGCTGAAGCAGTTAACACTGCTTGTTATGTGCAAAATAGGAGTAAGGTAGTGAAGCCTCATAACAAGACCCCTTATGAATTGTTGCATGGTAGGAAACCTATGATAGATTTCTTAAAAACCATTTGGGTGTCCTGTTACTATCTTAAATAACATTGATTCACTAGGCAAGTTTGATGAGAAAGCAGACAAAGGTTTCTTTGTTGGATACTCAACTAATAGCAAAGCTTTTAGGGTATTTAATCAAAGAACAATGCATGTGGAAGAAAATCTACACATTAGGTATAGTGAAACCACACATAGTGTTGCTGGAAAAGGACCTGAATGGCTGTTTGATATTGATTCCCTAACAAAGAGTATGAATTATCAACCAGTGATTGCAGGTACAACTAACATGTCTGCAGGTACACAAACTAACCCCAATGCAGGTACACAATCAAAGAAGGATGCATCTGCAGAGGAGTTTGTTTTGATTGAGAAGTGGAAGTTTAATCAGTTCTTCACTCCAACAGATAAAGAGGGAAAGAGTTTTGATGATGATGCTGTTCATAAGGAAGTACCAAAGGATGATGCAGAAGGTGATGATGAATCTTCTAATGATGGCAAGAATGTTGAAAAGTCAGCAAAGCATGGAAGTTCAAATAATGAAGCTAGCAGCAGTATCCCCCATTCTGCTGCTAAGCCAACTCATTCTACTGCTAAGCTAAATAATTCTGCTACTACGCCTAGCAGCAGTATCTCTCATTCTGCTGCTAAGCCTAGTGGTTCTGCTGCCATGCCCAAGGATTCTGCTGTTGACTTAAATGATTGTGTTAATGATGATGTTGACTTTCCTCATATGCCTGAATTGGAGGAAATCTACTATGACACAGATGATGATGTTGTGGATGTTTTTGGAGAAGAAGCTGATTTGACAAATATGGAGCCTACTATTCAAGTCAGTCCTACTTCAACTACAAGGATACATAAGAACCATCCCAAGGAGTAGATAATTGGTGATGTACAATCTGTTGTACAAACCAGAAGTAAAACAAAAGGGCTGAGTGATCTACTCCATCAAGGTTTGTTTGCTCAATCATTGCATCAAAGAAATAGCCATAAGGATTTACAAAATTGCAAATTTGCCTGTTTCTTATCACAAGAGGAACCCAAAAATATTCACAAAGCTATGCAAGATTCAAGTTGGGTTGAAGCCATGCAAGAGGAGCTGTTGCAGTTCAAGCTTCAAGAGGTCTAGATACTAGTTGATTTGCCTAATGGGAAGAGGGCAATTGGTACAAAATGGGTGTTCAGGTGCAAAAGGGATGAAAGAGGAATTGTGGTGAGAAACAAAGCAAGACTAGTGGCTCAAGGGTACACTCAGGAAGAAGGCATAGATTATGATGAGGTCTTTGCTCTAGTAGCAAGGATAGAGGCTATTAGACTGTTCTTGGCTTATGCCTCGTTCAAGAACTTTCCAGTGTACCAAATGGATGTGAAAAGTGCTTTCTTGTATGGAAAGATTGATGAAGAGGTTTATGTGATGCAACCTCCTGGTTTTGAAGATCCTGACTTTCCAGATAGAGTATATAAAGTGGAGAAAGCACTGTATGGTTTACATCAAGCTCCTCGAGCTTGGTATGACACCTTGTCTAAGTATTTGTTATCTAATGGATTCACAAGGGGAACCATTGATAAAACTTTATTCATCAAGAAAAACAAGAATGATATTCTACTAGTTCAGGTTTATGTAGATGATATCATTTTTGGGTCTACAAACAAGGTGTTCTGTGAAGAATTTGAGAAGCTCATGCATAACAGATTTCAAATGAGTTCTATGGGAGAACTCACATTCTTTCTGGGGCTTCAGGTTAAGCAGACAGCTGAGGGGATCTTCATCAGTCAAGACAAGTATGTGGCTGATATGTTAAGGAAATTTGGTTTCAATGATGTGAAGGCAGCTAAGACACCAATGGATAACAACAAACCTTTGCTCTAGGATGAAGATGGGGAAGAGGTTGATGTACATCTTTATAGATCAATGATTGGTTCATTGATGTATCTGACTGCTTCAAGGCCAGATATCATGTTTTCTGTGTGTGCTTGTTCCAGATTTCAAGTGTCCCCAAAAGTCTCACACTTGAATGTTTTCAAAAGAATTTTTAGGTATCTAAAGGGTCAACCAAAATTGGGCCTTTGGTATCCTAATAGTTCATCATTTCACTTGGTAGCATACTCAGATAGTGACTATGCTGGAGCTAGTTTAGATAGAAAGTCAACCACTGGAGGATGTCAATACCTTGGACATAGGTTAATCTCATGGCAATGCAAGAAACAGACTGTGGTGGCTAATTCAACAACTGAGGCAGAGTATGTGGCTGCTTCTAGTTGCTGTGGGCAAGTACTCTAGATTCAGAATCAACTCTTGGATTATGGGTACAATTTTATGAACACCAAAATTTATATTGATAATAATAGCACAATGTGTATAATAAAGAATCCTGTTTTTCACTCTAAAACAAAGCATATAGAGATAAGACATCATTTTATTAGAGATTGTTAAGAGAAAAAGTTAATTCAAGTGGTTAAAATACATACTGACAATAATGTTGCTGATCTACTTACAAAAAGTTTTGATGTTAGTAGGTTTCAATTTTTAGTTGCTAGTATTGGTATGATCAATCTTTAAAATCTTATCTCTGTATGATTTGTAAAAAGTTTTTGAGGATTTGTGCTGTTGTTAATCAAATAAGTTGTTTCTAGCTTTTGCTATGTATGTTGTCTATTGCTAAGTTGGTTATTTTGTTATGAGATACTCTTGTTTGTGTTTTTGTAGTTTTGGACTAACCTTTTGCAGGTTAAGTCATATGGGAATGGTTAATTTCTTAGACAAAGTTGATTATGAAGTTCAGGGGAGGATAAGAGTAAATAAACACAAAGATCATAAACGTTTATTTATTATGAGGAGCATTCATTACATTAGCTGAAATTACTTCATCCTGGACTTACTGAAAACCTAATCAACACAAAACAAAACCAAAACACAAACCCAACACAACACAACTACTTTAGTTTCCCTTTTCCTTTTCCTTGAACATTTGGCATAGTTTTGCGGCCTCCTCTGCCACCCATGGCGTCAGACACCTTCTTGCAAGGGAGTGCCAGCACTACTGTTCTTGGTTTTGGATCTTGCTTCTTCTCAGGAATAGGGGTTCTCTTCATTGATGATGCAGCTTTTTCAAACTCTTTTGTTAAAAAGCCTGATAGCTCTTGAACATAGTCATCATCAGATGAGTCAGACGAGGAGGATGAATCATCCACATATGGTGGAAGTTCTTCTGTTTAAGGTTCTTCAGATGAGGTTATTTCAACCTTTTTCTTTGAAAGGTTGCTTCTTGGGGTTGAAGAATAGTAGGGTGGAAAATAATTTTTCCAACCTGAACTTCCAGAATCTGAAGAAGAGTCGGATGAGATTTCTATAATGTTTGAGGAGGAAGGATTCATTGTGCTTGGAAAGTTGAAGAATGGTGTTGAAGATTTTGTGGAATTGATATTGATGATTTGAGGCTTTTTATATAGTTATTGAAGGTTTGATTAAATGCGGGGTTGATATGAGGAATTAACTCTTGGGTTGGTGTAAGGAATTAATTCCTTGATGGAATTAAATTAATTATGGTAATTTTGGTGGTGTTGACCAAAAGGATGGGTATTTATCAGAATCCATTCTGCTGCTATAGAATATGCTGCTGAAGGTTAAACTATTGGATTCTGCTGCTAAATTTGAAAGTGAAGGGACTATTTTGCAACTTGGCGCGAATAAGCCCTAATTAGGTCTAAACGGGATAAAAACCCAATTCAATCTCATTAATATCTTTGTGCGCCCAAAATTGAATCTAATTCAAACCTTAACACTTATTTTCACCATTCGATCAAAAACCCCTTTGTCCCAACACATTTTAAACATTGTTACTGATGTTGCTCAGGGTGAAGAAGCTGAAAACCCCACAGCTTCCCATCACACACCCAATCCTGAAAATTCAAGTGAATCATCTCATAATGAACCCCAAAAGACCCAAACATCTAGGCTTTCACAAGAAAAGAGCACTGAGTTACCTCAGACCAGTGCTAGTATGGAAGCAGATGAGGCTGCCATAGGTGATGGAGATGGCATGAAGGAAGGGGCTGACACTACTGTTTTCAACTTAGAAGTTGAACAGGCCAGTGTTAACATAAATAAGACCCCAACCTTGGCAACATCTACTGCTGAGGGTTCTTATGAACCTTATGCACATGATGGTAACCCCAGCCAAATGGCTAAAAAGGGGGGCTCAGCTGCTCAATCTAGGATTGAGACTGAGTTTCAGTCCAAAGATTCACCTCTCAGGGAAGGTAACACATCCCGAAGTGATGAGGACAGATATGAAACAAATGAGGAATTGATGGATGACACTGTACAAAATGACAATGCCCATGATGTACCTCTCGGACCAGGTAACACAGGTCGAAGTACTGAGGCTAGAATTGAACTTGAAACAGAGGAATTGATGGGTAACACTAATGTACAAAATGTCATATCCAAGGATCCACCTCTCGGGTCAGGTAACACAGACCGAAGTGGTGAGGATAGTGTGAAACAAATAAATGCATTGACGGAAAGATGTACCAAGTTGGAAGATCAAGTTCTTGATCTTACCAAAATAGTCAAAAGTTTGAAGTTCAGGGTCAACTTTTTGGAAAGAAAGCAGAGGTCAAGAGCTACACTTGCTAGAAGGGTCAAGAAAGTGAATTCCAAACCAAGTTTGGGAGAGGATGCTCCCAAACAGGGGAGGAATGAAGAGGAGGTAAACAAGGGTCAAGGGGAGGCTGATATGGATGTGGATGTGAATGTTGGTGGTTTTGCTGAGAATGTAGTTGAACAAGTTGTTATAAGTGAGGTTGTTGCTAATGTTGATGAGAAGAAGACAGAGGATGATTCTGCTGCTGGTGCAGGACATTCTGCTGCTGGGTTAAAGGATTCTGCTGCTGATCCTGCTGCTGCATCAGATGATGATAATACTCCTATAGCCCAAGTAATGCTAAATCTTAAACAACAACCTTCACAAAAACCCAAATCTGCTGCTACAAAGAAACAACCAACACCTTCCAAACCTAAAGCTAAAGGAGTTGTCATTCAAGAACCTGTATCCATTCCAAAACCTGTACAACCAACCATTTCATCAACAGATAAAGGCAAGAGCATCTTGGTTGAAGAACCAAAGAAGAAGTTCAAGTTTATGGATGCTGCTGCTCAAGCACTACAAAAAGAAACTGATGAAGAGGCTGCAAGGAGAATGGAAGAAAAATGGCATGCAGAAGTTGAAATGGAAAGACAGAGACAATTAAAGGAGGATTGGGAAGTTGCTATGCAAACTCAAAGAGAGGAAAGAGAGAAGTACACCCTTGAGGAAAGACAAGATGCTATAGATGATATGCTTGGAGCATTTAGAAAGAAGCAAAATGAAAAGAGGGGTGAGTACAAGAAGAAGAAACATTCCAAAACTGATGAGTATAATTACATGAAAATGTACCTAAGGAATCAAGCCTATTGGAAGCCTAGTGCATTCAGAGGAATGAGCAGAGCTGCTGTTGCAAAGGCTTATTATGAAACTCATGCAAGGATTAACAGACCAATTGAGCCTATGACTGATGTTGAGGTTAAAAAGGTTACAAGAATGAAAGTGGCACCAAATGCTTATCTTAATCCTGAGTCAAGTGTTCAAAAACCTAAAGAAGTAAGTGAAATTGTGAAAGAAAAGATTGTGAAAGAGAAAGAGGTTGTAGGTGATGCTGAAAAGGAACAAGAATTTGTTGAAGAGACAAAGCCTGAATCAACTATTGGTGTGAAAAGAACAGGAAAAAGGCTAAAGTCTTTTAGAAGGAAAAAGAAAAGAGTTAAATCTGTTGTAATGAGTGATTCAGAAGGTAACTCTGAGGATGAGAAGGAGTCAAAGGATGATGAGTATGGACCTGAAGAAGTAACTGCAGATGATATGAAAAGGATTATGGATTTTACAGTTCATAAACCTCAAGAAGAACCAGAGATAATAAATGCAGTTCCATTGGACACTAAACATCCAATCATCTCTTATACACATGATATTCTAGATGGTAGTGAATCATGGTGGGAGATCAAAAGGTCAAATGGTGCATGTCAGAAGTTTGTTAGATTCTCACAAATGCCTAATTTTGTTAGGTCAAATGGTGCATGTCAGAAGTTTATTAGGAGAATTATGGGGATAGAAGACCAGATGTGATTTCTGAAAGGTTACACTACTACTACTTGAAGACCATGTTTGAGCCTGATCCAAGAGATATGGAATGGATAGATTTGTTGAGGTCAACCAAGGTTCATAAATGGTATCTATTTCAATCATGTGGAGTACATGAGTTGATTGGTAAAGGTGTAGGTGTGTATATGCTGGTGGAGAAAGATTATCCCTTGAATAACAATACTGCTGTTATCACCCAGATGTTACAACATGGAAAGTTGAGGTTACAAAGACCATTCTTGTCAGATCATCAAGCATATGAGTTGGTAGAAAAGTATAGAAAGATTCTGATATCACAGACTTCATAGTAGTAAGTGTTTGGAAGCATCCTCTTTGTGTATGTTTGTGCTTTGGAAGAAACTTGTATATTTTGGGAGAAAATATCAAGTTTAGGGGAGGATTGTTGGGTTTAAAAGATACTGCTGCTATTTTGAAGATTCTGCTGCTAAGTGTTTTATTCTGCTGCTCATGGTTCTAATGGAAATATACTAAGTATGATTCTGCTGCTAGGCATAATCATTCTGCTGCTAGTATATTCATTCTGCTGCTGATGATATTTGAAGAATGATGAAATAAGCTAAGTGTCAAACTGCTGCTAGCCTAAGATGATTCTGCTGCTAGAGTTTGATTCTGCTGCTTATTAGATATGTATAGTTTGTTTATGGTAAAGATACGATTAGATATTATTCTTGTATAGAAAGTTTTTGTAACCGACTAGGACTCCTTATGTGTTTAAAAGGAGGATCTAGGGTTAGGGTTAGAAGTCGATTGTTTTAGCATACGTATTGTCTTGTATTCACTTCAAGGTTCATTGTAACCATGTTACTTTTGAGTAACCGTATATTAATATATTGAGGTGAAGGTTGAAGAGAATTATTGTGTGTTATTGTTTATTCTTCTTAAGATTAATTACTAGTTTCCGCATAGTAATTAATAAATCATTCATAAGCAGTTTCTATACCGATTGCTTTAGGTTTATATCTAAAGTAATTAACAAGATCGTTAAGCTCAACTGGGATCTACATTTTGAAACTGTGTCATCTTACGTAACCATTAAATTCCCAGCAAAGAAATTTATAATACTTGGAAAGTTAATTTTTATATCTTTTGAAACTGTGTCATCTTACGTAATCATTAAATTCCCAACAAAGAAATTTGTAATTCTTAAAAAGTTATTTTGGTCAAACTCGTATGAACACTTACCCAAATAAAATTTTCAAACAAAATTTTATCAATCCCTCTGAAGAGGAAAACAAACAGTTTCGAAACAAATCTTGAAGACTAGTCACCCCGCGATTTGTACCACCTTACATATATCAGGTTGAAATTCTGTGTCACTAGGATATAGACCATATATTGGATTAAGACCAAGAGAATTTAGAGGAGCTCACACTAACAAAATTGCGAAACACCGCGCAGTTAAGACTTAAATTGTCTCCCCCTATTAAACTTACTCCATGAACCTTGGTACCTCACCAAATCACAAAAAGGAGACAACTTATAACAGACGACCTAGATACACTCCCACAAGCAAAGAGAAACCATTAAACCAACCTAGTGAGACCCAAATCTGTTACAAGTACCATCACATCTTCACCGACACCATTCCGACAAATGAATTGAACTTAATCGCGAGGACACGATTCCTTTTAATGGGTACGTGATGTAACAACCGTCAATTTTCCAAAACATATTTTAATAATAATATATATTTATTATTACTTGGTATTTAATTTCAAAATTTCCTAAACCAATTTGGACTTGAAAACGAGAAGGTATCTCGTAAAACGTGAAAGCTATTCACTAATCGAGCCGGCACAACCTAAAACACTCAAAACAAATTGATTTATTAATTAAATTAAATCCGAGAAACCAATACGTGCGAATACTCATTTTTATCAGAAAAATCGTTCCGGACGCAATGGCGAAAATCCCGTAATTTAAAATGGTCACTTGCTACCTTAAATGAGGCGTACATTGTTTTAATATAAAAGTTTCATAAAAAGTCACAAACACCCCTCTTAACCTATTTACACCACCCACCCACAAGTTTCACACATTGGCAACTTTAGTCCCTCCTAGGGTAAAAAAAGGAAAAATTAGGGTTTTGCTCTCATTTCACTCACACACATCGCCGGTGTTTTCTCTCTCTCTACTATTCCGGCGCCGCAAGATTTTCCAACCAAAATTATGGCGAGTCGATTTTATATCGTGCACGTGTATATCAAGTCAAGGGGGGGGGGGTCGGATCTAGGGTTTTGGAAGCTAGAAACGGAGTTTTGTTAGAGTTGTGAAGCCACTACCATAACACCACCAAGAACCACCACCGTCTTCTTCTTCTCTCTTTGTTAGGTTACCATAATAGATATAACACAAGAATAAATAAGAGAGAAATAAGAGATAGAAGGATAATGGTGGTCGATTATATCACAAGATAGAATAAAAAAGGTTTAGTAGCATACATGAATAACGAACACCTCACTATGTGAGGTATACATTGTATTTATAGGCAAGGAGCTAGGGCAACACCCCATGTGCTCTTGCTAAACATTTCCATATGGCCCATGTGCTTACTACTTGGGTCGTAGTCTTTTACAGACATATAAGCCATATAAAACTAAGCAACCTATTACATAAGTAAATGACCAAGACTTGATACTAGTCACATGCATTACCAAGAATCTCCCTCTAAGGGTTGGTCATCAAAGGTTGCTTGACGCCTTCTTTGCTTCTTTGGCTTCGACATCTCTAGTATCTTTGTTCTTTGTTCTTGTTCTATGTGATGTGATAAAGTTGTGATCTTCCTTTCATCAACGTCTTTATTTCCGGTGTCTTTACGTCTTTTTCACCATGCTCATACTTCTTTTGTCTTTGATCTTTGTACTTCAAGTGATTCTCATTCTTTAGCTTTGATCTTTGACTTATGAACTTTTGCTTCGATCTTTGATGGGAAGTGTATTTGAACTTTTAATGACATTCTGATGTTGGTATGAGCATGTGGAAATGGAATGCTGTTGTTTGATAGTGGTGGTAATTATGGTCACAGCTAGTTGGAACTCCTGGTCTCCATGAGTACCTGTATGAAAACAGTTAGCAATAAAGTTTTCAGCACTTACAAGTTCGGACTTCGAGATAATTAATAGCATAGTGTGAAAACTCTCTCTAATCCTTACAAAGGTTGTTTCTGAATCGGATACCCCCAAGAGGGCTTACACAGATATACCGAAGTATATCAACGATTCAGGGTGAGCCGCTGAAGTATACCGAAGTATCAGTCCACGACTGTAGACCGTTTGAAACCACCGCGAACACTAAGCGTAACCCACAAGGGATTACCAAAGTGACCTGCTGTCAGGGCTGTTTGATGTTGACCCTAGCAGGGATTTTCATTCAATCACTGAAAATTACATTTGTAAATTCTCTCATAAATGTTCAAGGCAGATTGTAACACCCCAACCCGAAAAGGGTCAAAATGCCACATTATGGTGTCAATCAGAACATACAAACGCAAGTGGAAGACTTATAAACATAATGGTTACAAAGGTGTTCTAATGATAGTAAGGAAATACTAACTCTATACATAATGAGTTCCAAAACTGAAATACAAATCCAAGCTCAAATCTAATTGAAGGTAAATCCAAGTCTAATCCAAAAGTAAATGGGTATTTATCATCAGGGTGGTCCACTAAGAGCTCCTATGAACTCTTCACTCAATCCCAGCTTCTAACCTAAAACCTGCCACAGGAAAAGAAATGCGGCTGAGCTTAAAAAGCCCAGTGAACAGATATAAACAAAACGAATAATCGAACATATATAAGTATAGGGAAAAGGAACATAAGCTCCTGCTGAACGAATATCATCTATCATACGAATAAGAGATCAAGGATCAACTGAACAAAATACCATATATCATAAGAAGCAAATCATAGCGAAACATAAGGAGATCATAATGAAGTCAAATGAATCAATCAGAGAATCATAATCATATAACAGAACAGAAATGCCCATCGAGCTCAGAAAGCATGGCACATGCTTAGTCACATAATCATCTCATATCCATATATTTGTCAAATCATAAGTTGTACAAGGAGGGGAGACCTCTCAAGTACCAAATGGAATAGCTAGCTCTCAGAAGTGAAATGGGGTGCATGGCACGCACTACCAATCACTAAGTCAAAACATTTCCAAACAGACATATACCTAGGATGCATCCATATGCTCCCTGCAAAAGAGAATACATATGCAAGTACGAGACTATACATACATATAACAGAATGGCCATGTGTGCAATAATCATATATATATCAGAACAGAAAGGAACGCCGTGGATCAATCACACCTCCACAGAAAGTGTCATGCCATTGGTGCCTCAATGACTTGGCCATGGTACCTCCTTGGCTAGTTCAGAAACAGCTCGGGCAACAGAACAGAACAAAGCAAAGTAAAGCAAAGCAAAGCTATCCATAATCATAACAGAGCTACTATAGCATAATCAATCAGAGCATATCAATAGAACATAATCTCATATCAAGGAGATAATATAGAGATCATCGTAACAGAATGGATAGCAAACAGAATCATATCAAATGATAATATCAAACGGATCATATCAATTAATCATATCAAACGGAATCATATCAAAGAAAATGAATCAAGTCAAGGATCGAGAAGTCATGAGATCAGAACCCTTACTGAAAAAGGGTAGAATATCTGTACCTCAAACTGCAATTGAAACCATATCAGAAAACACAAAGATCGGAAGTTACTCCTTCTTCAGCGAATCTACACGAATTATTGATCGTCTTATTACTTAATGCTTATAGTTAATCAGATTACACATTTGGGGTTTCTTTCTATTTTTAGAAACTTTCCATTTTAAGTAACTTTCCAATTTAGTAAGTTTCTCGAATTAGTAACTTTCCGAATTAAGTAAGTTTCCCGAATTAATAATTTTTGGGTTAATAAATGACAACTTATCATAATTTAGGATTTCAAACGTAACCTATCTAAGTTTAGGGTTTATTTTGACAATTTCCAAAGATTAGGGTCTAATATGTCATTTTAGCAAAGTTTAGGATTAAATGTATAAATTATCAAATTTTAGGGTTTATATTGTAATTAATTTCCATAAACTACCAACTTAGGATTTAGCCAATTTTAGTGAACTCTTTTAACACATTACGGATTATTTACGCTTGAAACAAATATACTCACATGCGGTCAAATTATCTTATTAGTGATGTATGCATGCGAAAACAAGCCCATATATCATTTCGTGAGATGCATGTATTTTAGCCTTTCATTTGATTCACTTCACCATCTTCTATAACTCATAGCATATATATGTTAATATAACATTTTAATTCCAGTTCTTGTTTGCTACAGATTTACTATAGAGGCTCATAAACTCGATTGGTGGTCTTCGATTTCGACTATACTAACTGTTACAATAAAGCTAATCAAGATTACTCAATATAGCATATAACTAAGGTTTCATGCATGCGTTAAAAGAACTTATATTAACTGTTGTGATTCTATATGTTACATATATCATAATATACTATAACTAGATTTCAAACATATGATTACATGTGACATATTAATGAGTATATCAAATATACTTGACCTTATTTCAAAACTGATTTACGTGACCCAATCAACAGATATAAAGATCGACATATGGGTTTTATACTTCACATTTTTAGAACATATTATAGGTATACACATATGTCCATTTGTATATTTATATTAACAATACATATAAGGATAGTGTTCCATTGTCTCATATATTCGCATATATATTTCATATGTCGATTTCAGTAAAACACAAGGATGATTTGTAGGTGTACCTCTAGGACGATAGATCGAAACCGAAAACACGAACACGAGCACAAGATTACGCGAGGCACGACCGAACCCAAAACCTACAGCCTGAATCCCTTTCTAACCCAAATCGCCACACGTTCCACCACGAGGAAACCCCAACGAAACGATCACCACCTTGCTAAACACCCTTCGTACCTTCTTATTCTTGAGGCTGCCATTTAGAAATGTTTTTAGGGTTTCATGTGTGAGTTTGAATGTGCATTCTGTTTGAGAAATATGAACAACGAATGGGGAGATATAGGGGAAAAGGTTGCCGGATCTTATGGAAGTATGGGGAGACTATTTCTTCCAACCTTCAAATGTTGCTGCTATCTTCAAAGTGTATAAGTGGTGTACATTACAAAATAGAAATCGGTCCCATATAAGACTTATTAAACGTGTGACATTTCCAAATTGAAATCGGTCCCATATAAGACTTATTAAACGTGTGACATTTTCCTTAGGATATAGATGATGTCGAATTTAATTTGTAGCTTAGGTTAGGAGTTTCTAATTTTGAAATTTAGCGTATAGCATAAGTATATAACTTAGTCAAATATTTAAAACTTTAGGAAATTTCGTCTCCTCTAAAAAGAAAAATTTCGTCCTCGAAATTTGAAGTCGCAAAAGTTAGACGGAGACGTATCAATCACGAAAAGAAATGACAATAACTAGCCTCATGCTCGGAGAGGTTCTTCCAAAAGCATCTTCACAAACGGAATAGTTTTATTTCTCATGACCCGATCCTGATGCTCCAAAATAGCCTCAGGCTCTTCAATAGAACACAAATCATAATAGATCTTGACCCAACGAATACGGAACATATACGTAACAGATGATAGTTGTAGTCTCACAAAGAGATACATGAAACACATATACAAACGAGGCAAATACGGAAGTAGTGCTAAACGATAGGAAGACTTCTTCAATTCTGTCTAAAATTCTGAACAAACTGAGAGAATGTACTAACGATCAATGAAGTACATATCGAAATATCAAATCGTATCACAACGCATAATGAGATGGGTAGGGTATTCGTACTGATGATCAACTAAGCAAATATCGGAGTATCAACGTATCAGAAAGCATAATGGAATAGGTAGGATAATCGTATGGATAAGAACGAATCTAAGGGCTAACGTATTGCGAACTAAATCTTCCTTATATGCCAAAACATCTAACGCTCCTTTACGGGAACATCATACGGAACACACAAATTCCCGGTCTAAGGTTTCAAAATTTTCTCTTCCACAATGATAACTAATCCATTAGTCACTATAATCAACTCCGGACCTCCGATAAGCAGCTTCCCGACTTAATTCAACCAAAAGGTGTTCTACATCTTCGTTCATACAAACATCTGAAAGGGAAACTCTTGTCACTTGCATGCCATCTATTTTAGTGAGCAAACACAACCAGAACTAAACTTGTCAAATATCCTGCTCAACAAATCTTCTAAGCTCGAATAGTTGTTCTTCTTATCCATCAGTCTGGAGGTGCAAAGCATTACTAAACTTGAGTCTGGTTCCTCAAGCCTTCAGTAGTTCTTCCTAGGAATGTGAAGTAAAAACGCGAATCTCTGACACGATCACTGCAGGTGCACCATGTAGCTGGATAATCTTCTACTGAAAGGAATCTCTGCCAATCTTCCAAGTGATCTGACCTAGTCAAACGATCCACTACAACTCAATTCATGTTGTCCTTCCTAAATGTGCGCGGAAATCCCGCTATAAAGTTCCTGAAAGTTTAATCCCACTTCCACATACGAACATCCAAAACTAAGGAAAACCACTTGTACGCTGATGCTGAATCTTATCATGTCGACACGCTAAACAATTCACCACCAAGGTAGTCACAATCGTCTTCATACCATTCCATCAAAATTCCGCTTCAATTCTCCATGCATAATAGTACAACTAAGTTGAATAGAGCAATTATGACTGTGTACTTCAATCAAAACAGCTTCCTTCATGTCTTCTAACATAAATCTTACTTCACCATCCTGCTCCTGAGCTTCTTCATGTCTATCACAATTCACTTTCAAGTCACCCGTCAGATATTTCACCTCCTACGGTTCTAGCTATATTGAAGTATAACCAAATATTTCCGTGTTGCATAAGGACATAACTAAGTCTCCTTCTTGAGCAGAAACAAATCTCTTTTCAGCTTTTCAAAATTCTCCTCTCATTCTTCATCCCAATCAAATTTACACTTCGGAAATATTACATAGAGCTTCTTCTGACGTAGAAATTTCAACACAGAATACAAAGATTATCCCCGTGTTTCTCTTTCGTCTCTGAATATACTAATATGTCATACTATGACAAATTGTCCAAGTATTCATGAAAGACATGATTTAACAAGTCCATAAGAACAATCGGAGTAGTAGCCAATACAATTGGCATCACAACACTCGTAGAGATCACAACGAATACGAAATCAATTCTCGGAACATCTCGCTCCTGTAACTGAAAATAATCGGATCCAAACTCAATCACTAAGAAAACTTCACACCCTGAAGTTGATTAATCAAATCGTTGATTCGAGGTAACGGATAACGATTCTAACCGCAATACTATTCAGTTTCCAAAATTCGATACACAACTTGATGTTGTCATCATCCTTCTTCACGAATAAAACTGGAGCACCCTACGGAGACACACTCGGACGGATAAAACCACTTCCTATAAGTTGGTCCTTCAATTCTTTCCATTCAACTGATGTCATTCAATACAGAGTTTCAGAATTAGGCAAAACGTCGCTCTTATAGGGATAGAGTTCTGACTCAAATAACTTATTGTTCTCAGGCACTTCTCAAGCAACCTATGATCCCAATATGTTCAAGTTATATGATGTAACTATTATCACGTTGGCCAGGCATCATAATACTTGCATCATATACACATGCCTTTATTGCAATCACATTCTACCTTGAGTCGTGACTAAACAAATTCTCATAACCAGATCAAAACATCTTCACATTCTGATGGTAATCTTGGTAGTTCATTAAGGAATACATCGCGAACATTTCAAACAAACGAATAACACTCGAGGCAAGTTCATCAAACAAAGTATCTTCATAACCGTGAGGGATTAACGTACGAGTTTTTAAAGCAAAGGTGATCATAATTGTTTACCAGGTTGGGAACCATAGTACAGAATTTTGAGTTTCTCAAATCGCCAAAGATGAAAAATCTAATATGACTGTTGTTAGCATCTTGATGCTTTGTCAACAATTCCATATTCAGAATAATATCGAACCAAACATTCCCAAAGGAGACAGATTAGCAGAACGAAACTTATCTTCAAATATCTTCAAAACGTACTTGGACAATTCCGATACTCGTGACGGATAATCACAAGATTTCTCATAGAGATGGAACTAGGTATAGCAAATTCTAATAGTGCAGAGGGAACCTTAATATGCTTAGCAATAGCAAGAGACCCCACAGAATGTGTCGAACACATCGGATTCATACATATACGAATTCTCTGAACGAACGAAAAGGTATCTAAACGAATCAAAGATCAAAGTTCGAAAGAAGGTGATAACCTCAGAAAGTGAAACTTGTAAGGCATAACTACAAAATTCTCAAAGCATTCTAAACTTATTAGATCACCAAGCTTATGTTGCGTATCTTGCTAAATTTTCTAAATCTCTAGAACAAATGAACTTATAAGGGCTTAACTAAAAGCAGAGGCATAGATCAGAGTGGTGCGAAAGAAAGATATCTAACAAATGCCCTATCATATAATCTACCCAATCCTCACCAGTCATAACTTAAGTTTCTGCAGGGAAACCTAAAACAAAAGTTCAAAGTTTGTTTCATAAGTTCCTATAGTGCAAAACTAAGGGTCCAAATTTTCACAGGCCATAACTTAAGTACTACAAGTCGTAACCTAAAGCTCTGATACCATAATTGTAACACCCCAACCCGACAAGGGTCAAAATGCCAAATTATGATGTCAATCAGAACATACAAACGCAAGTGGAAGACTTATGAACATAATGGTTACAAAGGTGTTCTAATGATAGTAACGAAATACTAACTCTATACATAATGAGTTCCAAAACTGAAATACAAATCCAAGCTCAAATCTAACTGAAGGTTAATCCAAGTCTAATCCAAAAGTAAATGGGTATCTATCATCAGGGTGGTCCACTAAGAGCTCCTATGCACTCTTCACTCAATCCCAGCTTCCAACCTAAAACCTGCCTCAGGAAAAGAAATGTAGCTGAGCTTAAAAAGCCCAGTGAACAGATATAAACAAAATGAATAATCGAACATATATAAGTATAGGGAAAAGGAACATAAGCTCCTGCTGAACGAATATCATATGTCATACGAATAAGAGATCAAGGATCAACTGAACAAAATATCATATATCATAAGAAGCAAATCATAGCGAAACATAAGGAGATCATAATGAAGTCAAAGGAATCAATCAGAGAATCAAAATCATATAAAATAATAGAAATGCCCATCGAGCTCAGAAAGCATGCCACATGCTTAGTCACATAATCATATCATATCCATATATCTGTTAAATCATAAGTTGTACAAGGAGGGGAGACCTCTCAAGTACCAAATAGAGTAGCTAGCTCCCAGAAGTGAAATGGGGTGCATGGCACGCACTACCAATCACTAAGTCAAAACATTTCCAAACAGACAAATACCTAGGATGCATCCATACACTCCCTGCAAAACAGAATACATATGCAAGTACGAGACTATACATACATATAACAGAATGGCCATGTGCGCAATAATCAAATATATATCAGAACAGAAGGGAACGCCGTGGATCAATCACACCTCCACAGAAAGTGTCATGCCATTGGTGCCTCAATGACATGGCCATGGTACCTCCATGGCTAGTTCAGAAATAGCTCAGGCAACAGAACAGAACAAAGCAAAGTAAAGCAAAGCAAAGCTATCCATAATCATAACAGAGCTACTATAGCATAATCAATCAGAGCATATCAATAGAACATAATCTCATATCAAGGAGATAATATAGAGATCATCCTAACAGAATGGATAGCAAACAGAATCATATCAAATGATAATATCAAACGGATCATATCAATTAATCATATCAAACGGAATCATATCAAAGAAAATGAATCAAGTCAAGGATCGAGAAGTCATGAGATTAGAACCCTTACAATAGTGTAGAATATCTATACTTCAAACCGCAATTGAAACCATATCAGAAAACACAAAGATTGGAAGTTACTCCTTCTTCAGTGAATCTACACTAATTATTGATTGTCTTATTACTTAATGCTTATAGTTAATCAGATTACACATTTGGGGTTTCTTTCTATTTTTAGAAACTTTCTATTTTTAGTAACTTACCAATTTAGTAAGTTTCTCGAATTAGTAACTTTCCGAATTAAGTAAGTTTCCCGAATTAATAATTTTTGGGTTAATAAATGACAACTTATCATAATTTAGGATTTCAAACGTAACCTATCAAAGTTTAGGGTTTATTTTGATAGTTTCCTAAGATTAGGGTCTAATATGTTATTTTAGCAAAGTTTAGGGTTAAATGTATAAATTATCAAAGTTTAGGGTTTATATTTTAATTAATTTCCATAAACTACCAACTTAGGATTGAGCCGATTTTAGTGAACTCTTTTAACACATTACGGATTATTTACGCTTGAAACAAATATACACACATGCTGTCAAATTATCTTATTGGTGATGTATGCATGCGAAAACAAGCCCATATATCATTTCGTGATATGAGTGTATTTTAGCCTTTCATTTGATTCACTTCACCATCTTCTATAACTCATAGCATATATATGTTAATATAACATTTTATTTCCAGTTCATGTGTGCTACAGATTTACTATAGAGGCTCATAAACTCGATTGGTGGTCTTCGATTTTGACTATACTAACTATTACATTAAAGCTAATCAAGATTACTCAATATAGCATATAACATAAGGTTTCAAGCATGCGTTAAAAGAACTTATATTAACTGTTGTAATTTTATATGATACATATATCATAATATACTATAACTAGATTTCAAACATATGATTACATGTGACATATTAATGAGTATATCAAATATACTTGAGCTTATTTCAAAACTGATTTACGTAACCCAATCAACAGATATAAAGATCGACATATGGGTTTTATACTTCACATTTTTAGAACATATTATAGGTATACACATATGTCCATTTGTATATTTATATTAACAATACATATATGGTTAGTGTTCCATTGTCTCATATATTCGCATATATATTTCATATGTCGATTTCAGTATAACACAAGGACGATTTGTAGGAGTACCTCTAGGACGATAGATCGAAACCGAAAACACGAACACGAGCACAAGATTACGCGAGGCACGACCGAACCCAAAACCTACAGCCTGAATCCCTTTCTAACCCAAATCGCCACACGTTCCACCACGAGGAAACCCCAACGAAACGATCACCACCTTGCTAAACACCCTTCGTACCTTCTTATTCTTGAGGCTGCCATTTAGAAATGTTTTTAGGGTTTCATGTGTGAGTTTGAATGTGCATTCTGTTTGAGAAATATGAACAACGAATGGGGAGATATAGGGGAAAAGGTTGCCGGATCTTATGGAAGTATGGGGAGACTATTTCTTCCAACCTTCAAATGTTGCTGCTATCTTCAAAGTGTATAAGTGGTGTACATTACAAAATAGAAATCGGTCCCATATAAGACTTATTAAACGTGTGACATTTTCCTTAGGATATAGATGATGTCGAATTTAATTTGTAGCTTAGGTTAGGAGTTTCTAATTTTGAAATTTAGCGTATAGCATAAGTATATAACTTAGTCAAATGTTCAAAACTTTAGAAAATTTCCATATCGCTATTTCAATTGTCCTTCAGATTTTTTTCAGGTCGTTATACAGATTGCTAGAATCTGCGTAGGACTCTTAAATTTACAACTTGTATTCTTAATGTTGAATAACAAGTGTAGAAAAGTTTAAGTGTTCCTAAGAGATCTTTTGATGAATCTCGTGGCTCTAGACTCGATTAGTGCGTTTTGATTTTATTAGTCGGAGGCATGGAGCAAAGTGCTTCCTTTTCAATATCAACACATGTTGGAGTGAGAGGTCGATAGATTATGTGAGGTTCTCCGTGAGAAATGAAACAAGTACCTTTTGAGAGATACTTGAGTGGCTAGAAGGTTAAGTGCAATGCGTCACTGGGTCCATGACGTCTTGTCTTTAATACCGGCATCACCTTGGTGATAACCAGTAGCATATGAATTGATCCCGGTTTCTGCCCTAAGGTTGAACATTTTGAGGGGTATTTCTTTACAAACTTTCATTTATATTTCTTTTTAATTCTTCAACCCCTTCTTTCTCCTTTCATTTCTTTTCTCCTTTTTTTCAATATACCTAAGGACTTCTAGTTCTAAACTATTAGTGTTGTCCTTGGGTAGATCCCTCCGGTTCTGGCGGATCATAGGACATAAACCTAATATTAATCACCTTATTACTCCATGATTATCCTAGATTTATTGATCACATGCCGTAAAACCTTTTGTAAAATCTCTCAAAGTGTTTATGATTATAAAACATATTTTGTTAACACTTTGAGGGTTTTCCATTTTCATAAATACTCCCCTTTCACATGTGCTCATGGGTTTTTAAGTTAAATTTGCACATGTTGGATGGAGTTCGTACTTTTGAATTGATTGATTCTCAGTGAACATGACTGCTCCGAGACACGCTTACATCACTGGTTAGACTAGCTTAAAATTATTACCCATCCTGGTCATATTTAAGGAGAATCTCTCGAAACGGTACACTCTACTTAGACAAGTCCTATTCGAGACACACGTACATCACTGGTTAGACCAGCTTGAAATTATTACCCGTCCAGGACAAGTCCTTTCGATTACAGACAGTTTAAGTTTCATCAATTCGTTGGTTAAATCTGAGTCGAGCTCATACGAGATTCCACACATCTGTTACCATATTTTAATCACATTTTATTTTTCTCCCCCTCAAAAATAGCATATGGATGCTGTTTTTGAAGAATATTTTTGTTAGGAATTAAATAGAGTTGATATTGACAAAAAGATGAAAGATGGAGGAAACTTATGAAGAGAAAGATAAAGGGCAATAATTGTCAATTTAGAGTCTTTGTAACCCTAGCATCTCTATTATATAAAGAGATACAGGGAATATGTTTTAGTAGGTCTTCCACAATGTAGTCATTAAAGGTGTGTGTGTGTCTATGCATCAAGTCCTCTAACGGATTCCTAGGGTTCGTAGTTTGTATAAGCTATAAGAATCATTCGACAAACCTTGCTCAATAATAATGATTCGTTTGATTATTCCGTTGCATACAATATTGTTATTCATTATTAATGTGTTAATTCCTAGATGAAGTCTAACAAACCTCGAGCACAACAATCTCCACAAGTGGTATCAGACACAGGTCGCTCATGATATCTAGTGTGTTACAAGGTTTTGTGTCGACAAAGAGAAGATTTAAAGAAGGTATGAATTTGGTTTGCTGGCGACAAGGTCTGACACGACAATTTATTAATTCATCTTTTACTCGAATTAATTAGTACTGAATTACTTTTGTTTCATTAATTCTGGTTGGATGAAACTTTCTTATCCTCGTACTGATCAATTCATTAAATTGTCCGAATATAATACAATTTATTCTAATCGGTGATTGGAGGTGTGAAGTTGTCGATAACATTGATCTGATTGGCTAGACGTTGGCTTATTTATTGTGGGGCGAGAATTAACTTGGTTGGTCCACGTGTTGTGTCAGTGGAATACTGATCTGTTTTTCACTTGTGGTTATTGTTATAAAGATGGTGTTTTTGTTTAATATTCGATTGACCAGTTAAAGCAGATCAGAGTTGGAGATTATTTTCGTGCTGCTGTTTTACATAACAGTTTCTACTGCTGGCCTTCGGAATTAATACTGCTCGTTGAACAGTTAGTACTGCTCATTGGTTTATACGTAGCAGTTTGTACTGCTTGTTTTCGGAGTTAGTACTGCTTTCGACATATTCGTACTGCTCTTCTTAACTTTGTACTGTTGGCATAATTTGTTTGTACTGCTGCTTGGATGTTATGTGGTACTGCTCGTTTAATATGCTACTGATGCTTGTTGATGTTTATGAGCATGGAATTATCAAAGTGAGGGGAAGAGATACGAGATTTGGAACACATTGGTTTCATAACACACACACAGGGGAAGAAATACACACACTGGAGGATTTTTGGATTTGATTTTTGGTTATGACCTAATGATTCATTCATTACTTTTGGGAATCAGGTTCAGATTATAAGAACTGTTTTTCATTCTACTACTGCTTGGTTTCAAATATTATTGTAGTCATTTTTCGAAAGCTATTTGGTGATCTTCATGGTACTACATGGTATTTGTTTCTATGGTGGTTGTTATTCGACAAGTTCTTTCAAATGGTTACCATATGAGTTTCAGGGGAAGCTTTAATATTTAACCATTTATGTGCTACATCGAGGAGAAGGTTTTTGTGATTGCTCGTTGGTATTCATACTGAAGATTTTGGATTTTTATGTCTTGCGTTAATTTAATAAGTAAGCGTTTTGGTGTTCTTAATGGTAGATAATTCAAGACATTAGAAGACTCGATTGGAAGTATGGTACTGGTTGGTGATTATGAAGATCAAAGTTACGTATTTCTTTTTCTTTTCCTAGTTGAAGTGTGACAAAAAGGGGAAGAAGATATTGAAGATTGCAGCTTGAAGATCCTTGATGATATGCATCGATTAAGGGGAAGATCATCTTTCATGTGATTGGTTTTGTCATATCAACTAGGGGAAGATTGTTAGGAATTAAATAGAGTTGATATTGACAAAAAGATGAAAGATGGAGAAAACTTATGAAGACAAAGATAAAGGACCATAATTGTCAATTTAGAGTCTTTGTAACCCTACCATCTCTATTATATAAAGAGATACAGGGAATACGTTTTAGTAAGTCTTTCACAATGTAGTCATCAAAAGTGTGTGTGTGTCTAGGCATCAAGTCCTCTAATGGATGCCTAGGGTTCGTAGTTTGTATAAGCTACAAGAATCGTTCGACTAAACTTGTTCAATAATAATGAGTCGTTTGATTATTCCGCTGCGTACAATATTGTTATTCATTATTATTGTGTTAATTCCTAGATGAGGTCTAACAAACCTCGAGCACAACGATCTCCACAATTTTGATTAAAATATGCTTTTTGAGGTTTGTGGGACGAAATGAACAAGAACTTATCATTTTGAACAAATATTGTTTCAAATACTCCCCGTCAATAAGTGAAATTACTTTCTGAGGTTTTGATACGAGAGGGAATACTTGTTCTTTTGAGCAGAATTATAAAAACCTTAATAAATTTGATTAATTTAACTCAAAAGTAAGAAGCTTTCGCTCCTTATATTAGGATTGAGGCACTGAAGCGTACCTCAGGGTCCTTTCTTTACAAAGAACGGGTTGTGCACTTTTATGTGTGCACAAGCCATTATGTTTTTTCAAGCAAAAATATTCAAAAGAATACCCCAAGTCTTACATCAATCAATGTTTTTGAAGATAGTGAACACTGGATCAGGTCGTTGAAAATTTCTGATAAGGAATGATGGCCTGCCTCCAACATAGCTTTCCAGCCTCCGCATCTGATCTATGAGTACAAGCCTCTTCTCAATCTTCAGAATGAATCGACGAAGTTCTCGCAATTGAGTAGTTGTCCACTTGCTAGTCTTATACAGCTCCCGATCTCTTAACCGAATGACTAGTTCGTCGCGAACCTTCTTGAGTGTGTGGTCGCAGAACTTGTGAACTTCTTTGAATCCCATAAAACAGTTGATGCTGTGATCACTTTTGCAGACAAAACCAAAGGTTGGATCTTTCTTCAGGGTATACTGAGGTTCTTTGTTGATCTCTGGAAGGTATAGAAGAGGTACGGTTAAGTTTAGCTTCCTTTGATAGCTCTCGACCCCAAGTTGCAAGTCTTCAACGCGTTCCTAAATGATCTTTCTTCTGATGTAGTAGAGCAATGAAGTGCTGAATGCGTACTGAAGATCAGTTGAAAAATGATGCATCTTCCCTTGAACTTTGATGAGATACATATCTTCAAGATCGTTAAGGTTCAAATCAAGGAACTGTTAAAAAAAAAGGTTCAAATCAGGGAAGTCTGCTTCTGAGAATGAGTAAATATTCTGATCATGTCTTCTAACCTAAATTTTATGTACAAAGGTAAAATCATACTTCTTTTTTGCTTCAATGGCAACCACACCAATTATTCTGAGATCGCTCATCACCGGAGTTGGAGACTTTTTCGTAAGTTTGCTTTTGTACCAGGTTCTCCTTTTCTCATACCAGTGGCAGATTCCCAGATGCGCATCTTGATCGTACAGCACTTTGTTTGTAATGAAGAGTTTTTTTGCTGTTTCTTCGATTGCTGGTTGTGGATATCTTGCAGCAGGAATCAAGGTTGTTGACGTTGCATACTTAGGTTGACACTTGCTGCCGTGCACAAGAAGTTCCAGATCGTTGTTGAAGAAGAAGTTGTAGGGAATAGCAGGATGATCAGAAGTTCTAATTACTGGCAAAGGCTTTGTCCAATCCGTAAAGTATGGTTCTTTGTGTTGAGAAGTATTATCAATCACATACGTGTCCGAATTTGTCCAGCTGATATCATTCGACATTGCACGTGCAATGTTTTCCAAGTGATATTCGAGCTTAGCTGCACTTGAGGATCGATCTTTCAGCAAGTTGAATGCATCATTTTTTATGCGACGAAGTTCTCCTTTAGTAAGCTTCTTGATTCGTTGATCACGTTTGAGTTTTTGTGTGAACTCAAGTGTATGTACTTCGATCATGGAGTCGTCGTCGACATATGGTTGAGCACTGACGAGTTTATCAAACCACTCCTTTCCCTCAGTCACATCATCTTCAAGCCATGTGACAACCTTAGGTTGTTTGTTCATTGACTTCTTTCCTTTCTTAGACATTTTAGCATTCGACTTTGGGGGAGAATCTGGTTGATATTGTGGTTGTTGAAAGTCGTCCTCATCATTGTACTCAAAATGATGTTCGGTTGCCTTTGGACCGGTTTTAGATTGCTTTGGCAGTTGGTTGGCTATTGTTGTGGTTGCTGATGGGTTAACAGGTTCCTTGTGTTGAGAAGAAGAACCATCGACATTCCTTGGTTTCTTAGCTTGTGAGTTCGGATCAGGGTCTTCATCTTCTCTTGGTAGTTTTCCTTTATCAGTATCGGCTTTGCATGATTCCTTTGAGATATTAGCCTGGATAGCATCAGAAATTGCAATTTGTTCAGGAGTCGGTGTTGTAAGACTTGGCAATCTATCAAACAATTGTATCTGTAGTTCTTCAAGTGTTGGTTCCTTTGGCTTTGATGGTTGGGTTTGTAGGACGAGTGGAACTATAGCTACAACATTTTTGAGAAGACTGTCGATGTTTAGATCGAGATATTCTTTGTCTTTCTTGGATGTGTTTCTGGGCAAATACTTTTTCAGGTATTCTTTCGTATTTCCCTTGATAGCAGTGAACATCTTATGTTGAACGTCATCGGAGAGGAACTCATCAACTTGAGCTTTTGTGCTTTGGAGCTCGTTCACTTGTCCAACAAGACTGGTAACCATATTTGTCAATGTTTCGATCTGGTCTAGAAGCTTGTTATGTTTCTTTATTCGTGCTCGCTTCACGGCCTGTTTCACCTTCATTGATGCTTGTGAGACCAAAGGATTTATTGGTTTCTTGATGGATTTTTTTGTGGATGTTGTATGTGTTGGTGGTGGAGATGAATGAGTTGAAGACTCAATGATATTTTCTTTAATGGCTTTGTCTTTTGGTGAGGTTGGTGGAGAATCTGGAGATGTGTCATCAGGACTTGGAGGAGATGTTGGAGGAGATGTTGGTGGTGTCTGTACATAGTTGTCAGTTTCCTTTTCTAACTCCTCCTGCTCTTTCCGTTTCTTCTCTTCCTATTCATTAGCTTTCATAGCTAGCTCCATCTCTTCAGCAGCCTTTTGCACGTCTTCATCTGTCACTAACTCCATATTGTCATCATTGTCTTCATTATCCCTAACAAAGTCATCAATGTGATGAAATTCTTGCTGGTCATCTTCGGTGGCCATCTCTGTGTCTCCTTCCTTACCGGCGGATCAGAGGAGACAATCTTTGAAGAACCTTCACCCTCACCAGGTCGATTAACCAGAAGAGGTTGGGAGACATCACCAGCATGTCCTGACCCACCGGTTTGATTAACCGAAAAGATGAGGGTTTGAACAGCAGGTGAGGTAATCTCCTTTGACTTCTTCTTAAATTTCTTCGTGTCTACCACCTCGGTTTCCATATCACCTCCTTGGGTCTGATCATCACCAAAATCTTTTTCAATGTCTTCATCCATTTTCTTCTTTTCATCATGCATTTTGATAATGCTCAAATTGTACATGTTTTTAGGAGCGTTATCATGGATTTTATGCATATATATTGATCACTTTTATGAACTTATGGTACTTAATGAAGTATAATTTCTATTTTAGGTTCATGAAAGCCCACGACAAAGAAAACCAAGAAAAAGACGAAGAAACGATCAATAAACGAAGATTTTTGCATATACGAAGAATTCCCGACAAAAGCGAGTCTCGTGGAATATATTCGAGAAAATAAAGTCATGAAGTTGTCACTCCAAAGACTCAAGAATAAAGTACAAGAAGGGAAACGAGAAAAGAAATGAAGAAAAGAAGCTAAAATGAAGAAATAATGGAAGACTCGTTGTTCCCGACACACCTCCACCATTTTGGCCATAACTTGAGCATACGAACTCGGATTTAGTTGATTCAAGCGGCCACGGAAAGCTAAGAGAAAGATCTAAACTTTGGTGTATATCATTTCTGGTCAGAAGGCTATAACCGATCGGATGGAGCCCGCATCCAATTCGGATGGAGCACCTTTTCAGCCAAAACTTCATTACTAATATTCCATTCGTGTACAATCCAATTCTAGATCCTTCCCAAGCAGATTCTAGTCCATTCCAAGCTACTTGGTCACCAAGTTGAGTATTAATGACCCTAGGCCTTGGGGTTAGTATAAATAGGACTCATTTGTATGTGTTCTAATCATCCCAACTGGTGAGAACTTCTCTCACACCTCTCCTACCACCACTACTCTCTCTCCAAGCACAAAATTCGTCATTAATCCCCTGGAAACTTTGGAGGTTCAAGAAATCATCAATTTGAGGTCAAATCATCAAGAAATGATCACCAAACTTTGAGGCATCAATACTTCATCTTTTGTAATCTTATTTACATCATTGTAAGACCTTTTAATTATGTTTTCTAATGCTAAAGTTTATGAGTTTATGTCTTTGATTGACATGAGTGGTTAGTTTTATTTATACTTGTTTGGAATCATGTGAATATTGATATGGAGTGTTTGGAATTTTGCAATATAGATATATGGTTTTGCTTATGAGTTTGTTTGAATTGTAACATGTCTAAATAACTTGTTGATGAATCATAACCGGATTTAGTGGTCGAAAGAGCTTCTTGTCATGATTTGTTCCAAATGTTAATGCGCAAATATGTTTGGTATTTCATAATTGACAACTATGAATAAACATGTTAAATGGACTTGTAATGATTGATTCAAGAGTACATGTCGAAAGGGTTCTTATGAACAAATTGGTAAAACTAATATTTCTAACAAATGGTTTATAATGACTCGGTTTATAATAACATTAACAGGCCGAAAGGACGTGTTAGTCTAAACCGTGATGTATGCAATTTCATGATATTACCCATTGAATTGGAATTGTATGACTTTATTTGCTATTGCTTGATATCTACCCGATACTCCATACACTCCATTGAAATAGATACTAGTTCCAAACAAGTATTATTTTTAATCTTATTGAATTCAGATAATCATCATTTTTAGTGTTACTTGTTGCTTATATGGTATGTTGGGACGTGACAACCAATTACCACCTTTTATTGCTTATTGTTACATAGATTCTTCATAATTGAAAACACCCAAATCCTAGTGAACGACCTCGGCTTACCAACCAAAACTAGCTACATACGAAAGGGTCATACTTGCCCGTGTGTTCTTAGCTTTATTCGATAATTCGTGTTATAAATTTAAAACTAGTAGTCGCGAGACACACCAAGTTTTTGGCGCCACTGCCGGGGATTTGTTTGTGTTTTTGTGTGTTTTGAATCTGTGTTTTAATCATTCCCTAGTTGTGCCGCCTTTGCTTGCCAAAAAAAAAATCCGAACCGTCCATCCGATCGGAATTCCATCCATCCGATCGGTTCCCTAACGAAATTTTTTTCCGAGCTGACTATCCGATCGGTAGTCCATCTATCCGATCGGTTGTTCAAATCCAACTTTTTCCGAAACAACCATCCGATCGGCGAAGCCTGCCATCCGATCGGATCATCTGATCTGATTTTCCAAATTGTTTTTATTCTTTGCTTGTGTGAACACTCGCTCAGCTGGAATAGAACCAATTTCACCTCTTTTCGATCCCGAAAGTTTAATTAGAACACGAAGAAGAAGAACACCTTGTTCCATTAGCCAACCGTGTACTAAGAGTACGAAACCCACCGTTTGATAATAGTCATAACTAGTTTATTTTTCAAAATTTTCTCGTAGTAATAGTAATAAATAATAATAGCAATATTTTTCTTATAGTCGTTAAGTTATTTTTTTTTACGTCATATATACATAAAAAAAATACAAAAAGATTTTTCTTAATGTTCGTTTTCATTATGTTTTTATTTTTGCTTTTTGTGATATTTTGCGAATCACTCCGGGTTTGGATAAACCCACACTCTTGGGGTAAACAACTTGTTAGTCCACTTTACGAGCTTAAACGTAAAATCAAACAGAGGACTCGTAAACCCGATAAGACATCAATCTTACCCTTAGATATCGAATCACCCGATAAGACATCGAGGAACTTTTTGTCGTTATCGACATATTCGAAGAGAAAGTCGAAACTCAACCCGATTCCCCAACAGTAATCGTCATTGATCCCGATGACCAACCCATGTGGTCAAGCACTAGCACCGTTGCACCAACACCTAGTTCCGCTTTTATTCAACGCCCTCTTTCCAACAATTTCCATATCAAGGGTACCCACATGCAAATGATTCAGGAGAATAAATTTAATGGGAGAATCCGGTCCGATCCTCACCGACACATCACTGATTTTCTTGAGATTAGTAGCCTATTCCAATATGGTGAAAATCAAGAGGAAGCGGTTAAATTGAGGACTTTTCCTTTCTCAGTAACCGGAGAAGCCAAGATTTGGTTGAACGAATTAAATGAAGGAACAATTACTACGTGGGAAGAGATGAGAAAATCTTTTATTAGCCGATACTTTTCTCCTGCTAAGTTTAATAGTCTCCTAAATGACATTCACAACTTTCACCAAATCAATCACGAAACTCTCGTTAATGCCTGGCTCCGAATGTAAAATATGCTTCGCACTTGTTATGGACACGGTCTAACCAAAGAAGCGATAATTCAAACATTCTATCATGGTTTAGACGATCCAACTCAAGAAATTCTCGACGCTGGAGGAATCTTCCTCTACAATACTCCCAACGAAGCATTCAAACTCCTCTAGGACAAGGTCTAACTCAAGCTCAATTTCTCGGAAAATTCTATAATCATTCCCAAACCAAAAATTGTTGTTTCTACCGGAGGAAGCAACATCGATTCTGACCACACAATATTGATGGAGAAACTTGAAGCTCTCGCTACAAAAATCGATTCCGAATTTCTGAAAATAAAAGGAGTGCTGAAGGAGATACGAGATGATCGTAGAGACAACGAAGGACACCACGCTTCACAAAACTACATGGAGGATGACACGCCGATGTGTGAACCTCATGAAGCCAGTTACATCCAAGTATATCACGAAGGATATCATGACCTAAAACCTAAAAATTCGTACTCCCATCCTCACTTCTGACCCCGAAATGAAATGCCACATCCATCACAATACTCCAAAACCTCACCGGAGGACATGATGAATGAGTTGATGGCTAGGCAGATGGAAGCGAATGAAGATCTGAAGAATCAGGTGGTTAAATTGGATCATCAAATTGATCACGGAAAAAGAAACCACCAAGCGATTATCCAGGACTTGGAGAGGAAGTTGAAATATTTTCATGAGAAAGAAATCCAGTGTACCACATTCCTTCCTCATGCCACAAAAACCAAGTCTAGATACGAAGTTGCCAGAGGAATATTCAAATCACCACCAATTCGAAATGAACATGATAAAGGTGATGTTGAACTTATCGAGGAGGATGAAACTGAACCCATTCCAACTATGCCTAACCTGATTCAAATCATGTCTAATTCACTAACTGTGTCACCTTTCCTTGAGGATGGCACCGTGCATATCCTGGCCACTGAACGTCTAGTGAAAGAGAAGACGTTTACACATGATGAATTGTCAAATCATGTTGGTAATGAGGAACTCAATGCAACTGGAGATGTTGAAAATGACGTCTTGAAAGAAAAAGAGATTAAGAAGCAGGAGAAGGGAGTGTCTGTAACCACTCGTAAAATTTCCCATTTAAACTTATTTACTTTACAGAATTATTATCCTTTTCCACGGATAATTTTTTTTTTATTTAATTGTATCTCCTATCTTATGTGACGTAGCTCACATCCTTGATAAACGTGCTCCCACACAGACCTGCCTAACAAACCTAATGTTTATTTCATAAACATCATTATATGAAAACATTACAATATACCATTTACCATTTTACGATAATTCCTTAACTAACGTATGAACAAAACATTCATTATTTATATAAAGTTTCTAGGAAACCCTAAAATTCATCACAACACCAAATATGAACAATTAAACCCTAGAACATAAAAATACAACTCATCTGAGTTAATGTACAAGTTATTAAAGCTGAAGTACAAGTCCTTTATGCATAGAAACTATTTGTTTATGAAATCCTTATAAAAATCCTATTTATATTATTTTTAAAGCACAAATTACAAACCATTCATGCATAACTTTTATAAATTATTTTTCCTAAACTCCTTAATTATTTTTACAAGTCTTTTAACACAAAGTACAAGTACCTAATGCATATAAACTAAAAATCCTATGTGTTTACTTTTAAACATAATAAAAGTTAACAAATCATTTTTATAACTAAATAAATTAACAAAACTATATTTTTCTTATATTCTAAATTATTGTACAACTCTATTAAGCATATATTACAACTCTCTTAAGCCTAACTCATTTTCCTCTTTATTGTACATAAAATTCGATTTACATAAAATTTAAACAATCCTAAATATTTTCCTAGGTAACTAAACACATAAACTAAATTAGCTACTTTCCTTAAACCCTAAATACCACTCCTTAAACACATTGTACAACTACCAAAAGCCATTCGACTTCCCCTCCCAAAAACCTGGTTCGAACTTCATTTAAGTCTAACTAGAATTACTCCTAAATGAAACCAACCTCACATACATCCTCCCTAGTCCAAGAACACATGTCTACCCTCTCCTCTCTTCTCTTCAATAAACATATCCACATGTCCCTTCTCATAAGCTAAAACCCTCCTCTTTAAGTATTACATGTCTTGGCTAAAATCTGGCCACATCACCTTCTTCTCCTCACTTCCTTTTTCCCCCTCCAAGTGGCTTACTTCTCATGTTCTGTCAGCCCTTACCTCAGAACATGTCTCCTTATCTCTCCCCATAAAACCCTAGAAAGCCCTAAACATCCTTTTCTATATATAGCCACACAATTTCCCTATTTCTACTCACCTTCATACGAACCATATACTAAAACAAATCCATTTCCAAAACCCTACTGATCAAAAACACTCCAGAAAAATCCCATTCAAAGTCCAGAAGAGGAGGAGAACAGGAGTTAAACCTATTCCATTCATAAACCCTAGTCGAACCGAAACTTAAGTAAGTCTACTAACTCTATTTAAATTCAGTTGTATATACTTTAATTGTTATTAAAAACATCACTTAATGTTCATTAATAATAAACCTAGTCAAAAACCAAACCATATCTTTTCTTTGTTTCTTTCTGTTCGATCAGTAAGATTAACACACTTAACATATTCGAATTTTTGTTTAAACAAATCACTAACATGTAAAACATGTTAAATATATCAAATCTTATTATAGCATACATAAATCTTGATAGGAACCTTAAAATTTTCAAAAACCAATCGGGTTTGTTTTCTACTGAGTTCATATTGAGTCAAAACCCACCCCAGATGTCCAACTTTGGACCTAAAAACCATCCATCAAACGACTTCTATAAATTCTGAAATTTGGTATGTTTAAAGTTCACCTGGTTAGCTAAAGTTAGGAAAAAGAATCATAAAAAATGATTAAGATTTCATTGAGTTATCGAGTCTTTAATATCGGTCAATATCGCTAAGAATAACACATCAAATTACCAGTTATTGTTTTTCAGCTTTGTCGCCCCAACTCACCAACTTTTGACCTATCAATCAACCACCTAGAAGCCTTTATAAAATCTAGTTTTTAGCATGTTTAAAGTTCACCTAGCAAACTAAAATTAGAAGAAAGAAGCTCGTAAAAATATCAATTGAGTCAAAAGATATTTAGCTCCAAAGTCGGGCCAATATCGCTAACATAGAAAATATTTTCAAACTATTTACTTCCAGTTCTGGTCGACCAAACACCTAACTTCTGACCAGATTTTCGACCTTTATAAGTTTTCTAAAAATTCTAAATTTCTGGTATATCAAAGATGAGCTAGCAAACTTATTTTAGAAAGAAAAATTATTAAAAATAACCGAGTGAGTTGAAAGATATTTATGCCCAAAGGTTGGTCTATCGCTAAGTATAAAAACCATTTTCAGATTTTTATTGAAACATGTTTTACCTAATTGACTTTGGCCAAGCTTTTCGAACACCAAACGAATTTTATAAAATATGAAACTTTGCATATCAAGAGTCGACCTGACTAGCTTTTTATAGGAAAAGAGAATTCGTCAAATAATCTATTATTCGTTAAGATCTTCAAGTCCAAAACTCTAGCCAAGTCACTTATATCATACATTTAATTTTTAAACTAATTAAAGTTTATGGGCTGATTTTGTAAACATTTTATATAAAGGGTTATTTTTGACAATATCAAATGAACAGGGTAGAAAATGTTATTTTTGAAACTTAAGGGTAGAAACTGTCATTTTCCAAAAGTCCAGGGTATAAACTGTCATTTGACCAAACCTTAGGGATTAAAACGTAACTTTTCGTAACTATTATTTTTATCATTTCTATTTTTATTTTCCGTTTTAATACCAACGAAATACGTTTATTTTTTGACGAACGAAAGAACAAACACAAGATATAAACAAACAAACAACGAACAGAAACATAATAAACAACGAAACGAACAAATAAAATATAATCATCAGATATGATTACTAAATATTGGCATAACAACCCAGGTTACTTGTCCGGAGACGTTTATCAACTTTCTTTCATTTTGTTTTCCATCCAGATTGCTAAGGTGAGTTTCATAGCCCCTATTTTTATACGTTTTGAACTATTTTTGGGGGAGATACATGCTCAATCATTTGTTTTATACTCAGAATATTTATACTTTTATGAAACGTTTTACTCATGATACTTGTGGACATGAAATATAGTTACGATATGTGCCTTAATGTGTTACACTTATTCTACACTTTATTCTTAGCAACTGTTTAACTCCTGGATGGAGCCGTTGGAGAGGTATTGATAGTACTATCGGGTTGACACCCCCACCCTTGGTCCCAGATTCATGGCCTTGGGTGAATATAATCCAGTTTATTCATGATACTTATTTATTCTAGTCATGAGGTTCAGTTTTCTGTTATGCTTTACATTAAAGTGTTTACATATATCGTATATACTCATGTCATACTTATTCTATATTTTAGCAATGGGTTGTAAACACACAGGTTGCAAGTTTTGAATGGGCAGAATTTGCAACTGAGTGGATTTACAAGGCCTTTGCTGTGAAATCTTTATTCTATACTCTACATTTTAAACTAAACTCTATGAACTCACCAACCATTGTGTTGACACTTTTTAGCATGTTTATCTCAGGTTAGAAAGGCGATAGTGGATGCATGGATCATTTGCATGCTTTGGAGTCTAAGCTAATAACCTTTACCATTCAATCCATTTTGAAAACTCTTATGTATTATTATACTTTGGGACCTCATGTAATTACTCTGATTTAAATAAATTGAATGGTACCTTTTCAAAACGTCTCATTTAGAGGTCGTTTTCTCTACCTTGTGCTTTATATTGAGAAGTAGCACCCCAGTGACACTATCATTCCGCTGCGATATTTTGGGGGTGTTACAGTGTCAAAGATACCCAACCGGAATAGAGAATTGGAAAGAAAGCTAGATGAGTGGTCTAATCCACAAAATCCAGTTTCTTCAAAACAAAACGGTAGGACTGACCCACCTCCTCCAGCTCATATTGAAAACGTAAATGACATATTCACCAGGAGTGGAAAGTTTGATGACCCTCTAAAAGATCAAAAAGATCCGCCACTTGTCTTCGTTTTTAATAAAATCGATCAAGCGTTCAAGATAACGACAAGGGATTATCACATGGTCAAATCAAAAGAATCAAATGTATCCCCGTCACTTGTGGAGTACATACCAAAGATCCCATACCCTCAATGTTTAAGAACTGAAATTCCCCATGTGAACCGTATCATCAAAGAATCTTAATCCGGGGAAGAGTCTAGCTAACGACTCATAAATAAATTAAGCGCTTCTTGGGAGGCAACCCAAGCTTTTTAATTGTTTGTTTGCTTAATTTTGTTTTAAATAAACATGTACACCCTTTTTGTAGAATTTCTTTTCAAACTTGGAAAATCGTAAGTGTGGGGGTGTTACATGCTAATATATTATTGTGTGCATGTTGTTTGTTTGTTTGTTTGTTTTTGTTTTTGTTTGAATAATTGCAGCAGGTGATGAAGGAAGATGTTTGGATCAGAAATAGATTGTTCTCACAAGCTTATGCTAGCATTTGCTTAGCAATTTATCATTTGGAGTTCGATCGCTATTTCTTGGCCCGGGAAGTTTCGTTTCTCTCAGACATCGCTTATTTTATTTTTCCCAAATTTTACATGCTTTGAAGTTAATTCTCATTACATTTTGGACAATGCTTAACTTAAGTGTGGGGGGAAGTAAATAGAAAAAAGGAAACTAATTTTCAAACTTATAATTTTTAGGGCCAATTTAAAATTTTGTATACTTGTTTGCCCTTGTGATCTAATTGTTTTCACGCTTTTAGGATAATATATTAGAATAACCGGATCAATCTACTGGTGAAATCTGTATATTTGAAAAAATTGAGATGTGTCCCGATTAATATTGCAATCCATTCTGGGATCGATAACATTTGCTAGCACATATTATAGCCCTTTCCACTAAATTGTGAGGATTTGAGCCTGTTTTGTATATAGCATACATCTTTTATGCTTGGATATTTTGCTATGAGTGTGCCGGTGATTTTATTTATTCTAGAACTTGTACTTGTAAATCATTACCAGACCGCAGTAAGATCGCATTCGTGTGACCATCCGTTATGTAAGTAACGCGCCAGCGAACCAAGGTACAATCTAGTGACCATCCGTTGTTTAGCTATTCAAAAATTCGCGCCAGCGAACTATTATATTCTTGTATGAAATATTTGAACATTAGCCGGTAACCTTTAACCTTAAACCCGAATAAAAGTCCTCTTTAGATGTTTACACTTGGCGCTTACGCCACGTCGGTGGAGTTTTGTTTCTTGTACAAGCCTATGGTAATAAACGGATCATGACTGAGCAATGAGTGTGATTTTTCTTATATATACTCCACTACCTAAATAAATGAGTGATTGAGTGAATTATACTTCGTTTCTTTTTCGTGAGGTGTTTAGAAATGTTACTCAAGCAAGAAAATCTATGGGTATTGTCATACATCTCGGTTTTTCACCATAACGCTTAAAAATGATGAATCGTATCTTGTACTTGTACTTGGTAGATTTGCATCTTAATTTTTGTAATCATTTTTCATTCACCATGTGGGATCTATTTTTCTTAATATTTGCTTGAGGGCAAGCAAACCCTTAAGTGTGGGGTAGTTTGCGCTCATTTTCTCTTTTATTAAAAAAATGTGTGAAAAAAAAATCGTTTTGTCATTGAGGTATGAATTTCGATTTTTTTTTTCTAAATTTGCTTGAGGGCAAACAAAATTCAAGTGTGGGGGAATTTGATAACGCTCAAATTGTACATGTTTTTAGGAGCGTTATCGTGGATTTTATGCATATATATTGATCACTTTTATGAAATTATGGTACTTAAGGAAATATAATTTCTATTTTAGGTTCATGAAAGCTCACGACAAAAAAACCAAGAAAAAGACGAAGAAACAATCAATAAACAAAGATTTATGCATATACGAAGAATTCCCGACAAAAGCGAGTTTCGTGGAATATATTCGAGAAGATAAAGTCATGAAGTTGTCACTCCAAAGACTCAAGAATAAAGTACAAGAAAGGAAACGAGAAAAGAAATGAAGAAAAGAAGCTAAAACGAAGAAATAATGGAAGACTCGTTGTTCCCGACACACCTCTACCATTTTGGCCATAACTTGAGCATACAAACTCGGATTTAGTTGATTCAAGCGGCCACGGAAAGCTAAGAGAAAGATCTAAACTTTGGTGTTTATCATTTATGGTCAGAAGGCTCCAACCGATCGAATGGAGCCCGCATCCGATTCGGATGGAGCAACTTTTCAGCCAAAACTTCATTACTAATATTCCATTCGTGTACAATCCAATTCTAGATCCTTCCCAAGCAGATTCTAGTCCATTCCAAGCTACTTGGTCACCAAGTTGAGTATTAATGACCTTAGACCTTGGGGGTAGTATAAATAGGACTCATTTGTATGTGTTCTAATCATCCCAACTAGAGAGAAATTCTCTCACACCTCTCCTACCACCACTACTCTCTCTCTCCAAGCACAAAATTCGTCATTAATCCCCTGGAAACTTTGGAGGTTCAAGAAATCATAAATTGGAGGTCAAATCATCAAGAAATCATCACCAAACTTTGAGGCATCAATACTTCATCATTTGTAATATTGTTTACATCATTGTAAGACCTTTTAATTATGTTTTCTAATGCTAAAGTTTATGATTTTATGTCTTTGATTGACATGAGTGGTTAGGTTTATTTATACTTGTTTGGAATCATGTGAATATTGATATGGAGTGTTTGGAATTTTGCAATATAGTTATGGTTTTGCTTATGAGTTTGTTTGAATCTGTAACATGTCTAAATAACTTGTTAATGAATCATAACCGGATTTAGTGGTCGAAAGAGCTTCTTGTCATGATTTGTTCCAAATGTTAATGCGCATATATGTTTGGTATTTCATAATTGTCAACTATGAATAAACATGTTAAATGGACTTGTAATGATTGATTCAAGAGTACATGTCGAAAGGGTTCTTATGAACAAATTGGTAAAACTAATATTTCTAACAAATGGTTTATAATGACTCGGTTTATAATAACATTAACAGGCTGAAAGGAAGTGTTAGTCTAAACCGTGATGTATGCAATTTCATGATATTACCCATTGAATTGGAATTGTTTTACTTTATTTACTATTGCTTGATATCTACCCAATACTCCATACACTTCATTAAAATAGATACTAGTTCCAAACCAATATTGTTTTTAATCTCATTGAATTCACATAATCATCATTTTTAGTGTTACTTGTTGCTTATATGGTATGTTGGGACGTGACAACCAATTACTAGCTTTTATTGCTTATTGTTACATATATTCTTCACAATTGAAAACACCCAAATCCTAGTGAACGACCTCATTGAATTCACTTAATCATCATTTTTAGTGTTACTTGTTGCTTATACGGTATGTTGGGACGTGACAACCAATTACCACCTTTTATTGCTTATTGTTACATATATTCTTCACAATTGAAAACACCCAAATCCTAGTGAACGACCTCGGCTTACCAACCAAAACTAGCTATATACGAAAGGGTCATACTTGCCCGTAGTGTTCTTAGCTTTAATCCGGAAATTCGTGTTATAAATTTAAAACTAGTAGTCGCCGAGACACATCACATTTTCTTCCTTCTCCTCTCTTCATACAGATGCAAGTGACTCAAGACTGGCTTCCTGACCAATTTTGGTAGCAATGTCTCTTCTCTGTTAGATCACACTGGTTTCAATCTCCCCTTCGGTTTTAGTCTCAGAACGAGATTCCTCTTCTTCTACAATCTGTTCTTCTTCTGGCTCAGGCTTAGCAACTTTTGCAGGCACATATCTTTTCTTTAGTTTTGGCGGTGCAGGATTGTTTTGCTTTGTTGTGCTTGTCGTGCTTCCAGTTTTGCTACCGCATTTGCTTCGGGTTTTGACTTCAGAGGGTTCAAATTCATAGTGAAGGAAGCCTACCCTTCCAACCTTGAATGCTTCATCATACTTCTTATAAGCAAGTGTTTTCAGGATTTTGTCGGTAAAAAGAGAGTCAGGAAGTCTCATCCCTTGTTTGCGAGTGCTTCCTTTCGGGTTGTAGATTTTGTTGACCGTTTTGTCCATTGCAAATAGATGCTTCTCTTGATCATCTAGACGATGAGGGATGTCTTCATTGTCATCAAGGAGATGGTGGATGAGTAACTTGGTGAATCTGACAAAAGGAATCTTGGTGAATGGAGTGAGGTGATGACTCTGGATCTGAAAGACTATGTCTTCCCAGATAAGTTGAGCGTAATTAATTTGTTTCTGATTCACTATTCCCCAGAAGATTTGCAAGTGAGAAAGACGATGATGCTCATGGCCGCTGTCTCTTCCGGAAACTGATCGAGCCAAAATGTAGTAAATTGTCCTCCAAGGATGAGGAATGAACTTGGCCTTGACTTTGGAAAATGATTTGAGTGGTTTGTTTGGTTGTACGTCATATCCAATTTCTAAAAGGAAGTTAAGAACGACTTCTTCTGAGGGAGTAGGATGAAACTTCTTGTTTGGTGCAGGAGCTTCAGGCAGAAGTAAGACTTTTCGAATATAATTGACATCAACAGTGATTTCTTTTCTGTCCAGTGTGCAGGTGAATGAGTCTTCTGTCATATCCAGCTTGATTGTGTGGCACATCTGATGAATGTAGAACTCAGGAATCAATGAAGACTTATCTAGCATGCTCCTACACTTGTGTAGTTTAAGAACTTCAATTTCTATTTGACACGAAGGTTCTGCACAGTTGATCTTGTGAAATTCAACACGTACGTTATTCTTGCCAATTTCCACATCATAATCTTGTGGAAAAGTGCTTTCTTTTGTGAGCATGGGAAGTGATTGTTGAGCAGCCATTTGTGAAATCTGAAACATCAATCAAAGACACAAATATGCAGGATACATGAAAGTTAGCACATTGTTAAAGTTGAGATCATTCATGTGTCGAATTCCATGCATCATTGATTTTATTTGTCTAATAATTATAAACTTTGCAAATCAAAAAAAATTTGTAACCTAGTGTTATGCTAAATTGACATTGTTTTTTGGAACATTTTATGAACATTTGAGCAATTGTAATTATCGTCCAATTACAACACTTTCAATTTCGATGAAATTCCAATTACAACATTTTCAATTTCGATGAAATTCCAATTACAACATTTTCAATTTCGATGAAACTCATTCAATTGCGACAACTTGTGATTTTATCTAAATTTCGATAAAATTATGACCAATTCCGACAAGGTTAATGAAATGAGACAGATTTCTTCAATTGCGATAAGTTTGGCCAATTGCGATGAAACATTTGAACAATTGCGATAACTTTGACCAATTGCGACGGAACATTGAACAATTGTGATAACTTGAAACAATTGAGATGAAGCTTTAATTTCGATAAAACTTAGTCCAATTTCGATGAAATTTTGAATTTCTATGAGTTTTGTGCAATTGCGACAAAGTTATCCAATTGTGATGGATTTTGCAATTTCGATAATTTCGTATACAAGAAATTTTGATAAAAACTGTAGACATACATTTTCTTGTGAATCTTTATCGAAATTCGTTTCCTGCCCAAATTTGATTAAACCACATGTTACAACATAATTCATGAACACATTTAGACAATTCCAATAATAATTTATCTATATTGAAGACACAGTTTTGCAATTTCAATAAACCCCTTTACAATTCATGTCGAAATTTAGTTTAATGGATTAGATGTGTATGTGTATGGATCAAATGAGTTCCTATGATGATGCTAAGCACAATGGACTGCATTTTAACACCTTTTAGCCATGAATCAAAAAGTTGAGACCTGAACGTGTTCATCTTAAACCCTAAACATCAAAATTGATTTAAACGTGTTTCTGGGCACAAATTGATGGTCAAATTATGTTACTTAACATGTAAGAACACTATCCCACCCATTTAATTGGACCAAAACATTTTGATATGATTTCCCCCAATTCATACGTATGAACCCTAATTCAAAAAATCATCAATTGATGTTTCTGGGTATAATTAAACACTCATAACATGTTAAACACTTGATATTAATCATAACCCACCACAAAAATTAACCATAAACACATCCAAACGATTTCCCTCAAATCGTATTAAACCCTAAACCTTAAAAATTAAAATTTGATCGATTGAGCCATTGGATCGTTAAGATATTAAAAGCCAATTCTTAAAATTGCACAAAGATCATGAAACAACTTACGATTTTGAGATTGAAAGCACGGATTGGTCAAATGATTTTCGTTCGTTGATCTTGGTGGGTGTAGAAATAAATGTTTATGATAAGTGCAGTAATTGCAGTCATTTTTTGATTTTGTTAAAAATTGAAGTTTCAACTCTTGACATGTTTAGTCCCTTAACTCCAAATTTTGCATTTATGGTCCTCTACTTACAAAAGTTTAGACACACTCAACAATTAATTGATGAAAACAATTTTCAATACTCCCCTTCGACTTTAGAATATATAAAATATTTTGAGATCAAGGAGGGTATTACGAGGATAGTTTTACCAACACATTTTGCAAACAACATCTTTTTGGAAATATGCAAGTACAAATTTTAACGAAAATATAAAAAATTTGAATTTCATACTCCCCCTCAACACTTGTTCCGAAAAAAATGGTTAATTTATTTAAAAGAACAAGATGTTGATGGAAATTTCGTACTTGCATTTTTTTTAAGAGAAAAAATGTAAAATCTTTTTGTTGATTTTTAAATTTTTAAATTTTTGTATTTTGTTTTTGATATAAATATTTACAAAATTGTTGATGTTGACTTTTTCAGATATTTGGAGAAAGTTTTCCAATCATCGGATCAAACATCGCATACCAATTTGGTGAACTAACTCCAAAAATCTTGCATGAGGCAAGGCTTGGTGAATAGGTCGGCTAATTGGTATTGT
The DNA here is from genome assembly GCA_021014915.2 of Artemisia tridentata subsp. tridentata. Lineage (NCBI taxonomy): Eukaryota > Viridiplantae > Streptophyta > Magnoliopsida > Asterales > Asteraceae > Artemisia > Artemisia tridentata. The sequence goes on from CP139506.1 coordinate 203,059,736, forward strand.
GTACCCACAACGTATAATTCAACTGTACCCTTTTCAACATGCTCCTTGATAAAGTGATATCTGAGAGCGATACGTTTTGATTTTGAATGTTGAGTAGTGTTGCAGGAGATGGCAATGGCACTCTTGGAGTCACAGTACATCGGGATTTTGTTGAATACATAGCCGTAGTCCATGAGTTGTGATCTCATCCAAATGACTTGAGCATAACATGCTGACATGGCAACGTATTCTTCCTCTGTTGATGACAATGAAGTGCAATCCTGCTTCTTTGATTGCCATGATACGAGCTTATCTCTGAGAAACTGAACACCACCAGAATTACTTTTTCGTGTATCTAAACAACCTGCATGATCAGCATCGGAAAAGGATATTAGTTCAAAACCAGAATCCTTCAGATACCAGATCCCCAAGTGAATGGTTCCCTTTATGTATCGAAGGATTCTTTTAGCCTTAGAGAGGTGTCTTTCAGTTTGGTTTGACTGATAACGGGAGCATAAATATACGGAAAATACTATATCAGGTCTATTGGCTGTTAGATACATGAGAGACCCAATAATACTTCGGTATTTTGTTTGGTCAACTGGTGTCCCATGTAAATCAGCATCCAGCTTTGGTGATGAGGCAGATATAGGGGTATTATAAGTATCACAACTTGTCATGCCATGTTTCTTTAAAATCTCAAGAGCATATTTGGACTGGTTTAGAAAAATACCATGGGGGGATTGATGAACTTGAAGTCCTAAGAAGAACTTTAGTTCACCCATCATGGACATATCAAAGTTTTGTTTCATGAGTCTTGCAAAAGCATTTGAGTACTTTTTATGTGTTGAACCAAAAATGATGTCATCAACATAAATTTGAACAATTAAAATGTCCTCCCCATGTCTTTGAATAAACAGTGTGGGATCAACTGATCCTTTGGTAAAGTGATTAGCAAGTAAAAATGCGGACATTTTTTGGTACCATGCCCTCGGGGCTTGTTTAAGGCCGTAAAGGGCTTTCTTGAGTCTCTACACATGATTAGGTTGATCTGGATCGATGAAGCCCTCTAGTTGAGTGACATACACTTCTTCACGGAGTTGACCACTTATAAATGTAGTTTTCACGTCCATTTGATAAACAATGATGTTCTTGTGGGCAGCATACGCCAGAAACATTCGGACAGCTTGAAGTCTAGCCAATGGTGCAAAGGATTCTTCAAAATCAATTCCTTCTTCTTGGCTGAAGCCTTTGGCAACTAGACGAGATTTGTTACGAATTACTGTTCCATTAGCATCAAGTTTGTTTTTCCAAATCCATTATAGTCCGACAACATAGACTCCATCGGGTCTTTCTACCAATTCCCAGACTTCAAGACGTTTGAATTGATCAAGTTCTTCTTGCATTGATTCAATCCAACTGTCATAATTCATTGCTTCTTTAATGTTCTTTGGTTAAGCTTGACTGACGGTAAGAGCATAAATGCAGGTTTCACCATCCGTGTGAAGTCTTTGTCGTGTCATGACTGGATTATCTGGATTACCAATCACATTTACTAAGGGATGATCTTTTGTCCATTTGTGTGTTGAAGGGTAATGTTGATAAAGAGTGTGCATATTAGACGGATCCAAGTTGCATGTGGACGACTCTGCAATATCTGGAATGGTTGGAGCCGGAGCAAATGGATTGAAGAAGGCATTTCTGTCATAATCTGCAGGTATGGGTACTTCTTGTTCAGGTTGATCATCAGTTGTATTTTCAGTGTATGAAGCTATTTGTTCTACTATTTTCGGAGATTCAATTGGAGGTGCATTTGTTGCAATGGTTGTAGTTGTTGGTGCAGGTGTATCAGGTATAGGAATATTATCAGGTGGTACAGTGGAAACATTAGATACATCTGGTGCACGACATGCAAATTAATCGTCAAACAACGGAGCAAACAGGGTTTCCAATTCTTGATGGTTTAGCGAAAGAGGTTCAGCTGATTGATCAGGAAAGTTTAGACGGTTGGTTGCGGGTCCTAAGCTGTTTTGCTCAGAAGCCATTTCCGTCAGTTCATCGAAATTAGCATGAATGGTTTCCACGATTACTCTAGTACGACGATTCCAGATGCGAAAACCTTTAGAGGTTTCACAGTATCCAATGAACACACCGATGTCAGCTTTAGCTTTGAGCTTGCCAAGGTCTTCACGATCATTATTTGGGTAACAAAGAGCACCAAATAGATGAAAGTATTTTATATTTGGTTTTCGATTATAGACAAGCTCATAAGGTGTTTTGCGGTGGCATTGGTTGATCATACAACGGTTTTGAGTATAGCATGCAGTCGAGACAGCTTCAACCCATAAGTAATCCGGAAGTTGAGCATTAATCAACATCGTTCTTGCAGCTTTCACTAATGTCCTGTTGCGTATTTCAACAACCCCATTATGTTTTGGACTTCTTGCAATGGATGTTTGATGTTTAATTCATACTTCTTCAAAATACAATCGAAGAGTTTGATTCTTGAATTCAGTACCGTTGTTTGTTCTAACTTTTCTGACCGTATTACGAAGCTGAACTTGTATTTTCTTGAGAAAGGTGATGATCATATGAGGAGCTTGATCTTTACTTCTGAGAAAATATACCCAATTCCATCTAGATTAGTCATCAACGATTACAAGAATGTAGCGTTTGCCGTTAATTGTCTACACGCGCATCGGGCCACACAAATACATGTGAAGTAGTTGTAGAACATGATCAGTATTGGGTTCTGTTTTAGAGGGAAAGTGTGCACGAGTGCTTTTTCCTTGTTCACATGCTGGACATAAGTGATCTTTCGAAAAATAGAATCGTGGAAGACCGTCAACCAGCTTGTGACGTGCAAGTTCACTCATGGTTTTGAAGTTCAAATGAGAAAGTCGTTTGTGCCATAACCATGATTTTGTCGAAGTTGCTTTGGAGAGCAGATATATTGGAGAAGAAGCAATCATATCAGACATTGAGATTGTGTAAAGACTTGTTCTACAAGTGCCTGACATTAGATCATTTCCTTGTAAATCACGAACGAAGCATGTTTTCTCCCTAAATGCTACTTCCAAATCCCCATCACTGAATTGCCCGACTGAGAAAATATTGTGACCAAGGCCTTCGACATAATACATACGACTAATTTCGATGTTGCCATTGACGTAATCTCCATAGCCCATGATAGCAGCGAAGTGATCGTTCCTAAATCTGACAGTGCCAATGAACTTTGTAACAAAGTTTACTAACAGTTTGAGATTGCCTGTCATATGTCGGGTACAACCGCTATCAATAATCCATAGAACGATTTGGATCACCTACGGCACACGAAGACGACGAAGGTGGAATAATGGTAAGGGTGGAACCCAAAGAATTGGTGGGTTCCGTTGGGTTAGAAGAACACACATTAACAATTTTAGGTATCATTTAAAACTATGTGTCATTTGTAACTAACGTTGCCATGTCCAACTATTTCGTGATTTTGTCTTAGTGAATTCGCTAGGTGATTGCACTATCTTAGGATTTGTATTCGCAACTATGGGAGTATCTAAGGCATTTTGAGAAACTACAACTGGTGGTTTTCCTAGCACAGACTTAGAAGCATTAGTGGGCCTAGAGGTATTGCCAGCTGTAACTTTCCTATTACGAGATAAAAGAGATTTTGCAACACATTTCATATGATCACCAGATAACATGCTTTTTCGATAGAAAACACAAGAAACATTAACGTTTAAAACATTTAAAGTCTGAGCATTCGTTACTTCGATATTAGAATCATAAGTTTTTAAGTTCGAATCTAAATCAGAAGCAACATGTGTTTTATTCAAATTCCTAAGTTGATCTTCTACATCTGGGGCTTCTAGTTTCCCGCTTCTACATTGCCAGATCCTATTCTTCCATTTGTTGCTCTTATGCTTTGATCTGCTAATGCTAGTAGTGGTGACTATTCCTGTAGAAGTGGAAGGAATCAAATTAGTGGTCTGATTTATGTTAGTAACGTTCTGCCTAGATGTGGTGTCTAGCTTGTACATTCCTGGTGCCATCACATTTGTGTTAACAGATTTTCCTTTTTCTTATAATTGGAGTTTCTCTTGTAATTCAATGATGACGTGTTTCTGATCCTGTAGTCTCATATCAAGATCTCTATTTGAGCGAACAGTGGCTTCACAATCTTTCCTACAGTCAGCGTTTTTTTCAAAGAGTTGAGAACGAGTCTTTTTCAAAGAGTCATACATTGTTTTGTATTCATTTTTTAAATTCTCAATTTCTTTTTCATATTTGAGCACTTGACATTGTTAGATTGCATTCTCATCATCAAAATTTTTAACTTTTGTGGACAAATTGTTTTCAAAACCCAGATTTTCTTTTTGGTGTTGTAAGGCTAATTCAAAATCAATGCTTTGAGCCTCACACCATTGAAGTTTATGTTTTAGTTGAAAATTATGTTTTGAAAGTTGACTCTGAACATCATCATTTTGTTGAATGATTCTCATATTATCAGCTTTTAAAATCTCAACCTCGTGTCTCAACTTTTCATCCTCAGAACTATGGTCAGTAATAAGCACAGAATTACAAGACTCATAAATAGAATTCATGATCACCGAGATAATTTCAGAACTGAGAACATCTTCTAAGAGTCGATTTGCTTCATTTTGAAGAATTTTGTTTCTACGTTTTTGTTTGGAAATTGAATTTTCAGTTGTATTGAAAATGTTCATCATAGATGACACTTCATTTTGTAGTTCCCGTTCTTAGTGTGTTGCACAAAGACGCAAATGTTGGACATGAGGTGAAAATTGTGTTTGAAAAATTTGTCTCTGTTTTTTTGCGTAAGCAGATTGAAAAGTTGAAACAGTTATCTCAGAATTACGTTCGATTGCTTGTTCCAAAAATTTGATTTCTTCCATAAACGTGTCAAAATAGCGTAGTACAAGGCAACATTTTGGTAATGGTTGAATTTCACCAGAGGATGGCAAACGGCCGTTTATTTGTGTAACTGGTTTAACGGGACCAACATCAGAAGTAGATTCATGAATTTGAGTGATAAACCAATGTTATTCTGTTTTTTTCTTTTGAGGAACAAAAGTGTCAAAAATATTAGGCAATTTTGAGTAACCAAATGATTTATTAAACTTAACATTTCTCATTTTTGATCGACTCTCGTCTTCCTGTTCCTGTTCTTCCTCACAGTTATATACAACAACACGCATAATTGAATCATCAATGAAATGTTCTGCACCATACAACTTCGGATTTTCCTTGAGTACTCTGTTTAGAAAACGTGGTTTATCGTCACCAAGAGCAAAACCATAACCTTGGGGATTTTGCTTTAAAGTAAACTTTTGAATTGTTGTTACAGACTTACCAGTTTTGTAAACAACTTTTTGAAACTCTTTTAATTTTCTTTCCAAATCTACGATTTCATCAAGATAAGAATCAATTCGTTTCCTAGACACTTGTTTATGTTCAGAAAAACTAGCTTGACAAGTTGACAATTCCGTTTTTTTTTTTTTTGAAAGTTCAGAATTGAGGTGTTCAACTTGTTGTTTGAATTCAAATTTTTCTTGTTCCATTTGAGAAACCAAGTTATTTTTGGAAGCGACTAACTCTCGTAGTTGATGTTGTAACTCTTGTTCTTTGACGTACGCATTTTGAAAAGCAACTTCAAAACTTTGTTCTCGTTTAGCTTGTGTTTCAAAATTATTGAGTTGTGTTTTAGAGAACTCAAGATCCGCAGTTAATGATGCAATTGTGGCTTTTAATTTCATTACATTTCTCAACTTGGGATTGGGTGGTCATAAGCAAGGTCATGAGTTCTGGATCTAGATCAGATGAAGTTTCAATCTGTTCAAGTTGATCATTGTTAAGGTCCTCAATTGGATCATCAAATGTAACAACAGGGTTAATTTGATCATCTTCTTGAAGAGTTAGCAATGAATCGTCTTGAATAAATTGCTGCTTGTCTGACGCAGATGCAGATGGAGATACCAGTTCATGTATGAGACATATATTTGGATCGGGTACCTGAGACAAGCCATCAGTATCATAGACTGGGCCTGTGTCACTCATGTGAAGTTCCTGCATGTTTGCCATCAACATAACTGCTGCATTAGCTTCCAAGTCTTCCATATCATCATCTGAGTAAGCATTTGCCATGAAACTGTTTTCTTTGTCAGTGAGATTTCCACCAGCTTCGTCCTTAAGTGCAAGAAATAATGCTTGTTTGTGAAAAACACTGCCTATGGTTCTTGGTTTTGGACATGCATTAGCCAGATGACCCTTACCATTACAGTTGTAGCACCTGATTCCCGTATTCGCATTTGATGAATTTCTAGTTTCAACAATTTCAACCCTTCTTTGAGAAGCACCTGCATTGTTCCTATTTCCACCAGCTGTGTTAAACACTTTGTCCATTTCCTGAATTACCCGCGTAACCTACAGAGCCCATCTGACGTCCATAAGTACGATTCTGTACTTCCACCCGTCCATCTTGTATAACAGCTTGATTCCTTGTGTTAGATGAAGTACGGAGACGATTGTTGGATTTGCTTGAGAATTTGCTGAAGGCTCGAGCAATGGGAGCAAATCCTTGATTTAGTGAGTTGAATGCATCGTCGTCCTCATCATTTGTTTGTGTGTAGAACATGGAATCTAAGTTGTTGTATGGAACTGGTTGAGTGTCAGTTGATTGATGTAATGAATCATATGGAACGATTTGGGTTGAATGTGATTGTTGAGGGTAAGCAAAGTGATTAGGTGGTGGATATGGAGCACAATAGGAATGAGCCATAAGTGTTAGTGAATTTGAAGGTGTAAGCATGCCACGCATAGCTCGATCTTTGTCAACCTCGGTATGATGGTACTTCAAATAGTCATGCAATAATCCATACTTCGCATTATGAAGATTTTTGGCTTGAAGAACAAATGTGACATACTTTTTCCAATCAGGACCTAGAAAATTGAAAAACTTCGTGTTTATTGCAATCTTTGGCAAGATGATGTTGTGTTTGTCCAAGTCATTAATGATGTTTGTGAATCGATGGTAATAAGACTCAAGTATCTACCCTGGATCAATCATGAACATTTCATATTCGAGATAAAGTTTGTATTCCATGTTTTCTTGGTTAAGTTCGGTGCCTTCCATCAAGAAATGTATATGTTCCCACATGTCCTTTGTAGTTTTCTGAGCATCAACGATTCAGAGAATTGGATTAGGTATACCCAGAGCAATATACTCCATTGCAAGTTCATCAGCTTCACGGTGAAGAATTTGTTCTGCTGTTAGTTGATTCTCAGGAAGGGTGGTAACAGTTTCAGGACTTGGAGGAATGGCTTGTGGATCACCAGGAACAGTTGTTGTTGGCATTTGGAAAGGACCTTCCAGTATAACCTTCTTCATATATTTGCCATGAGGTTTTCGGAGTTCGATGAACCTAAAGAATCGACTTGCCCATTGAACATAATTTCCAGGAGTGAGCATTGGAGGTCTTTCAAGTGATCCAGCTTCATGAATTGATTGTTGGCTACTGATTGCCGCACACATTTGAGCAAACCAATGTGGTTCTTTAGATGGAGGAGGAAATGTAGTTAATGATTGCATTGCAAATTGTGGTGGAAAGTATGATTGTTGTTGAGGGAATTGTTATTGTGGAAAGAATTGTTGTGGTTGCATGGGTTGCAGTTGCTGAGGATATGGTTGTTGTTGAGGATACTCCTGTTGCTGAGGATACTGCTGTTGCTGAGAATAATGTTGTTGCTGAGGATACTGCTGAGGAAAGTAGTTGAAATATGGTGGTTGAGATATGATTGTGATTGTTTAACTTGTGTTTTGTTAAAGTGGATCTTTTGAAGACAATTGAGAAGTGTGTTGTGGTAGATGAAGTTTGGTTTTGGTTAAATAGAAATTTAGATAAGTACTGTTCACTTTCAATTTCGATAACTACTATTCACTTAGAGTCCAATTGCGATAAACACAGTTCACTTTCAATTTCGATGAGCATTGTTCACTGATAGTCCAATTGCGATAAACACAATTCACTGGCTGATGAATTGCGATGATTTTTTTTCCAATTGCGATGGATTTGATGAATTGCGATGGAACTTGAACTTCAAATGAATTGCGATGAGAGTTGCAATTTCGACAGCAAGTTTGCAATTTCGATGAGTTATTGCAATTGCGATGACAATTTGCAATTTTGACAAGTTATTGCAATTGCGATGACAATGTGCAATTTCTATAGTATTTCACTAACTTATACAAGATAGGAGATTTCCACAAAGTCAAAGTATTTTCACAAGCTTATACAAGCTAGGAATATACTGAGTAAACCGTGAATCGTAATGAAGAGCTTTTGATGAATTGCGATAAAACCTTGATGTGAATTGCGATAAACCCTCAAGTGTGAATTGTGATGAACCCTTAAGTGTGAATTTCGATGAACCCTTAACTTGAATTGTGATAAAAGTACAGTTTTTAAAAGTCTCATTTTTTCAATGAAAAACAGCTTTTAATACAGTTTCTATTGATCAATAACCTTTAAAAACTCCTATATAATAAGAAAGTTTAAAGCTTTAATGTTTTAAAGGAAATTTGAGCAATTTCGATAAGGTGTAAATAAGTAAAACGATGATAAAAACTAGTGTAAAGCGAAAAGAACTTAACTTTTGACTCTAAATCAAACTCCTAAACACTATAGAATCCTTAACACTTTACAAGCGCAAGGGAGAAGTGCTAGAAATGAGATTTTGTCACAAAACCAAAACGTAAAATAAGAAAAAGCTACGATCTACACCTAAAGACACTACTCAATGATCTTTTGGCAATTGATACCACTTGTTAGGTCACCATAACAAATATAACACAAGAATAAATAAGAGAGAAATAAGAGATAGAAAGATAGTGGTCGATTATATCACAATATAAAATAACAAAGGTTTAGTAGCATATATGAATAACCAACACCTCACTATGTGAGGTTTACATTGTATTTATAGGCAAGGAGCTTGGGCAACGCCCCATGTGCTCTTGCTAAACATTTCCATACGGCCTATGGGCTTACTACTTGGGCCGTAGTCTTTTACAAACATATAAGCCATATAAAACTAAGCAGCCTATTACATAAGTAAATGACCAAGACTTGATACTAGTCACATGCATTCCCAACACTCTTCTCTCGTAGGGTAAGAAAACACCACCCCTTTTTCTTATTTCTTTTCTTTTAATCTAAAACGTATGAATCTATAAAACTTAAACGATTTCGTGGCTAAAAGTTATAAACAAACATTTTTATTAACAAACTCGTGTGGATCTAAACGTTTTACGCCAAAACTCGTTTGACTCGTTGCCAAGTCGACTCAACTCAGTGGGTTGAGTCAACTCGACCGAGTCAACTCACTGAGTTGAGTTGACTCATTAATGTTTATTGATTTTCGTACTATTTATGTGTTGTTGGCATCTTGTTTATTTGCTTTGATGTTTAACCGAATGGGTTTTGACCCAAGTGTGTCGAGTCATGACTCGTGCGAGTCACAACCATGATGTATTTTCTTATTTGAGTCTTTATGCTTGCGTCGTGATGATGGCATATAAGTTTCAGTCGAGTCGTGATGTGTTTGGTTTGGTTAACGCCTCGTAAGAGGTTGTTTGTGTTAACACTTAGGATACAAGACCACTAGGGTCGTGTAACACCCCCAATTTCGTGATATGCAGCGGAATTCAAATTGGGTGTTACTTCATGGCACAACAGTTGAATAGTAGAAAACGATCACCAATTTGGTCATTTTAAAAGATTTATCATTCGAATATCAGAGTTTACAAAATAAGGTCCCAATGGTTTCAAAATTTATTAAATAGGTTTTCGAATGATATTTATAGCCTTCATAAGTATCCGTGCTCCTCCGTGCCATCCGTGCTCATTATGGACCTGAGATAAATACATGCTAAAAGCGTCAACACAAAGGTTGGTGAGTTCATAGAGTTTGTAAGTAAAAACTGTTGATTTCCAAAATCAAAGAATTTGTGAGTTTATAGTAGTTGTAGATAAATAGTTGATTATCAAATCAAAGAGTGAGTAATACCATAGTGTTTATAGTTAAACCAATTGATTTTCAATAGTTCCTAAGTTTAGGTAATAATTGTAACAAATACAATTATTAATAAAATAAGCGGTGGGTTACGATATTATACACCCATAGTTGGTTTGTTATAAAATAATTGGTGGGTTAAGTTGTTATACACCCATAGTTGGTTTGGTTGCCCTAACTAGGTCAACACCAAATAGTTATTGTTTTGCCACGTAGTGATTTTCTGCTATATAGTGAAAACAAGTTCAAGTTTAATAAAATAGTAGTAATACTGTATCATGACTACAGTATCGTTCTATTGCTCTAAGCCTCATGACACTCAACGCTTAACAAGCATCAAAATGATGTAAAGTATAAAGGCCCTCGAGATGGGTATTTGCCAATATCCCATAAGTTTGTTCAAATAAAGTGCGCTTGGGTGGCTCATCCTAGCAGACCTAAACGGGGATTGTCAGTCCCAAATAGATCTATTCACAATTATTTACGTTCACTCGCAAGTGATTAAGGTTCATGATGTGAGGGACTTCGAACATGGCAATAAAGGTAAACTTAGGCAATAGTAAATCAAGTATAGCATACAGTTGAAAATCATTTGTGATCATGTTTATAGCAGGTATCTCTCCATGAGATATAAAAATGTATAAAGTGGATTTATAAACTCATAATAGTTTGTAGAGGTTTAAAAGTACTTTTATAATTAAAAGCAAGTATTACGTCTCAATAACGAGCAGAGCGTTTCATCAACTAAGTACGTTGTTTAAAATAAACCAGTAAAGTTTATATGTAAAGCGAACATGTATCGCCTTCAAAAGTAATTCAGAGTAGATAAAAGAGTAGTCTATGAAACTCACAGTAGTGTGTAAACAGTTAAGAGTACTTATGAAAGTAAAAGCATTGTATTTGAGCATGTATCTCCCCCAAAAGTAGTTCAAAACGTATAAAAGTAGGGGCTACGAACTCACCTTGGTAGAATGGTAGACAGAGTAAAGTAATGTCAGAAGTAGGATGAAAATGGCTCCAAACGACAACCTGAATAATATGGAAGTCTGAGATAAATCTGACTTATCGATGCACACAAAATGTGGTTGTGATAATATTTGCAAGCATTGGCTCTTGAAATAAGTATGAGAATATATACAATATATTCACATGAGAGTTAGCTCGAATATTGGATTAAGTATTATCGAAGGATAAATAAATACAAGTCGTATTGTATTTATTAGATTTGTTGGGTTTCGAAGTGTGAAGATATATATACAATATATATTTATTGAAGTGGTGGGTAAATAATATATTTGGACAAATATATTATTTGTAGTTTACGCGGAGGGGGTCGTCAAATAAATTGTATGTTAAACATATTCATCTAGGCGAAACTTGGTACCAATGTATAAGTTTATTAAGCTTACAAAAGTTTTAGAGCGCAAAGTGTCAAAGTATTAAGTTTAGGGATTGAAGTTGTAAAAGTAATATAAGTTTCAAAACTTATGAAAGTTTTAAGAAAAGTGTTAAATAGTTTGAAGTTGTGGGGTTAAATGGGTGAAATTTATGTAAGTCAGTAACTTATATAAGTTTCAAGAAAAGTGGCACCTTATTCGAATTTGAGGGATTGATATTGTCACATTGTATATAAGTTTCAATTTATAAAGGTTTTAAGAAAATGTGATAAGTGTTTGAAAATGAGGGATTAAAACTGCCAAAAGACTAAAGTTTCAAAAATAGCAAAATAGCAAAAATAGTAAAACTGTTCTAGTCCGGATTTCGAACCAAGGACCTCTCGCTCACAAACCAACGTCATAACCAACCAGCCACTAGGCTCATTCGTGTTATGGTTTAAAAGAAATATGGTTTTATTCGTTTCGTAGCTGAGTTGGATTTTGGTTTAAATAACTCAGCGTGAGCTAAATTTAAAACACATCACGCGCTCGCTTATTTCTTCTAGTTTTTATAAAGTAGCATTTGGTTTTTGTTAGTGAAACAAGAGAGCTTATACTCTTAGCTTATACATAAACTTTTGACTAAGCTTTTGGGTATTTGAGTGTGGTCTTTAACAAATGGGTCGTGTATATATATCGAGTACAAAGAGGGTTCAAAAGGTAGTATAAAACCGAATTAGACACGAGCTAAGCCATTAATCTGAGTGAGCATTTTTCCCAGATTGAGCCAAGACTTAATGTGTTTCTTATATACACTTCTCTTTTAGTTTATTTAGGTTCAAAATGATTGAAAACATTTCATGTTTTCATTTTAACGAAGCATGCATGCATGTCGAGAGTCACAAGCAGTTAGTGATGTTGTTTTTCTTAGTTTTAATGAAAGGTTTATAGCATGCATAAGCAAGGTTTTGTGACGTTAAATGTTTACTTCAAAACAAGGAATGTGCGTGTATTAAACGACTTAGCAAAAATGTAAATAAAGCATTAAAGAGAAGCTTACTGCACCTATAAAAGATGAGTCGAACCCTACTGTTCGAACAAGGTGGGAGCATAAGACCTCGCGACTTGATTGAGGGCACACCGAAGTTAGGTGAGAGACCTTGGGATGACTTGTACACACTTGGGATCACCTAGAATCCGGCTTGGTCTTCTCGTACAGAAGCAGTAAGCAAAGAATTTAAGAAGGTTGATTGAGTGAGTTTAATGTGATTTGGAGTGTGGAATGAGGTAATGTGGGGCGGGGTAGAATGCGATGTAGAGATCGGTGTCTTCTAAATGACTTGTGCTAATCGAATCATGACTCAACCCACATACTAGAATGTAACTTAGTTTTCTTGAATCATGAATTAAGCTAGGATTAAATGGCTAAGGCTTCCTTATTCACAATTATGTGGGCAGACTTAGAAATATATTTGGAAGGTGGGTTTGTATGTGAGATTGCATGGTGAGAGTTTAAGAGTGAAGTGTGAAGTGTGCTTGTGCTCTCCTTCGTATATATAGACCAAAAGAAAAGAGGATACTAGTTGTAAGTGGGTTTTCATTTGGATGTTAGTTCATGTACTTAATTGTTTGTTTGTTGTGGCATGAGAATGGGTAAGTTGAGTGTGGCAGTAGAGTTGAGTGTGTAAGAACTAATCATGATCTTTTGGGTTTTTGTTTGTTGTCTAAGAACCGAATTCCACAACAAATATAAAGGGTCGGTTTGGTTTTTGTAGCACGTGAGATTAAAAGAGTTGGATAATTTGTGAATTTGTCCTTGTGTAGTTCGTACAAAAGAAAGAAAACAAAGATTAATTATGCCTTGTTGTTGGCTTCTCATTTGGTGTATTCAAAGAAACTTTTTTAAAAAAAAAACGTGAACTAAGTTGCATTGAGTAAGTTGAGTGTGTCAGTGGCTCAATTGGTGGTGTTTCATGAATTTATTTATTCTCTTTAGTTTGTCTAGCACTTGATTCTTCAGTAAATATATATATTAGGGGTCGGTTTGGTTTGTAGCAAGTGGAGTTCAAGTGGGAAAGAAATTGCGAGGTCAATGGTGTGTGTAAGTTAGCAATATGATTGTGGTATTTGATTGTATTAGTCGGTATAAGAAAACAAGGGATAGTGACAAAACAAGTTTAAGGGAATTGTTTGGTTCGGTAGTGTATTCTCAGGGGTCAAACAAAGGTAGCAATGTGATCAAGGCCAAGTGTGGCTTACCTAAAGGTCGAGAAATATAGAAACTGTGATAAATAGAACTTGGCTTTAGTGTCGACTAGAATAATAATGATTAAGGGTTGGTTCGGGTTAGCTTGTGTAAGAGATAACTTGTGTCATAGCATGTGTAAGAGTTAGCACATGGTTTCTAGTCTTCTTCTTGTTATATTTAGCACAAAAGTCTCAAACATGTTTTACAATATATATACATGTCAATTTATATAGAGATAGTACAAGAGATTTATAAGTTTTAAACAAGTCTCCAAGTTCCCACACAAGCCTTTAACATAACTTAATTATTTAGTATGCATGTCGCACGGATACGTGTTGATGTGAAATGCCGAAGGTATAGAGGCCTTTTATGGGGTAACCTTTGAGTATTTAGGTGAGTTCAATGATGATACATAGTGAGGTTGTTAGAGAGTAGGAAACATGCAAGGTTCATTTAGAGTGTGTAAGTCACTCAAACGATGAGAGTTTATTATTGTTTTTGGTCGGCGTTCTCAACCAAAAGAAAGAAGACAAAATAGTTTTTGTGTTAATTTTAGTTGGCTCATTGGTTTATTTTATTAGCAATCATAGATTATCATAGTACGTACATGAGCTTGTCTCAAGGAATGTGAGAATTGTTACAACGTCCCGTTTAGTAATAATGTTGAATAAAAGCAAAAATTTAATCCGTAGAAACGGTTCATTAAACAGTGACGATAGATTAGTCTCCGTTCGCTATTTATAAATGGAAGGGAAATTTACGGGATGTTATAGTACCTACCCGTTAAACCGAATCCCGTCCCGGGATTCTAGTCTAAGGTGGTTGTCGGGGTTGTTTTGCTACTGAAATTACTCAATAATAGTAAGTGTAAGTCATTGGAATGAAGATTCTCGCATGATAGGTTGTTATGAAATCGTTTGTTGAGCGATCCTCTATACTAGGTGTTGAAAATAGTGTACGTATATACAAAGGATTTGAAGTCATATTTATTTACGTAGGAGATGAATTTATCATGGTACAAGTGATCATCAAAATTTTACAGTCAACTTGACTTGAGAAAATTCTCATTTTTGAATGAAGATTGTTATTTTATCGCGTTTTGAAAATAAACATGGTTCGTACTTTTGAAAATCAGAAATCTATGGGGGTAACCTTCCCGTTAAACAAGGAGTTTGTAAGTATTAGATTTTTAATAATGAGGATTAATGAATGTAAAGAAAGTTGTTGAACTTCAGCTTTTGTAAAGAAAAGCTTGTTAACTAAAGTTTTAAGTGACCACACAGAATCGGTTCCAAGTTTTTTTTTTTTTTTTTTTTTTTTTTTTTTTTTTTTTTTTTTTTTTTTAAAGGTCAAATGATAAACAAGGGTGCGTTAGGTTACTGTAGCCATGGGCTGAGGACTAATGTTTCAAGAGTAAGTTTAGTTTGGCGAATATGAAATGTTGAACACACGTTCCATGACATATATGGTTACGAGGTAGTTTCGAGATCATCAAAATCTCATATAATGCCTGAGAGTTTTGAGAGGGCGTTAGGAGATTCACAATTTCCTAGAGATTGAGTAGTCTAATCGTACGGAAAGTGTTATTCATACGTGGCGTGTTCATGATTTTTTTTTAAGTCATGGAGTGGCGTGTTTAACGCGATCTGTTCCTGCCTCTTGCGTTGAAATGCGAAAGCCAAAGTAAAAAATTTTTTTACCACGTATCCTAGAACTAGTTGCTAGTTTTAATAGACACAAATTTTGAAAGTTTTACCGTTTGAATACAAACGGTTATATTTCTCAAAATAAAATAAAATAATTGAAAAATATTTTTCAAACCCTTATAAATACCATTGGCATGCTTGTGTTATCCCTACACACACAATCAATGGCTTGTAAGCTACCACATACCGCTGAATAATTTCAATTGTTTATCAAGGCAGAAACTGAGGGTAGTGACGTGGATCGTCAAAATGCTATTGTGAAGGTCATCCTGCAGTTTGAGGCTATGAAGCAACTGAAACGACGACTTAGAGAAAGCTACGCCATGTGCACAGACATTTCAGATGATAGGAAGTATGTGATCGACACTTTTTTGTATGATGAATATTGTAAGGACGCTGCTGTCATCGAATCGCTGTGGGCTTGTGTTCATCAGATAGAGAACCAGATTTCCAACAAGGTCCGTTGGAGTTTTGAAGAGAATGTTGAAGCTGCTAGGGTTGAACAACAACAACAACAACAACAAAATCCACCACCACCACAACAGCAACAACAACCACAACTACAACAAGGTGCATCAAGTTCATCTACACCAAGGGTGGTTGTGCAACAACAACATTTGCCTCATCTGGATCACTTCCAGCCAAGTTTCGAGGAAAATGTGGCAGTTGATGATGGTGGTTGGACTTCTGACATGGAGCGGGATCTGAGCAGGTTGGAAGGTCAATGGGAAGAAGAGAAATTGGCGAGCTTTGATCCTTATGATGATGGTTATCATTTCAACAACTCTCAAACCTGGGATCATCCGGACTACCTTTGAAGTCTAGGTTTATGTTTATGTGATGTTTTAATCCAGTATCGTTTGTAATGTTTAAGTATTTCTGTCAAGTTTATTTGAATAATATGGTGTTTGAATTTAATTGAGATTACTGTAGAATTTACTGTGCCCGAGGTTGAAATATAGGGATCACTGTATCACTTACAGTGTCCAAGAAAAGTAGAGGCCACTGTATTTACTTACAGTGTCTGCTAAGGAGAATAGATACCACTAGAGTTTTGTGATAAATTCAAAGTGGCAAGACTTAAGGTTACGAAATAATTTTTGAGACCATTGTAATCACATACAATGTCTGGGAGTTTAGAGGGAACATCGTGAAATTCACAACGTTAGAGGAACAATTAAGACCATTGTGTAGTTCATAATGTCTTAATAGTGGATGGAACTATTGTAATCTCATGTGAATTTTACTATTTCCATAGTTAACATAAATTGGAAAAATTTCTTTTGGAATGACTATTGTTATTCTTTTATGGTTTGAAATTACACATGGTTTCCAATTATAAGGATCTGTGCGGGTAACCTACCCGTTAAACAAAAGAGTTTTGTTGATAACAGATCCTTACATAGAGATATTTGGATGGGGATTGGGTATATGTAGAGAAAATTGCTGAATCTCAGCTTTAGGAGATGAGAAATCTTGTTTGTCCTTGTGTGAGGAATAGTGAACGCAAGCGGCTAGAATAGTAGCCTCACTGCTACTCCTCTATATATATGCCGGATTTCACTCCTCATCACCCACACTTCTCTCATCAAACATTTTCAAAATGTCTTACACCTACACCGTTCTTGTAATTATGTACGCTGCTGCAGCCATTTCCTTGGCTTACGTCCCAGATGAAGATCTGGAGTCCCTGGCCGAGGTCATAGCGCTTCTTATAGCACTCGTGGTTTTGGCCGTCAGCGCAGATGAAATATGGGGGTAAGAGATAGTATTATGATAGGAGTGTCGCTTTGAACTCGTTTAATAACACCATGTATTAATGTTTTATTGCATTAATAACTTGTGTATTCTTGTCGTACAGAATATTCGGGGTGTTGCACCCAGTCGTGGTTCTTGCTCTTGCTGGTGTAGTGGTGTTTTTCATTGGCATAGCGGGTCAACCGATTGGTGATGTTATGCCTTTCTTAGTGATATTTGTAATGTTAGCATTACCAATGCTAATCATATCATTATGTATCAATATTTACGGTTTCTAATGAGAGTTATGCTGTGAGTTTGGTGAATTTTTCGTGATTATCGGTTTCATACTCGTGTCACTACAGATATAAATAAGCCCACTTATTTATAATTCGTTATTTACATAGAGAGGCGTCCCAAACAATGTAAATAAGGAAATATAAACTTATGGTTCGGCGCTTTGCAATTTCTTTATTTAAATAAAAGGCATCCCAATCATCCAAATAAAGACATTGTAAAACATCCTACTTAAGAATTTCTGATTTAACACTCGTACTAATCCACAAAATAATCCATGCGCGGATTTTTCGGAAATACAGGAAAAGTATTTCACGCGTATCTATAAAGATATGAGTAAGATAATTAGGGATAGTTGGTGCGGTATTCGAAATAGTTGGTGAGTATGTATGACAATATATTCGAGTGTTGATGTAGCAAAACTATCTAGAAGTCACATAAGCGTCTGGCGGATGGTAAGCACGGAGAGCGAAAGGCTATAAAATATTTTGTTTGTAAAAGTAGTTATAGTTCGGACCTCATTTAGACCCGTTTCTCTATAACTGTAGCTCTGATACCAATCTGTAACACCCCCAATTTCGTGATATGCAGCGGAATTCAAATTGGGTGTTACTTCATGGCACAACAGTTGAATAGTAGAAAACGATCACCAATTTGGTCGTTTTAAAAGATTTATCATTCGAATATCAGAGTTTACAAAATAAGGTCCCAATGGTTTCAAAATTTATTAAATAGGTTTTCGAATGATATTTATAGCCTTCATAAGTATCCGTGCTCCTCCGTGCCATCCGTGCTCATTATGGACCTGAGATAAATACATGCTAAAAGCGTCAACACAAAGGTTGGTGAGTTCATAGAGTTTGTAAGTAAAAACTGTTGATTTCCAAAATCAAAGAGTTTGTGAGTTCATAGTAGTTGTAGATAAATAGTTGATTATCAAATCAAAGAGTGAGTAATACCATAGTGTTTATAGTTAAACCAATTGATTTTCAATAGTTCCCAAGTTTAGGTAATAATTGTAACAAATACAATTATTAATAAAATAAGCGGTGGGTTACGATATTATACACCCATAGTTGGTTTGTTATACAATAATTGGTGGGTTAAGTTGTTATACACCCATAGTTGGTTTGTTTTCCCTAACTAGGTCAACACCAAATAGTTATTGTTTTGCCACGTAGTGATTTTCTGCTATATAGTGAAAACAAGTTCAAGTTTAATAAAATAGTAGTAATACTGTATCATGACTACAGTATCGTTCTATTGCTCTAAGCCTCATGAAACTCAACGCTTAACAAGCATCAAAATGATGTAAAGTATAAAGGCCCTCGAGATGGGTATTTGCCAATATCCCATAAGTTTGTTCAAATAAAGTGCGCTTGGGTGGCTCATCCTAGCAGACCTAAACGGGGATTGTCAGTCCCAAATAGATCTATTCACAATTATTTACGTTCACTCGCAAGTGATTAAGGTTCATGATGTGAGGGACTTCGAACATGGCAATAAAGGTAAACTTAGGCAATAGTAAATCAAGTATAGCATACAGTTGAAAATCATTTGTGATCATGTTTATAGCAGGTATCTCTCCATGAGATATAAAAACGTATAAAGTGGATTTATAAATTCATAATAGTTTGTAGAGGTTTAAAAGTACTTTTATAATTAAAAGCAAGTATTACGTCTCAATAACGAGCAGAGCGTTTCATCAACTAAGTACGTTGTTTAAAATAAACCAGTAAAGTTTATATGTAAAGCGAACATGTATCGCCTTCAAAAGTAATTCAGAGTAGATAAAAGAGTAGTCTATGGAACTCACAGTAGTGTGTAAACAGTTAAGAGTACTTATGAAAGTAAAAGCATTGTATTTGAGCATGTATCTCCCCCAAAAGTAGTTCAAAACGTATAAAAGTAGGGGCTACGAACTCACCTTGGTGGAATGGTAGACAGAGTAAAGTAATGTCAGAATTAGGACGAAAATGGCTCCAAACGACAACCTGAATAATATGGAAGTCTGAGATAAATCTGACTTATCGATGCACACAAAATGTGGTTGTGATAATATTTGCAAGTATTGGCTCTTGGAATAAGTATGAGAATATATACAATATATTCACATGAGAGTTAGCTCGAATATTGGATTAAGTATTATCGAAGGATAAATAAATACAAGTCGTATTGTATTTATTAGATTCGTTGGGTTTCGAAGTGTGAAGATATATATACAATATATATTTATTGAAGTGGTGGGTAAATAATATATTTGGACAAATATATTATTTATAGTTTACGCGGAGGGGTTCGTCAAATAAATTGTATGTTAAACATATTCATCTAGGCGAAACTTGGTACCAATGTATAAGTTTATTAAGCTTACAAAAGTTTTAGAGCGCAAAGTGTCAAAGTATTAAGCTTAGGGATTGAAGTTGTAAAAGTAATATAAGTTTCAAAACTTATGAAAGTTTTAAGAAAAGTGTTAAATAGTTTGAAGTTGTGGGGTTAAATGGGTGAAATTTATGTAAGTTAGTAACTTATATAAGTTTCAAGAAAAGTGGCACCTTATTCGAATTTGAGGGATTGATATTGTCACATTGTATAGAAGTTTCAATTTACAAAGGTTTTAAGAAAATGTGATAAGTGTTTGAAAATGAGGGATTAAAACTGCCAAAAGACTAAAGTTTCAAAAATAGCAAAATAGCAAAAATAGTAAAACTGTTCTAGTCCGGATTTCGAACCAAGGACCTCTCGCTCACAAACCAACGTCATAACCAACCAGCCACTAGGCTCATTTGTGTTATGGTTTAAAAGCAATATGGTTTTATTCTTTCGTAGCTGAGTTGGATTTTGGTTTAAATAACTCAGCGTGAGCTAAATTTAAAACACATCACGCGCTCGCTTATTTCTTCGAGTTTTTATAAAGTAGCATTTGGTTTTTGTTAGTGAAACAAGAGAGCTTATACTCTTAGCTTATACATAAACTTTCGACTAAGATTTTGGGTATTTGAGTGTGGTCTTTAACAAATGGGTCGTGTATATATATCGAGTACAAAGAGGGTTCAAAAGGTAGTATAAAACCGAATTAGACACGAGCTAAGCCATTAATCTGAGTGAGCATCTTTCCCAGATTGAGCCAAGACTTAATGTGTTTCTTATATACACTTCTCTTTTAGTTTATTTAGGTTCAAAATGATTGAAAACATTTCATGTTTTCATTTTAACGAAGCATGCATGCATGTCGAGAGTCACAAGCAGTTAGTAATGTTGTTTTTCTTAGTTTTAATGAATGGTTTATAGCATGCATAAGCAAGGTTTTATGACGTTAAATGTTTACTTCAAAACAAGGAATGTGCGTGTATTAAACGACTTAGCAAAAATGTAAATCAAGCGTTAAAGAGAAGCATACTGCACCTATAAAAGATGAGTCGAACCCTACTGTTCGAACAAGGTGGGAGCATAAGACCTCGCGACTTGATTGAGGGCACACCGAAGTTAGGTGAGAGACCTTGGGATGACTTGTACACACTTGGGATCACCTAGAATCCGGCTTGGTCTACTTGTACAGAAGCAGTAAGCAAAGAATTTAAGAAGGTTGATTGAGTGAGTTTAATGTGATTTGGAGTGTGGAATGAGGTAATGTGGGGCGGGGTAGAATGCGATGTAGAGATCGGTGTCTTCTAAATGACTTGTGCTACTCGAATCACGACTCAACCCACATACTAGAATGTAACTTAGTTTTCTTGAATCATGAATTGAGCTAGGATTAAATGGCTAAGGCTTCCTTATTCACAATTATGTGGGCAGACTTAGAAATATATTTGGAAGGTGGGTTTGTATGTGAGATTGCATGGTGAGAGTTTAAGAGTGAAGTGTGAAGTGTGCTTGTGCTCTCCTTCGTATATATAAACCAAAAGAAAAGAGGATACTAGTTGTAAGTGGGTTTTCATTTGGATGTTAGTTCATGTACTTAATTGTTTGTTTGTTGTGGCATGAGAATGGGTAAGTTGAGTGTGGCAGTAGAGTTGAGTGTGTAAGAACTAATCATGATCTTTTGGGTTTTTGTTTGTTGTCTAAGAACCGAATTCCACAACAAATATAAAGGGTCGGTTTGGTTTTTGTAGCACGTGAGATTAAAAGAGTTGGATAATTTGTGAATTTGTCCTTGTGTAGTTCGTACAAAAGAAAGAAAACAAAGATTAATTATTCCTTGTTGTTGGCTTCTCATTTGGTGTATTCAAAGAAACTTTTAAAAAAAAAAACGTGAACTAAGTTGCATTGAGTAAGTTGAGTGTGTCAGTGGCTCAATTGGTGGTGTTTCATGATTTTATTTATTCTCTTTAGTTTGTCTAGTACTTGATTCTTCACTAAATATATATATTAGGGGTCGGTTTGGTTTGTAGCACGTGGAGTTCAAGTGGGAAAGAAATTGCGAGGTCAATGGTGTGTGTAAGTTAGCAATATGATTGTGGTATTTGATTGTATTAGTCGGTATAAGAAAACAAGGGATAGTGACAAAACAAGTTTAAGGGAATTGTTTGGTTCGGTAGTGTATTCTCAAGGGTCAAACAAAGGTAGCAATGTGATCAAGGCCAAGTGTGGCTTACCTAAAGGTCGAGTAATATAGAAACTGTGATAAATAGAACTTGGCTTTAGTGTCGACTAGAATAATAATGATTAAGGGTTAGTTCTGGTTAGCTTGTGTAAGAGATAACTTGTGTCATAGCATGTGTAAGAGTTAGCACATGGTTTCTAGTCTTCTTCTTGTTATATTTAGCACAAAAGTCTCAAACATGTTTTACAATATATATACATGTCGATTTATATAGAGATAGTACAAGAGATTTATAAGTTTTAAACAAATCTCCAAGTTCCCACACAAGCCTTTAACATAACTTAATTATTTAGTATGCATGTCGCACGGATACGTGTGTATGTGAAATGCCGAGGTATAGAGGCCTTTTATGGGATAACCTTTGAGTATTTAGGTGAGTTCAATGATGATACATAGTGAGGTTGTTAGAGAGTAGGAAACGTGCAAGGTTCATTTAGAGTGTGTAAGTTACTCAAACGATGAGAGTTTATTATTGTTTTTGGTCGGCGTTCTCAACCAAAAGAAAGAAGACAAAATAGTTTTTGTGTTAATTTTAGTTGGCTCATTGGTTTATTTTATTAGCAATCATAGATTATCATAGTACGTACATGAGCTTGTCTCAAGGAATGTGAGAATTGTTACAACATCCCGTTTAGTAATTATGTTGAATAAAAGCAAAAATTTAGTCCGTAGAAACGGTTCATTCAACAGTGACGATAGATTAGTCTCCGTTCGCTATTTATAAATGGAACGGAAATTTACGGGATGTTATACAAGACCACTAGGGTCGTGTATCATTGATTGTGGTTTGTTGATTGATTGAGTGAATATGTGTGAGTCATACCAAGGGGTACGGCTAGGCTAGTAACGAGGCACCCCGCATACGGGTGTGCTCGTATAGGCTTGGTTATGGGAATAGCTTGTTTTGGGTAAGTCTCGTTAACACCACGGGGTGTTTGGTTACACGTTATTTCGTCACAAAAACATTTCAAGTCTAAAATGGTGTAAACTTGCATGGCGTTAGTTTTCTTAAATGCTAGTGTTGTGTTTGGTTAAACCGGACAAAGCCCAGAGTACACGGTATTGGGCTCAGCAACCCAACCGGGGTGGTTATACTAAATGGGCTGAGTTTACAGGCCCACTAAAAGATTTTGCGTGTGTTAGTCATGGGCCCTTAGCCCACTAAACCTTTTATTTCATTTTAAACTTAGCCTATTGGGCCGAAGCCCAATAGTTAATCCATTTGAGTCTTTGATTATACCTTGCGAGTTAATTTTATACTTTGTTTTTATTCTTTTCATTGATATACTAACTTACTTTTGTTATGCTTTCCGTGAATCGATGATGATGTTGGATGCTGTTGGAGTTATACCAGGATTTTGTCACCAATTCATTATATTTGTAAAAATTATTGTAATAGATTAGTTATTTGGACAATCATTGTAACCGTTATTAGATTTACGAAATTAGTGTAGGAATTATTGTATGATTTGATACAAGAGACGGAATAATATATTAGACTCGTTGAGCTTAACATATTAGGACCCGAACAGACACAAATTATCCGATAAACCGAAGCAAATAATTACGCGAATGATAACGATATAAAACTTATAAAACTTGCAATAAAACTTGTTCGCAAATATTCACGTTAACTCGGGAATGTAATATAAATGGACGCGTTACGCCAAAGTTTATAAAACCTCCCAACATTTATAAACTTATAAACATATCAAAAATCTTATAAATTTATACAAAATGACTTTATCCAAATATATACAAAGTTACACTTTGGGATACGGGGTAAACATCGAACTCATTCATCGACTTATCTTATTCTTATATTCATTTGATATCGTTTATTCTTTCTTTCTTGATTCTATTCATTGTGGCGTGAGCTACTGTTTGATTGTACATTTTACAACTTCTATACGAGAACGTTTTATTCTTTTTCTTCGTTCTTTTTTTATTGTTTAATCGTTATTCTCCGAATTTTATCGTCTTAGCGTGAGCTAAACATGGATTTATATTTTTCTAAACACCACACGAGATACGAAAATTAACTTCTTCACATCTTGATAACTAAACTTTCATCGTCATTGAAACTAATCTTTTCAATCAACAATTCGAGTATTCCACGAAAGCTACCATTATAAACCAACGTTATTAAAACACTTTTGATGATTTCTTTCTGAAACATGTTACTTATTAGGTTGTGCCGATCCAATACCGTTGTGCTCTACTACTTATTGATATCATTGTGCCTACTACTTGATGCCACTTGTGTTACTTGCATTGCTACATTCTGAGGTGAGTTCATATCCCCACTCTTACTTGTTTAAACTGTTTTGTAAACTACTTGGTGTGAGATACATGCTACTGCTTTTACTATGATCACAATTGCTTGAAAACTGTATTTTGAACTAAAACTGTTATTGACACTAAGTACCACTATTGCCCCAAACAAGTCCCTTTATCATGAACCATTAATCACTTATGACTGAGCGCGAATATAGTGTATAGGCCTATAGGACTGACGTAACCTACCTTGTTGACCAGATAGGCAACACGTGTGTGCTATATTCGATTTACCTAGGTATTTGGCAAACTACCTACTTGAGGGCAAATTTGTGATTATTATTGTGAATTATATCAATGCTATTAATACCGGTTAACATTTTGCGTGTCATGAGCTTAGTGCAATAGTAACTACTGGATTTACGGGTGCAACAATGTGGCCCACTATTTCTTAAACTTGAAATCTTGTGATCAACTACTTTATTACTGAACCTATGAATTCACTCAACATTTGTGTTGACATTTTAGCATGTTTTATATTAGATGTTTGATCTTTTCGCTGCATGACTTAATTTTGGAGGATCTTGGCGAATGGCATGGCATGGTCATAGATGACTCTGAAAACTATTTGGGACCGCTTAAATCCTTTTATGGTTCTGTATTTCCGTAATAGTTTAAAAGATGTAAAACTAAATGCTTTTGATAGTGTTATATCTTTCTAAACGGATAAGGTAAATCCGTTCTCTATGCTTTGTGTTGTGATACCCATTTGAGTAGCACCCCATGACTTGTATGCTTCTGCTATTCTGATTTGGGGGCGTTACAGTAATGGTGAATAATGTTAATGTTATTACCCCCATATGTACGTTAATGTTTAAAGTACTCCACGTGTTTTGATTTTCTTAATTCGGGTCGTTAGTTAGTTTTTATTTATGTAAAAGTTCAAGTGTAGGGGGTTGCAAGTAATCCCTTTGTAATGATGTATTATTTTGGATGGTAAGGCAAGAGTGTATAAAA
Source organism: Artemisia tridentata subsp. tridentata (assembly GCA_021014915.2). NCBI lineage: Eukaryota > Viridiplantae > Streptophyta > Magnoliopsida > Asterales > Asteraceae > Artemisia > Artemisia tridentata. The sequence continues at coordinate 203,085,068 of CP139506.1, forward strand.
AAATATAAAAAAAAATCAAAAAAAAGTGATGAAAAAAAAATGATAAAAAATGATAAAAAAAAAAAAAAAAAAAAAAAAAAAAAAAAAAAGAGAAAAAAAACATACGGACTACAATCCCGTCTTTTATTTTTGTTTAATTCAAGAAAGTGTCAAGAAAAATACAAAAAGAGTTAGTAGTTAGCGAGTCGAGTCGAGTCTTTGCTTAGCAACGCCTCATTATATATGTAATTGCCTAAGATGATTGACTTGCCACCAGTAAAATTCCCTTTATCCAACAAAACTGTGTTTTTCCATACCCTTACACCTAACTTTACAACCCTTTAAAAGACCTCTTTGATAGTTTATCCTAAGAGCTTACGCCAAAGTGGTGGAGGTTTGATCCATTCCCAAGCCTATGGTAATCTATGTGCTATGACAGGTAGAGAGTGTTTTATTTTCCCGTTTCCATATGTTATATACCTTTATACACCCGAGAGATGTGAGAATCCAAACACTTTATGTGAGGTGCTAGTATATAATTTCCGTGCTTATTACGACTAACGTGGAACGATTGTATGTTGTAATTACTTTTATATTAATGTTAAATGACCCCTAACTTGTAAATTGATTAGGATAAAAGCATATTTGCTTGGGGACAAGCAAATCCCAAGTGTAGGGATTTTGATAAGGATTTATTTGGTACATTTTTAAGGGGTTATTTAAGGCCGAAACGTATGAATATGATCAAATATTGCCATAAATCGTTTCCATTTGCGTATTAGATACATGGGACGGAAAATCTGGAAATTGGCATGTTTTGGGCTTAAAACGACAAGAAAAGTGAACAAAATGATCAAGTCCCAAATTTTGTCAGGAAAGGGGTCCTGACGGCGTCACACTGTAACAAGTGATGCCGTCACTTGCAACTGAAGATGGATTTTTGGCTCAAAATTAACAAGCGACGCCTAAGATAAATTTGAAGACTCTATAACCTGACAGCGTCAGGTGTATTTGAAGACCAATATTTCGTACAAAGTTAACAAGAGACGGCTCAGATAAATTAACAAAGGACAGCGCCAAGGCAGCACATGATGGCGTCAGACATCTTAAACGACGCCGTGACAACGGCGACTTGCACAAGACGAAATCCTAACTGGAGGCGAGCTGATGGCGTCACACTTATAAAGTGACACCGTCACAAGTGTAAATCTATATATACTTTCGTATGTTTTTCATAATTCGTGTAACACTTTGGAGAGGCATAACCTAGATGATTTTATCAGCTTTTGTGAGGCTTTTACAGCCCTTGAACCTCGTGTTTCATTAAAGATAAGTTATTCTTTTAATTATACAATATGTCTATGTGTGGTTTGATTATTTGTTTATCTTCTCTTTACTTTAACATGCTAGCTTAAGTTAATTAGTGTTTGCTTAGATCTAATGAAATCTAGTTATTAAATATTGATTTTTCATATCTTGTTTAATTGATTGCCTCACGTTAGGATAAGAAAACTGGCTAAGTTCTTATATGTATTAGCTTGAACGTCTTATAAAACACAACCATAGAGTGCACTATTGGTTTTCCTCATTGTATTTATTGCGTGAATTGCGCCTTGTAATAGACTTTAAGGGATTTAGGGGAGACTAATGTTCATAGAGTTGGGGACTTCGGCACCTCCCCACGACCAATATTAAGGAATACAATGCTTCAATTAAAACAAGGACGTGACAATTCAACAAATCAGTAGGAGATAACTAGGGAGTAAGGATGTCTAAGTGAACACTACTTTTCCTATCATAAGAGTTACCACCAATTTACTTTTCTTGTTTATTAGTTTAATTATAGTTTTGGGTTAGTTAATTAGTTGCTAATTCCGCCCACTCTTTCAAAACCCGAGATTTTTTTCCTGTTTTATAAAAAATATAAAAATACAAAAAGAATCATCCATTATCTTTAGACCTATCTCGACATACATCTTGACCTAGCGACACTATTCCCCTAGAGAATGATCAATCCCCCAAGTCTTACCTATACTACACTAGGTACACTGCCTAGAGGAAAACTTCTTGCGAGGGTTCGCAATTCTCACATCAAGTTAACCAGTGATGCTCAAGATAGATTAGGATCGCAAGTTGTGCTTAGCGATGACGATATTAGAAGAGGATGTGAAAGCCCTATCGATTTGGAACTTGAGTTTTTCAATGATGTTTCTAAGCTAGGATCTAAATATAGAAAAAATGATTTAACACTTCCCGATCCATGATCTTAAACTTTGGAGGTGATTTCAAAATTGAGAAAGGGGATAGCGAGAGCATGACCGAGGATGGTGTCACGTAATAGAATTAACTTTGAATATAGCTACAAGACTCGTAATAAAGAAAAGCGCTCCTTGGGAGGAAACCCATTTTTATTTAATTGTTTATTTTTATTTAGTTTGTGTCATATATATGTTTTATTATAATTGTTACCTTTTCATGCTTCGAATATTTTTTGAAATGCTTTATTTTGTTTTTAACTTCTTCTTGATTGCATATAAAGGTATTTTATGAAAAGATAAGTGTAGGGAAATGCTTTATTAGTTTTAAAGAACGTAATTCAAACATGAAAAAGTTTACAATTCATAATTTGCATATATTCTATCTTCTTTGTGTGTTTGCTAGAGTTAAATGCTTGTATCGAGTCAAGATAAGTTTTTTCAAGAAATACAGGTTTTAAAAGTTAGGTTTTTCCAGGAAACAAAACGTAATAAATCTGTCCGATCTTCCTGATGGCGTTAGGTAGGGGTGTCCAAAAAAACCGAGGAACCAAAAGAACCGAGGAACCAAAAGTACCGGAACCAAACCGTATATTAGAACCATGGTACAGTTCTTGGTTCCTAAAATTCCAAATTTTCGGTTCTCGGGATGGTTCGGGTCGGAACCGTCCAGTTCCGGTACTTTCCCGAAAGAACCGACTACATTGAAAATATGAAATTTTATAGGGTTTATTTAGGACATTATGTAATTTCTATAGCCTTTTAAGGAAAACAAAACCCCCTACTCATTATTAAGCTCTAACATAAAAAACAAAAACTAAAAAACACATAATAAAATTAAAAACTCTAACTTTTAATCCATTCAAAGATAATCATCATTCATCAATATGAAAGTAAGTTTATCTTGAAATCATTATCGTAAATTTGATACTTACCCATAGTATGCTTGTTCAATCATATTTGTTGGGAATTAAACACTTGACATTTTGTACTGCTGAAGATATAACTAACAGTACTAACTGAGTTAGTACTGCCAAAAGCCCAGAAGAAAGTTTGTACTGCTGATACTGCTGAAAGAAGATTTGTACTGCCAGTTATGAAGAGGCGTAAGGAGATAAGTATAGAATAGATTTTGTGTATATCTTATATAGTTAGACTTATACGAATATTCTACATGTTTAGAATATTGATACTTATCTTGTAAAGGACTCCTTGTGCCTATAAAAGGAGGTCCTAGGTTAGATGTTATGTACGTAGGTTTTGCTAAGCTTCAAGGTTGTAAACCCTAGTGATACTCAAGATTACTCGTATTATACTTAATAATATTGAAGCGTTTGGTTACATCATTGTTCTCATAAACTGTTCATACAATACTTTACTGTTACATTGATAAATCTTCTAAGTATCAAGTAGTAGATTCCGCATACTATTTGATATACATTCAAAGTATCCTCAACACAATACTCGTGTGTTTAGATCCTCACAAGTGGTATCAGAGACAGGTTTCTGATACTTTGATTTAGAAGATCCTTACAGAAGAACTCTTTATTCCCTATAAAGAATATGGACATGGAGACTACTCAGACCAACACTGCTGCTAAGTTACCTATGCTCAAATAGAATGACTTTGAGATGTGGAGGCTCAGGATTGAGCAGTACTTTCAAGTACAAGACTATGCTCTATGGGAAATCATAGAGAATGGCTACTCCTTCAAACCATCAACAACTGAATCAACAGTTGATGGTAAGAAAGTTACTACTGTGAACACTTCTCCTGTCACTACAAATGAAAAGCTCTAGAAAAAGAATGATGTTAAAGCAAGGAGCATGTTACTAATGGACATCCCTAATGATCAACTTCTGACCTTCAGCAAATACAAGGATGCCAAAACCTTGTTTGAAGCTATAACTACCAGGTTTGGTGGTAATGAAGCCACCAAGAAGACACAGAATAATTTTCTGAAGCAGAGCTTTGATAACTTTAGTGCTACTAACAATGAAACTCTTGATCATATGTTCAACAGGATGCAGAAGATAATCATCCAACTGGTTGTATTGGGTGTTGAGATCCCACAAGAGGATCTTAATTCCAAATTCCTAAGAAGTTTGCCTGCTGATTGGTAAACTCATGTAGTTGTCTGGAAAAACAAGCCAGAAATTGATACAATGAGTCTTAATGTTTGTACAACAATTTTAAAATCGTTGAACAGGAGGTAAAGAAGTTTGGAAGCTCAAGTTCTAGTTCTAGGAACATGGCATTTGTGTCATCTCCCAGCAATATCAGTCCAGAGGAGATTAATGTGGCTTCAGGAGTTAGTACTGCTAACCCTAATGTTTGAACTGCTAGTTCACAAACTAGTACTGCTGGCATAGGTGATGCTACATTCTATGCTTTCCTGACCAGTCAAGCCAATGGGTCTCTGCTATCCCATGAAGATCTTAAACAGGTAAATGAAGATGATCTGGAAGAGATGGACTTGAAGTGGAAGGTAGCACTGCTAAGCATAAGAGCCAAGAAATTCTGGCAGAGAACAGGGAAGAAGATCACAATCAGTGGGAGTGATACAGCTTGGTTTGATAAATCAAAGGTGGAGTGTTTCAACTGTCATAAGTTCGTACACTTTTCTAGAGAATGCAGAAGACCAAGGCAGCAGGACAACAGAAGCAAAGGGTATAGGAATCAGCAGGAAAACAGGAAGGTTGTGGAAGTGGAAGAGCCTTCTTCAAAGGAAATGGTTGCTATAGATGGTCTTGTATATGATTGGAGCTTCATGGCTGATGAGGAAGAAGCACCAACAGAGATGGCACTGATGGCATTTTCTGACTCTGAGGTACATTTAGTAAAAAGTTGTTCAAAATCTTGTTCTTCTTTTAAAGATTTTGAAACACTTAAAAAGCAATATGATGACCAAAGAATAGAGCTTAACAAAACTAATTATAATTTAGCAAATCATAAAAGAGGTTTAGCTGTATTAGAAGAACAAATATTGTTTTATAAGAAAAATGAGTCTGTCTTTTCTGAAGACATTGTTGTGCTTAAAAGAGACATTTTACATAAAGATGCTGAGATAAGTGTGCTTAGAGATGAGTTGGAAAAGATTAAGAAAGCAAAAGATAACATATAGCTAAGTGTAGACACTCTAGAATATGCATCTAAAGGAGTTAATAAGATCATTGAGTGTCAACTTGTTAATAAAGCTAAGTCAGGTTTAGGTTACAATACATGTCCACCTCCACATAGAGGAGTACCTTCACCCCCAGGTATTGACTTGGAACACACTGGTTTAGATAAATTTCAAGAGCCTAAGTTTGAATATGGATCTAAGGTAAAGGAAAGTGTTAATGAAAATAAACCTGAAGAGGTTAATGAATCTTTTGAGAGTGCCAGTGACACCTCACTTGTTGAGGAAAATATGTCAGAAGTTAAGGAAGAAACTATTGTTCCTAAGGTAGTTAAGGTAGAAAATGTTACACCTAGAAAACAAGTAAAACAAGTTAGGCCAACATTTAAAGATGCAGAGTTGTATAGGTCAACAAGTAGGTCTCAGTGCCCTAGGGGAAACCAGAGAAACTGGAACAATCTTAAGTCCCAACAACTAGGCAAAGAGTTTGTTATGTACAATAAGGCTTGCTATGTTTGTGGTAGCTTTGATCACTTGCAGGCTTTTTGCAACTACCATCAAGGGAAAAGGATGGTTAATGGGAATACTAATGCAAAGGTGAACACAAACTGTTTTTCAAGAAATACTTACCCTAAAGTTAATAGTAATATGACTCCCAGAGCAGTTTTGATGAAGTCTGGCCTTAAACCTCTTTGTACTGCTAGACCAATTCAGAAAGTTTACCCCAAACAAACAGTTTCAAGTGCTAAATCAACTTCAAGTTTTTCCAAAACAGCACAACAAACTGTTAACAGTCCCCTTTCATAACAAAATCTGGAGTCAAAAAGTTAAAACTGCTAGGACAGCAGTTTGTACTACTAGGCCAATAGTTAGTACTGCTAGGTCTGTAAACACTGCTAGGGAAAATGGGGGCAATGCTGTTAAGGCCTCAGCATATTGGGTATGGAGACCTATCAAACCCAATGGTGCATCAATCACAATGAAGAAATATGATTACATTGATGCACGAGGCAGATCCAAGTCAGTAATGGATTGGGTCCCCAAAGGAAACTAATTTTCCTTTATTTTATGTGCAGGTACATCCACAACAAGATGATGAAGAAGATCAAGGATATGCTGACAGTGGATGCTCTAGGCACATGACAAGGAACAAGGCTTACCTTTCCGACTTTACACCTTTGGATGGAGGATATGATACCTTTGGGGGAGGAATAGGTGGCAGAATTACTGGTAAAGGTACACTTAAAACTGATAAAGTTGATTTTGAAGATGTGTATTTTGTGTAGGATCTCAAGTATAATCTCTTTAGTGTCTCAAAAAAGTGTGACAAAAAGAACAAAGTTATTTTTACAGACACTGAATGTCTTGTCCTATCTCCTGACTTTAAGCTACCTGATGAAAGTCAAGTACTACTTAAAGTTCCCAGAAAGGGCAATATGTGTTGACATAAATAATGTCTAAAAACATTATTAATACTTATTCATATCTCTATGTTTTAATTATCACAAAATTTAAACTCATTAAACATAAACTTATCAAATAAACAAGTATTTAATTGTAAATATTTACTTCTACAACTTAATCACTTAAGGTATGAATAAACATAATGATTAATGCTTTATATGATCAAAAGAACATTTTCTTAATCACTAAACTTGTTATAAAATGTCACAAACATTTTATATCTTTTAGAAAAACATTTTTGGTATTAAATAAATATGTTTAATCTATTATAAAAATATGAATTCAAATTTTCAACCAAAAATGGCAAAAATGTTCCAGAAAAACCTTCCCCACAAAAGGACAGAACTGGGCAACGTTCATCTTGGGCGGCCCCCTTAATTCATAAAGGCGGCCCCCTTAAAATTAAGGGGACCGGCCCCCTATTTAAGGGGACCGCCCCGCTCCTCCAGCTGTCCAGTTTTTGCCTATAAATACTGGTTTTCCCCTGGACTTTTTCTCACCTTTTGCACCCCAAACCTTCTGTTCTAAATCTCTTCTTACATCTCTTTAAATCCTTTCTAAAACCTTTGATCATATATTCTTAAGCATTGGTTTCCAAGTGATCCAAGCTTCCACCATCCAAGTGCAAAAGAAGAATACTTCTATTAATCAAAACTAGAAGTATTACAACTTAGTAGCATCTTGTTACTCAAGTTGGTTGTCATGTATACTTTGTAAATCATTCATTCATTTGTGTAAAGTGTGTATATAAGGTTTGTACATTAAGTGAGAACATAAGTGATTAGGATAGTGTAGTGTGTAAGTAGTGAAGAAGTTGTATAAGTAGTTGTGGTGTAAAGAAGTAGTGTAGAAGCATAGTAAAGTTGCGAAGTAGTTGCGGTGTGAAGAAGTTGTGAAGCCGTAGCATAGAAGGTGTGAAGCCGTAGTGTAGAAGTTGTGAAGCCGTAGTCTAGAAGTCGTGAAGTCGTAGCATAGAAGTTGTGAAGCCCTAGTGTAGAAGTTGTGAAGCCGTCGTGAAGAAGTTGTGAAGCCGTTGTGAATAAGTTGTGAAGAAGTTGTGATTAAAGTTGTGAGATTGGTTCTAGCTACGATTAGAACTCGGCATCTAGCTTTGTGTCGTTAAACCGGTGTAAGCTAAAGTTGTGTAAGGTTTTCTCCGCCATAAGGGAGTTTATTGAAGTAGTGAAGAAAACTCTCGAGCTCGGTGCTCGAGGAGTGGAGTAGGGCAAGGAAGGTGTCCTTGTAGCCGAACCACTATAAATCCCTCGTGTCTCGGTTAGATCTTTCCATCTCTTACTTACATCTTTACTTATATCGTCATTACTTTCATACATATAGACATATATAATTGTTAGCATTAGTTAGAAGTTGATTTCACATAAAGATTAATTTAAAACTCCATTCATAAAAGTAAGACTTTTATAACAAATCTAAAAGGGTACACATACAATCAACATTAGTGTTCAAGTATTATCTATCGCATAAATTTGAATCTAAGATTTTAAAAGTAACAAAAGTTTTCATAATAAAATTAAAAAGACGTAAAACTATTCAACCCTCCCCCCCCCTTCTAGTTTTCCACAATTGGTATCAGGAGCCACGTCAATCAAGATCTTTAAAATATACTGTATTTTAAAACTTGAATCGATCTATGGAATCCGAAAGATATTTAGAAGGGGAATCTATACAAACACCACCGCTTTTTGAAAACTATATTTTTCTTGAATGGAAAAATAAATTTGAAAATTATTTGAAATCAATTGATCTAGATCTTTGGCATGTCATTTCGATTGGTGATTTTCAACCAACAAAAACGGATTTTGAAAGTCAAGCAAAAACGAATTTTGAAAGACAAAATGATTATTTCAAAACAAAGAATGACAAAAATAATAAAGCTAAAATAATTATTTATAAAGCTTTGTCGGGAGTTGAATATGAAAGAATATTATTCTGTCAAACGGCAAATGATATTTGGAAAAATCTCTTAAACTTTCATCAAGAAAAATGTCAAGCCAAAGACGAGGAATTTGATCTTGTACATGAATTAGTTGTCCTAGAAAATTTGATAGATAATCACTTAGATAAAATAAATACATGTGCTACTAGTTCAAATATTTTTAATGAAGGCATTAATGACGAAGACTACATGGATCAACTCCGAAGTGAACTTAATTCAAAATCATGAAGTGACACAGACGAAGAAGAAGATTACTATCCGGTATGTGAAGAATCCAAACTAGATAAAACTCCAAATAAGGTACAATCCGAAACCGAACATTTTTGCTATGATCAATTCATTTTAGAATTTTCAAAATTAGAAAATGAGTTTAAACATTTTTGCAACATATATCTAAAAACCATTTCTAAACATGAATCATCAAAAACTTTTGAAAGTAATTTTGAAAAAGAAATAATTTTAGAAGATAAAATGTCTAGACTTGAAAGTAATATTGAAATTGATCTAGAATGCAAAACATGTCAAGAACATAAGCATGAAATTAAAAGATTAAATGAAAGAGCAAAAATATTAGCTAAATTTGAAGAAAGTTCCAAATCTCTTAAATACCTACTAAGTTGTCAAAAACCATTCAAAGATAAAACCGGTTTAGGATTTAGCTCAGATAATTCTTCAACAAGTAAATCAAAACAAATCAAAATTGAAAAACCTAGTAGAGAAATTTAGATATAAGGCTATTTACTGTGATTATAATTAATATAAGTCAAGAAATCTATTGTTTGTACATCAAAACAAACTATTAAGGAATTCTTGTACTTCTTGGCGACATCCTCACCATGTGCATACAAATGCAATGGATGTCTTCAACTAACCATCTCGGACCCATGAGAATCTGGGTACCAAGTTGTTTTATTTGATTAGGTGATGAACGCATAAAGGAATGATACTTGATCTTACATCAACCTAATCACATTCGAATCGTGCGTGTGATGACTAATGAATCATCAAATCCTGAACCACACTCAATATCTCATGTGATTATCCATCTCAAGAAATTGCTTATGGCGTAGTGAAATATTAATGGTTTTTGTTGAAAGAGCATGATGAGGTTGCATTTGAGACGTGAATGTCTCAACAAAAAGACGTTACATACATCAAAGCTAAGACATTGGTCTTATAAGGCGTTAGAAGCATGCTGTGATATACTTTCATGCCATGGTTATATTGAAGTCTCATCTACCATTCACTACCTCATTTACCATCCTGGATATTATGAAGAATAGCTGGACATAAGGTACGTTCTCTTTTTAAATTCCATGAATAGTTACTTCATACATATAGTTGTGTTAAAAATTGCCTTAGGATATGCTTAGTTTGATAGGTTGCCTTGCCTTTACACTTTTAGTTATATCCTATTTACGATTTAATTAGAAACCCTTTAGTTAGCCCCCCTAAGTATTAAATGATGTATCCACTATTGAACTCATTTAGCCTTTTCAAATTTAATGTGGAAAACTAGAAGGGGGGGTTGAATAGTTTTATGTCCTTTTAAATTTATATTATGAAAACTTTGTTTAATTTTTAAAACTTAGATTCGAATTTATGTGATCTCAACTCTTTGAACAATATGAACAATATGTATATAAGTAGATATAAATAAGTAATGCAAGTAAGGTAATAAAATGAAATGAAAGTTAGAGATGGAAAGATCTAACCGAGAGACAAGAGATTTATAGTGGTTCGGCTACAAGGACACCTTCCTTGCCCTACTCCACTCCCCGAGCACCTAACTCGAGAGTTTTCTTCACTATGTCAACAAGCTCTCTTATGGCGGAGAAAACCTTACACAACTTTAGCTTACACCGGCTTAACGACACAAAGCTAGATGTCGAGTTCTAATCGTAGCTAGAACCAATCTCACAACTTAAACACAACTTAATCACACCTTCTTCTTCACGACTTCTTCACGACTTCTTCACTATCACTTCACAACTAAGCACACCCTATGTACACTTCTACTTCTTCACAACTTCACTACTTACACACCTTAACAACACAACTTCTCTACTTACACACTAACCTATCCCAAATAATTATTCACACAACTATCTAACCACAATACACAACTTATATACAAATGAATAATGACACAAACAACTTAGGTATCTAAGTTGCAATACTTCTTCTCTAGTAGTTGAAGGAGTATTCTTCTCTTGCACTTGAATGGAGGAAGCTTGGATCACTTAGAAACCAAAGCTTAAGATTATATGATCAAAGGGTTTTTGAAGATATGAAATGTGATTTACAACAGAAAGTTTCAGTGTGCAAAAGGTGAGTAAAAATCCAGGGGAAGGCTGGTATTTATAGGCAGAAAAACTGGACAGCTGGAACCTACAGGAGCGTGGCCGGCCCCCTTAAATAGGGGGGCGGTCCCCTTAATTTTAAGGGGGCCGCCCTTGCTGAACGTTGGCCAGTTTTGTCCTTTTGTGGGGAAGGTTTTTTCTGGAACATTTTAACTGATTTTGGTTAAAAATTTGAATTCATATTTTTATAAAAGATTAAACATTTTTATTTAATACCAAAAATGTTTTTCAAAAATATATAAAATGTTTTTGATGTTTTATAAAAAATCTAGTTATTAAGAAAATGTTCCTTTGATCATATAATGCATTAAGCAATTGTTTATTCATACCTTAAGTGATTAAGTTGTAGAAGTGAATATTTACAACTAAATACTTGTTTATTTGATAAGTTTATGTTTAATGAGTTTATATTTTGTGATCATTAAAACATAGAGATATGAATAATGTTTTTAAGCATTATTTACGTCAACAATCTCCCCCTTTTTGATGATTACAAAACTTAAACTTATTAAATCCAAAAATTTATTTTTGGACAAGTATTTAGTGAGTTTATATTTACTTCTCCCCCTTTTTGTAGAATCAAAAAGGTTATTCCGACAAGTTTTAGAAACTAAATTTTTCGGGACGAGAACTCCCCCTTGATGTTTACTCCCCCTCGTTCGAGGGCACCAAGGAGACGAGCTATGGAAATCTTGGCTGCAAAAACAAGTTAGGAGACACAATATACATATACATAGCAAAAATATTTAGAACAACCAATCTAATTAATTTATGCATTCAAGATGATCATATATAACATATGAATCTTCATTACATTACATAAAATACTTGTAACATAATGATTACAACATAACAAGAAACACTAATGGTCCTCATATTGCCAAAGAGAGCGATTGGACTTGCTTGCGACACAAAAGGGTGAGGGATTTTATTTTGAGGCGGAAAGCTGGTGGATGGGTTTTAGTTATGTGATGGTGAGGGAAATGGAGCGGATCCATTGATGTTATATCGTTGTAGTGGAGGAATGGTATGAGGACGAGTGAGTAGATATTCGATCCAAGAAATATCTTCACTTAAGTGGAGGATTTGTTTTTGAAGGAAGATGCAACAAGGGCAATAGTGGGTGTGGTTTGTAACTTGATCCAAGTTAAGAGAGTGGGGTAGGCAATTTAAGTAAGGTGAGGATGGAGGTTGTCCCTTGTTGCGTTGTGTGAGGTGCATAGCAAGGAGATCACTAAGATCATGGATTTGGTTAATCTCTTCATGAAGCTTTTGCCTTTCATGAATGGGGATTTGGTTATTTGGTGGAAATGGATGGTATTGGGGTGTATGATTTGAGGAAAAGTTTGATGTTTGACCAAGGTGATGAGGGTGTTCAAGGATTCCATTGAAATTGGTTTGATGTTTAGGGGAGTAGTTTGGAATGAATGTGGATGTTTGGCCAAAATGATAAGGTTTGTGAAATGGTTTAATGGAATGAGGTTGTGATCTTGGAGAGTAGTTGGGGATGAATGATGATGGAGGTGTTGATTGTCTAGTTGCACCATTTGTGATGGGCTTGTGGTGAGGGTGAGGTTTTCTTTTCCACCCGGGTTTTAAGGTCATCCTTGCTAGCTTTGAGGTTTTTGGTTTTGGGTTGATAGGAGAAGACATGATGGGATGATTGAATGTGGTGAGATATGGGGTTATTTATAGTGGAGGATTTGTGTGGTTTAGGAATGGATAGGCTTGTTGGGTGATTAGGACAAAATGTGTTTGTGAATTTGGGGAAGTATAGGATCAAATGGGCTAAAAAGCAGAAAAAGATTCTGTGAACCCGTCTAGCAGATGGCCGGTCCCCTTAATTATGGGCGGTCCCCTTAATGATTAAAGGGGCCGCCTTATGAATTAAGGGGGCCGCCCATCTGGTACTTTTCTGGGTTCCAGAAATGGGTTTTTCTGCAGAAATAGGTGAGGATGGGTATGTTTTGAGCTTCTGGTTTTAGGCAAGTCCTACTCTTTGAGGCAATAAAGAAACATATTTAGCATGCATGGCATATAAGATAAGCAAGCAATAAGATATATCTAGCAATTTATAGAATTAAGAAAATTAATCATCTAAGGCAAGGACAATGAAGCAAAGGCACTAGAAACTAATGGGGAATAGGTGATGGAACAATTGTGAGGATGTGATTAATAAGCTTGTTCTAGTGTGTGCCTATATGCAACAAATGTGGAGATGTGATTGTTTTGACTCCTAAATGCAAAAATTTCCTAAGAAACAATCCAAGGTCTCCTTGATTTGATTTTGCTCAATATATGAATATCAACGATATATATTAGATTATATATTTTGACAATTCATGTGAGATCTTATGCATGAAAAAAAATGTTTTTAGCATTATTCAACAATGTGAGAAAAATAGTTTTCATGTGTTTTCCTAGATGTGAGAATGATTTTTAGAAAATAGATTGGGTTTTGTTTATAAACATGTTTATGCAAGAAAAATATTTCTCAATCTTTTGTTTTGTGCAAAACAGATTCCTAGACTCAGATGGGAAAAAAAATAATTTTACAAACAGATGGCCGGTCCCCTTAATGACAAGCCGGTCCCCTTAATAATTAAGGGGACCGCCTTTATAACATTAAGGGGTCCGCCCATCTAGAAAAAAAATTGTACCAAAAGTGCAGAAAATTCAGTCAATTTGTTCCATCATCCCTAGGCCTAACCGTAAGTGGTTAAAGAGTTCACGCTTAAGGGGCTTAGTGAATATGTCTGCTAAGTTATCTTCCGATGCAACCTTTTTTATAGATATATTTCCTTTTTGAACGTTATCGCGGAGGAAGTGGTGGCGTATTTCTATATGTTTAGTCCTAGAGTGTTGAACGGGATTCTTACTTAGATCTATAGCACCTTTGTTATCACACATAATTGGGACATCATCTAACCTAATGTCATAGTCTACGAGAGCTTGTTTCATCCACAGTGCTTGTTGACATGCCTTTCCAGCGCTTACATATTCGGCTTCTGTGGTAGAAATAGCAAGAGTGGTTTGCTTCTTCGAGAACCAAGATGTTAGACAACATCCCATTAACGTGCAAATTCCGCTAGTTCTTTTTCTATCCACGTAGTCTCCCGCATGATCCGAATCTGCATAGACGATGGTTTCTATGCCGGATCCCTTAGGATACCATAATCCTAAGTGTATAGTGCCTTTAATGTATCGGAAGATACGCTTAACCGCTTCTAGGTGAGAGGTTTTGGGATCCTCTTGAAAGCGAGCACAAAGGCAGACACTAAACATGATATCCGGTCTACTTGTCGTTAAGTATAGTAAACTACCTATCATTCCTCTATACTTAGTGTTTTCTACGGACTCACCCTCTTCATCTCTTGTGAGTTTTACTTCTATAGACATCGGTGTTTTCATGGGCTTAGCGTCTTCTAATCCAAATTTCTTGAGCATTTCCTTAATATACTTAGATTGATTAAAAAATATTCCATCTTCTAATTGTTTTATTTGTAATCCTAGGAAGAAATTAAGTTCACCCATCATACTCATCTCAAACTCATCATGCATGATTTTGGCGAATTCATCACACATATCCTGACAAGTCGATCCGAATATAATGTCGTCGACATATATTTGGACAATGATGAAATTTGGGCTTTTCTTTTTCGTGAAAAGAGTGTTATCTACCATTCCCATGGAATAATCATGTTTAACAAGAAATGCCTTTAATCGATCATACCAAGCCTTGGGAGCTTGTTTGAGTCCATATAAAGCTTTCTTGAGTTTATAAACATAATCAAGTTTTGCGAAGTCAATGAATCCTGGAGGTTGTGCCACGTATACCTCCTCATTGATAAAACCGTTAAGGAATGCACTTTTCACGTCCATTTGAAATAACTTAAAATCTAGGGCGCATGCATAGGCAAGTAGTATTCTTATAGATTCTAATCTAGCTACGGGGCATAAGTTTCGTCATAATCTATTCCTTCTTGTTGATTATATCCTTGGGCAACTAACCTAGCTTTGTTCCTAGTAACTATTCCATTTTCATCTAACTTATTTCTATAAACCCACTTAGTTCCTATGATGGTCATGTTCATGGGATTTGGGACTAGTTCCCAAACGTCATTAGTCTTAAATTGATTTAGTTCTTCTTGCATAGCCATAACCCAACTTTCATCTTTTAACGCCTCATTTATATTTTTAGGTTCTATAGTCGATAGGAAACAAAAGAAGTTATTTTTATCTTGAGCTTGTGATCTAAGGGTTCTTTGATTTAGGTTTCCTATTATATTATCTAACGGGTGTGATTTAGATTCCTTAACATTTACAATTTTATTTTCTCCTAGAGTTAAATCTTCATTATCATCACCTAGGGGCTTAGTTTTACTAACCTCGATAGCTTCTTCTTCAACTAGGTCATCATCTTCTAGGGGCAATGTCTTAGGTGGTGGTGGAGTTTCATCAAAAGTTACATTTAAGGACTCTTCTACTTTCATAGTGTGTTTATTAAGTATTATATATGCTTTACTATTTTGCGAATACCCTAGAAAGATTCCTTCGTATGACTTAGGATCAAACTTAGTAAGGTAATCTTTTGTATTGAGAACAAAACATTTGCTCCCGAATACCCTAAAATAATTTAGATTATGTTTTCTATCTCTTAATAATTCATATGGGGTTTTTCCTAAAATTCGCCTAATTGAGACTCTATTTATTATATATGTTGATGTATCTACGGCATGGCACCAAAATTTTTGTGGGATAGATTGTTCATTTAGCATTGTTCTACTCATTTCTTGTAAGGTTCGATTCTTTCTTTCTACTACCCCATTTGATTGTGGAGTGCGAGGAGCGGAGAAATTGTGAGATATCCCATTTAAATCACAATATTTTCCGAATTGCACTTCGTTATCAAATTCCCGACCATGGTCCGTCCTAATTGATACTATAGAACATCCTAATTTATTTTGAATCATTTTACTAAATATTTCAAACTTATTAAAGGCTTCGGTTTTATCACTTAAAAATCTAGTCCACGTGTATCGTGAATAGTCATCTACAATTACTAAGGTATAACGATTACCTCCGTAACTCCGCACAGCGGATGGACCAAAAGGTCCATGTGTAATAATTCTAGGCATCTAGTAGTGGAGACTATATTCTTAGCTTTGTGACTAGCATGTGCTTGTTTTCCTATTTTACATGCATCGCAAAAGTGTTGGTCATATCTTAGGTTAGGCAAGTTTCTAACTAATTCTTTAGAGGCTAGGGATTGTATTTGTTGCATATTTGCGTGACCTAATCTTCTATGCCATAATGTAGAGTTTTCATCTAAGGTTGCTAGACATATTTTATCTTCCGGTTTATTTCCTAGTTTCATAACATATACGCCACCTTTCCTAACTCCTCTACCTATGACCTTTCCGTCCTTAACTATTTCGCTATCTTTACTTGTAAAAGTAACCCTACACTTATTATCGCATATTTGTCCTATACTAAGCAAGTTATATGTTAAGTTATCTACATGCTCAACATTTTCAATAGTTAGGGAGTCTTGAGAGATCGTACCTTTGCCAATGATTTTTCCACGATAATCACTACCGAAAATAACATTACCTCCGTTGTATGCCTTGTAGGAGGAGAATAGCTTCCGGTTTCCCGTCATGTGCTTCGAGCATCCACTATCCTTAATCCATTCGTCGGGCTCCAAATTTATCCCAAGACATATTTCATCGGTGGCTTGAGCTACAAGGAACTTTTCGTCTTTTGCTTTGTCCGCTTCATCTTTTTCGCTATCGCTCCATGTTCCACTAACAAATGCGCTTTCGTAATCATAACCCGGTGGCTTTGGACATTAGCCAATGAGATGGTTTTGGCTTCCACATCTAAAGCACTTTCTTTTCCCGTTGTTATCATTTCTATTTCTTTGTAGCGATCTTCTTTCATCTCGCGGTTGTCTCGTGAATCTTCCTCGTCTCTTGAAGAATTTCTTGAATTCTCTTACGGCCATTGCATATTCTTCGTCTTCACTATGGTCACTTGAATCATCGTCATCACTAAGTTCCTTTTTGGCTTTTAGCGCGAGAGACTTGATTTGATCTTTCTTGCTCTTGACCGTTTCCGAGTCCCTCTTTATAATTTCTTCATGAACCTTCAAGTTGCCAATAAGTTCATCAAGTGATAACGTCATCAAGTTCTTTGACTCTTCAATCGCCGTGACCTTCGTGCGCCATTTCGGATGTAATGCCCTAAGAAATTTCCTTACACAATTTTTGCTAGAAAAAGTCTCATCAAGTGCTTTTAAACTTGTGATGATTGTGTTAAATTTAGCAAATGCATTATCAATTGATTCCTCTTCAGGAATTGTAAATTGTTCATATTGTTGAACAAGAAGATCTATTTTATTATCTTTGACTTGACTATTACCTTGGTGAGTGATTAGTAAAGAATCCCAAATCTCTTTTGCGGTTTGACACATAAAAATTCTTTCATATTCTTTGTGTGGTAACGCATTATAAATTACCATTTTAGCTTCACTATTTTTTGCTAGTTTCTTTTTTAAATCATCATTTTGTTTTTCAAAAGGTACAATTTCATCTATTTTAGTTAGGATATTATATTGAATAGGGGGAAAATCACCATAGGTAATAACATGCCAAAGATCAAGATCCTTTGATTTCACATAAGTTTCGAATCTATTTTTCCAATAAAGAAAACCAACACTTTCAAATAGTGGTGGTCTTTGCATAGATTACCCTTCTAAATATTTTAAAGATTCCATAGATCGTTTCATGTTTTAAAATACAGTTAATTTTAAAAATCTTGTTTAACCTGGCTCTGATACCAATTGTGGAAAACTAGAAGGGGGGGTTGAATAGTTTTATGTCCTTTTAAATTTATATTATGAAAACTTTGTTTACTTTTTAAAAATTAGATTCGAATTTATGTGATCTCAACTCTTTGAACAATATGAACAATATGTATATAAGTAGATATAAATAAGTAATGCAAGTAAGGTAATAAAATGAAATGAAAGCTAGAGATGGAAAGATCTAACCGAGAGACAAGAGATTTATAGTGGTTCGGCTACAAGGACACCTTCCTTGCCCTACTCCACTCCCCGAGCACCTAACTCGAGAGTTTTCTTCACTATGTCAACAAGCTCCCTTATGGCGGAGAAAACCTTACACAACTTTAGCTTACACCGGCTTAACAACACAAAGCTAGATGTCGAGTTCTAATCGTAGCTAGAACCAATCTCACAACTTAAACACGACTTAATCACACCTTCTTCTTCACGACTTCTTCACTATCACTTCACAACTAAGCACAACCTATGTACACTTCTACTTCTTCACACCTTCACTACTTACACACCTTAAAAACACAACTTCTCTACTTACACACTAACCTATCCCAAACAATTATTCACACAACTATCTAACCACAATACACAACTTATATACAAATGAATAATGACACAAACAACTTAGGTATCTAAGTTGCAATACTTCTTCTCTAGTAGTTGAAGGAGTATTCTTCTCTTGCACTTGAATGGAGGAAGCTTGGATCACTTAGAAACCAAAGCTTAAGATTATATGATCAAAGGGTTTTTGAAGATATGAAATGTGATTTACAACAGAAAGTTTCAGTGTGCAAAAGGTGAGTAAAAATCCAGGGGAAGGCTGGTATTTATAGGCAGAAAAACTGGACAGCTGGAACCTACAGGAGCGTGGCCGGCCCCCTTAAATAGGGGGGCGGTCCCCTTAATTTTAAGGGGGCCGCCTAGTAAAATTAAGGGGGCCGCCCTTGCTGAACGTTGGCCAGTTTTGTCCTTTTGTGGGAAAGGTTTTTTCTGGAACATTTTAACTGATTTTGGTTAAAAATTTGAATTCATATTTTTATAAAAGATTAAACATTTTTATTTAATACCAAAAATGTTTTTCAAAAATATATAAAATGTTTTTGATGTTTTATAAAAAATCTAGTTATTAAGAAAATGTTCCTTTGATCATATAATGCATTAAGCACTTGTTTATTCATACCTTAAGTGATTAAGTTGTAGAAGTGAATATTTACAACTAAATACTTGTTTATTTGATAAGTTTATGTTTAATGAGTTTATATTTTGTGATCATTAAAACATAGAGATATGAATAATGTTTTTAGGCATTATTTATGTCAACAAATTTAAAATGGAAATCTTCTATGTCCACTATTAGAAAACTCTTGGTAATAAAGTAAATTAAGTTATGCGGATATATCATTAACATAGAAGTAAGATTAGATTCTTCGCGTTAGAAAACTATGTATGTAACAACCTCTTGTAGAATATGGCATCAGGTTAGATAAATGTGCTGCAACAAATGAGCTATAGATGTTAGGTTATACCTGATGAACTCAAATAAGTATATTTTTTTACCATCATTTATCCTATTTATTTGACTTGTTTTATTATATTATCTGTGAGAATTGATACGTTAATGTTTACTTTTGTAATTCTTAGGTAAAAACAAGTATTATGTGAAACTTGGCGATTTTGGACTAATTATGGAGCAAAACAAGCAAGATGTTAAGAGTCTACTGAAATGTACAAGATCAAGACCATTATGCTCCCGATACGCCGCATCCTACTTATTATATACGGCGCATCACTATCAAGATTTCACAAGCTACGATCCAAGACAGCAAGGACATGCGCCGCATACAAGAATGGAGTTACGCCGCATCTTCTGGCGGTATACGAATATTCCTGAATATATTAATCTTGGACCCCACGCGAAGTTAAGTCAATGCGCCGCATCTACTTATTCAATGCGCCGCATCTAACCCTCAGACAGAAACTATAAATACCCCAAGGCCAGACGAATTTAGAGAGGCTAATAGATAGAAGAAGACCGAAGACCACAAATCCTAGGCCGAATTCAGACGAAGTAGCAACACAAGACACACCTTGAACGAAGATACAAGAGCTGTAAGAAGGTCCTGCATGTATTCAATTCATTAAGTAGTTTTGTTTTATTGTATTAGTACACTTTAATTGGTCAGGATTGATGGGCTTGTGTCATTGATTTAATCATGCACTTCAACTCCCCTTAAAATTGCTTTCCCATTAATTAAAGTTTATATGTTGATGTCTTTGGTGACTTTTATTAGTGCATTGATAACCTCTGTGTCTAGCTGAGCATTGCTTGGGTCGCCATGCCCCTTCCTCGCCTGTTTATTCTATTTCCATATGATATTGGGATAGTCATAAGTGATCATTAAGGGTTTACTCGCCGATAAGATTAGAGCCAACGAGAAAGGTTTAATCTCGGTGCGTTGCATCGAACTATACACTTCATATAAAACTAGCAATAAAACAAGTGACAAGCTACTAAACTATCAGGACAGGTCTTCTTATTGTCTCAAGTATTTATCTGTGTACGTGTGTGCTAATCGCTGATTCGTGCTTATTAGTTTAGTTTATATTTAATCATAACCAAACCGTGCCAGTCTCTCAGGCTGAACCCCCTTGCGTTAGATTAGGTTGTATAGCTAACTTAAGATATTAAAATACTGATTAGAATAACTAGATAATACGTTCCACTCTTAGTGGTCGACACTCTACTTACCATTATATTCATACTGACCGGGTACACTGCTCGTTAAAGTGTGTGTTATATTGATAAGTCGGCTAAATATAAATTTAAAACTTGAATACTGCTAAAACCACAACGACATACCATGGGTATAAATTAGAGCACAACAAACACGCACATCAAGTTTTTGGCGCCGCTGCCGGGGAGTGAATTGTTATTATCTGTTAATTTGATTAGTATTTTAATTAGGTTTTTCTTTTTAATTTTTTATTCTAACCGCTAACTCTGTTGTATATTAATTAAATTGCATTCATTGTATTATTTTGCATATTTTCTGTTTTTGTGTGTTTTTATTTTTCTTTAATTTTTGTTTATTTTCGTTTGTTTTTATTTTTGTTTTTATTTTTATTTTTCTGTGTTCTGCTATCGTTGTACTGAGCTAATTTAAATGATACAGCGCATCTATTTTCTTAGATACGGCGTATTGCGTTTAATTTTTATAAAATACAACGCGTTTAATAAATTCGATACGACGCATCTTTCCCCAAGATACGGCGTATCTGTTTTTAACAAGAAATTTTTTTTTTCTAAGCGATAACGCCATACGACGCATCTGCTTTAGCAGATACGGCGTATCTATTATTTTAATTAAAAACAGTTTTCGAATTATTAAACAGATACGACGCATCGATTTTTATCGATACGGCGCATCTTCAAAATAAAAAATCGGTTATATTTGCTAAAATTAGATACGTTGATTTTTGATAATTAAAACTGATACGGCGCATTCTAAAATTCTAAGCGGCGTATCTATTTTCTGAATAAAAGTCTGATTTAATTTTAACGATTATAAGATACGGCGTATCCAACTTTTTGGATACGGCGCATCGTCTACTGATATCAGCAAATTTTATTTTACTTTGATCGTTTCACTCTTCTTTTGCACGAGTAAGTTTTATTTCAGGAAGATGGACGATCCGGATATTACAATGGAAGAATATGTCAAGCTTATAGAGGAAAGAGCCTTGAGCAATAATCAGGTGTATGATTGGAAAAGAGCAAGATATGGTGCACAAGTCATTGAGATGAAAGAAATCACTATGGAAGAATACTTGATTTTAGGACAAGAAAAGTCAAGGAAAGAAAGAAACAAATTGCCATTTCAACACACTTGATGTATGTCAAATGATGATGAAGGAGATTCATATACCGTGAAACCAATTCCGGCAATTGTTATTGATAGTACTTTTTCTCCAGAGATTGCAGAAGATGATGTGTATATGGAACCCTACGTCGAAGAATATTCTGCAATCGTATTACCACCATTAGACAATCCAACGGATGAATATGAAAAGTATTTTAATTTTGATTTCGAACCATTTAACGCCATAGTTTAT
The DNA here is from genome assembly GCA_021014915.2 of Artemisia tridentata subsp. tridentata. Lineage (NCBI taxonomy): Eukaryota > Viridiplantae > Streptophyta > Magnoliopsida > Asterales > Asteraceae > Artemisia > Artemisia tridentata. The sequence goes on from CP139506.1 coordinate 203,107,183, forward strand.
GATGACATACCTCAACCAGATTTTGACCCAACGAGGGATTTTGAAGAAATATGGGATTACTTATTTAAGGATGAAATTCGGGACGATGCTGAAATTGCAAGACCACTAGTTGAAGATGGAGATTCACAAGATGAATTGGAGTCACTTACAACACAAAGTGGTACAAATTTATTTAATATTATTAATCCCGTTACTAATAATCTTGCTAGTTTTCCTAAACAGGTTGCAAAACAAAAGAATGATGAGGTGAAATTTATTACACTACCTATTGAAGCACATGAAGCACCTGTGATCAACCCGTTTTTGGTGGAACTCGAGTAAGAATTTGGAGATGAGCTCTTAAACATTGCTATGATTGATGAAGATGATGATTTCGACCCTATGAAGGTTATTGAGGAACTCGAACTTTTACTTGCCAAAGACCCTTTCTCATCTTCTGCGGAAGTCGAGGGACGCCTTACTACCAAAGAAACTAACCAAGAAGAAAGGAGACTCATTTTTCCTCAACACACTACTTTTTCAGATGGAATGGTCAGGTCATCCAATTTATCAACCAAACCGGGTAAGGATAGGAAAGATGTACATATATTGCCAAGGTATGATCTTTATTTATTTCTTCCATCTTTACTAGCAAATTTACACTCTTTTCGTGTTTATTGCTACTATCACCCGTACTTGATCCCAAGTGGGGGGAACAACACCCTATTACACAGTAAATAAGGGTAGAGTCAGGCTCGTGACTCGAACAAAAACAAGCGCTTCGTGGGAGGCAACCCATGCTTATCTTTTATTTTATTTTCTGATTTTGTATTGAGTCTGTCAGACCTGTAGAAGATACGGCGCATCTACATCATAAGATGCGACGCATCGCCTGCACTGGTCATATCTTATTTAATTTTCTGCATTTTTATTTTTGACTTTAAAACTTTCTGTCAGTATTTTAATGCGGCGCATCCCTGGTTAAGGATGCGACGCATCTTCTATTCTGATTCGTACTTATTCCAGGCTCGATACGGCGTATCTTCTTCCATAAGATACGGCGTATCGACTGACCTGATGATTTTCATTTTAATTTTTAAGTTTTATTTTTGCTAACTACTAATGTATTATGCAAGTTTGAACCTTCTTAACTCAGGTGTGTTTAACTCTTGATGGTATTATAGATTCCTTCATTTCCTGTGGATACATCAAATATGAAGCTTAAACGTTCTCATCCACAAGAAAGATGATTTTTGCTCTTATACAAATAAATGGAGGATCATACCGAGCAAATCTCAGGGGAGTTTTTTCTGTTCTAATTCTTTTATTTTCCAGTTTTTAACCTTTGACACAAACAACGAGGACGTTGTTTAACTTAAGTGGGGGGATTGGAGAATTAGAACACTTACTTGTCCTAAACTTTTTCAAAATATGCTTAAAATGCGCTTAATATATCAAAATCAAAATTTTTTAGCATGTTTTTGTTAAAGTCTAAATTACATAGCTGCACACATAACGTTATTTTCAAAAATTATAAACTTTTCAAAATTCACAAATCTATGAGTGTGCCGGTGACTTGTAAACTTTAGAACTTGGCTTGTATACTATTCGAGACCACCATAATAAGTATTATTTACATAATTGGAATGACTTTTCTAAATTGGTAAATTTCTAGGATTACACCCAAATAGCCTTTATATGTTATGTGATATTAGCTAACTACACTGGTTAGTTAACCCCCGTATAAACCCTTTTGTTACTCTCACTTTTAGAGTAAGATACCCCTAGAAAAACACTCAGAGCCATTCCTTTCATTTCTTACACCTTTGTTATAATGTTTCGTTACACCCTTACACCTTAGCCTACCCTATAGATTAAAATCCGTGGTTGGTTAATTGCTTTAGGCAAAGTGTGTTTCCTTACATTACCTTTGTTCGCGTGCGTAATTCATTATATATGGTTAGGTCGGGAAATTGCACAATGCAATTGGAGTGAAAGTAAATATTGTATATTTTGAGTCTTGTTTTTCGTGTGTTTACTACTTTCACTATTACCGTTATTTCTGAAGTCATGAAAAGTATGGAAAAATTATCCAGAGTTATCGTTATAGTGATGTGGTGAAATTTTACACATCTATGTATATGTTGATGTCAAAAAAAAAAAAAAAAAAAAAAAAAAAAAAAAAAAAGGAAAAGTTGGATGTTTGTTTTAACCGACTTATGTAAAGTTTTGTATTAAGTGGTCGATATCACCACTATTTGTTATATATTATATTTATGGATTGAATGGGAGTTGGCCGTTATGGGAACGCCAACTAAGGTTATTCTTTGATTGAGATCTTGTTGAGTATAATTCGTGTCTACCTAAAGCATGTGTTTCAAGTGTTAAAGCGTGAGTTATTCAATGATATGAGTCTTATTCATGGGATGGTTGGGATAGCAATTTACCACACTTAGGATTTTAATTTATCTGTTTTGTTTATTTTTCATTTTACACCAATTTATATCCCAAATATTATCCATACCCTATATTATTCTTTATCCAAACCTTTGATTTGTTGAGATTAGGGATTTGAGCAATCTTAAGTATCGTAGTCGTGGATTCGGCTATGTATTTATGATTTTGTCGCCCTTTTTGATATAATATTATTGGTAAAGATTACTTGGTCCTATCTTTAGCCTATTCGAGTTAAGGATTTGAGCAATTGCAAGTATCGTGTTCGTGGATTCGATCATGTATTTGTGATTTTGTCGCCTTTTCTAGAATTTGAGATCGATAGAGATTAAGAAGAATGATTAACCCTTAACCAAAAAACCCTTTTTACCGCTTTAGACTTGTTATTCCTTAGCTTTAGTGGGGGAGATGCGTATACTTGCCAAGCTTATGATAGAATATTCGTCACGACTGGACAGTTAAACGATTAGATTTGCTTTTATCAATATATTTTATTCTATTTCTAATTCATTAAGTGCTTGGTTGTGTGATTATGACAAAACGAATACATGCTTAAATATAAAAATAAATCCTAATATCTTTTAGGATACATTTTCATAAGATTAATTCTAAGGTTTACTTGGGGACAAGTAAAGTTCAAGTGGGGGGATATGTGATGAACTCAAATAAGTACATTTTATTACCATCATTTATCCTATTTATTTGACTTGTTTTATTATATTATCTGTGAGAATTGATACGTTAATGTTTACTTTTGTAATTCTCAGGTAAAAACAAGTATTACGTGAAACTTGGCAATTTTGGACTAATTATGGAGCAAAACAAGCAAGATGTTAAGAGTCTACTGAAATGTACAAGATCAAGACCATTCTGCTCCCGATACGCCGCATCCTACTTATTATATACGGCGCATCACTATCAAGATTTCACAAGCTACGATCCAAGACAGCAAGGACATGCGCCGCATAAAAGAATGGAGTTACGCCGCATCTTCTGGCGGTATACGAATATTCCTGAATATATTAATCTTGGACCCCACGCGAAGTTAAGTCAATGCGCCGCATCTACTTATTCAATGCGCCGCATCTAACCCTCATACAGAAACTATAAATACCCCAAGGCCAGAAGAATTTAGAGAGGCTAATAGACAGAAGAAGACCGAAGACCACAAAACCCTAGGCCGAATTCAGACGAAGTAGCAACACAAGACACACCTTGAACGAAGATACAAGAGCTGTAAGAAGGTCCTGCATGTATTCAATTCATTAAGTAGTTTTGTTTTATTGTATTAGTACACTTTAATTGATCAGGATTGATGGGCTTGTGTCATTGATTTAATCATGCACTTCAACTCCCCTTAAAATTGCTTTCCCATCAATTAAAGTTTATATGTTGATGTCTTTGGTGACTTTTATTAGTGCATTGATAACCTCTGTGTCTAGCTGAGCATTGCTTGGGTCGCCATGCCCCTTCCTCGCCTGTTTATTCTATTTTCATAGGATATTGGGATAGTCATAAGTGATCATTAAGGGTTTACTCGCCGATAAGATTAGAGCCAACGAGAAAGGTTTAATCTCGGTGCGTTGCATCGAACTATACACTTCATATAAAACTAGCAATAAAACAAGTGACAAGCTACTTAACTATCAGGACAGGTCTTCTTATTGTCTCAAGTATTTATCTGTGTACGTGTGTGTTAATCGCTGATTCGTTCTTATTAGTTTAGTTTATATTTAATCATAACCAAACCGTGTCAGTCTCTCAGGCTGAACCCCCTTGCGTTAGATTAGGTTGTATAGCTAACTTAAGATATTAAAATACTGATTAGAATAACTAGATAATACGTTCCACTCTTAGTGATCGACACTCTACTTACCATTATATTCATATTGACCGGGTACACTGCTCGTTAAAGTGTGTGTTATATTGATAAGTCGGCTAAATATAAATTTAAAACTTGAATACTGCTAAAACCACAACGACATACCGTGGGTATAAATTAGAGCACAACAAACACGCACATCAATACCCCATTCAACATGTCTCTATTAGGATCATGAGTAAAATATATCATCTAGATTTACCCTCATAAAAGGATAATGTCTTAATCACATTAAGTCAAGTATTAGTAAACCAAGCAAACTTCATATTTGGTACTCTTCGATAGGTAAATTTAGGAACTTAATGTCTTCTAAAAAGAGAATGACTACTGGAGAATCTATTGACTAGAAACTCAATTTGACCTAACGGTTGAATTGCTTCTATGTGAGAAGTTGGGTGTGTGTAACCCGTAAAAATGGTCGTATTTAGCCTGAATTGAGCACCACTAGTAATAGTCTCATATTCATTCTCCAGCTTGATTACATTACTCTTCCTAAATATACCTAACGATAGTTTGCTTTTAAGAACTTTGTTTTTCATTAGAGTTTTTCATTCCTAGATTTATGTCATCTTGCATATATAAAATTTCTAAGATGTTTACTTGCTCATATGTGTTTTAATTGCATGCCTTCGTAATTATTCGCTTAGTTATTAAATGCATATTTATTATAATAGTTTTTGTTTTTCTATAAACTATTCTGATATGATAATTTCTCTTGTATATACATGCTTAAATGCCATAAAATATGTAGAAAAGGGTAGCATGTGACAATAGCCTTAACCAATTTCCTTGAGCATGAAATCTTTTACAACCATTGTTTTAATGACATTTATTTTTAAATATGCTAAAACTTAACATCTTGAAAAAATGATTTTTCAAAAGAATATATCACCTTTTTAACATGTTTTACCATCCCTCCCAACATTTGTCCATGATGATGTTTTTATCAAAGCCAAAGATTGAAAATTTCGTTTTCTTTCCTCATAAAAATATTTTGAAATAAAACTCAATCTATTTTATTCAAATAACTTTCACATCTACATAAAAACCCACTTTCAAACATTGTTGAATAATGCTAAAAACACCTATTTAAAATCATGCATGGTAATCTCATATATGTCATCTATATTTGTGTATATGACAATTATAAGTGAACTAAATCAAAAATGAATAATCATGGTTTACTCATTAAGATCTCACTTGTTACAAGTCTAGAAGTCCATGCTATCACAACTCCCCATATCTTTGCACATAGATACTTATTAGGATTAATTAACTAGCGTATTAATATTTCTAAAAATGATATTGTGAATTACTTGATATTATATATCGCTTTCTTGTCCATATATATATATATATATATATATATATATATATATATATATATATATATATATATATATATATATATATATATAAATGTATATGTTACTTGGTTAATGAGTAGATTGCATGCTAGATAAAATTGCTTAATTAGATATGCTTAGCATACATGAGTTATTTAATCCTAAATTGCCTCAAAAGAAGTTGGACTTGCTTGAAACTAAACCCAAAAACACAACCTTTTCTACAAATTTCTGTCAAAAAACCCATTTCTAGTAGTCTGGAAATCAGCAGATGGGCGGCCCCCTTAAAATTAAGGGGACCGGCCATCTGGAGGGACGGATTACTGTTTTCTTTTTCAATTTCCAACCCATTTTATCCTATACTTCCCAAAATTCACCAACACATTTTGTCCTAAACCACCCACCAAAATTTACCTTCCTCAATCACATCATCCCTACACTATAAATACCCTTCTCCATCATAAATGCTCATCCATATCATCCATCCAAACATGTCATCCTCTAACAACCCAAGATCCAAGCCTTCAAGAGTTGCTAAGATCTCGGTAAGGCCCATTTGGAGAAGGAAGCTTGACACTTGTCATAACCCAACAAATGATGTTGTTCAAACTCAACCAACACCCAAGCCTCATCCTAATGAACCCTTTCATACACATAACCAATCATCCATCCCTACACATTCATCTCCCAATGATCAATCTCAAAACAACAATCCCAATCTCACTCACACTCAACCTACCAATACACCATTCAAAACACTCACCACTCTTGGAACATCCACTTCATCCATATCTACACCCTCATCCACTCATGATTACCCAAGTTCACAAATGTCTCCACCACCAAGAGTGTCACCACCACCTCCACCAAATAACAACCACTCTCCATCATCATCACCTTCCTCTCAACACTTGAAGTTCATTGAAGAACTCAAGGAAACCCATGAGCTAAATGCTCTTCTTGTTTTACATCTTGCTCAAAGCAACTTGGATCAATCTACATCTATCTCTCCATCATCACCACCATCTATCCCTCTACCATCATCACCCCACAACTTGAGTCAAATTGAGAAACATGTCAACAATTCTCCTTGTTGCATCTTTCTTCAAAAACAAACCGTTGCTTTAAATGAGCATCTCACTTGGATCGAGTATCTTCTCACTAGATCCAATCCAACACCCTCACTTGAACAACATCAAAACTCTCATCCAACATGGTCCGCTCCAAACTCTCCACCTCTAATTTCTCCACCACCACTCTCTCCAACCTCCATGAACCCAATAATACAGATCCATTAATACAACATCCTCACCCTCCATTCATCCAAGTTTTCATGTCTCAAGCAAGTCAAATGGATTTTTAGGCAAATTAGAATTCTCTACCGAATGTATGCTCTAAGCATAACATATGTTGTAACAACGATTATGTCTTTTACATAATCATTTTCTTTTATTAATGAAAGTCTTGTTTTATGTTTTAATATGTGTTTACTATGCTTGTTGATCTTATGTGTGATATTATGATATGTATATATGCTTGTGCTTCTAATATCTTTCTTGCAAGTATTCCATATCTCGATTCCTTGGTGTCCTCAAACGAGGGGGAGCACACATCAAGGGGGAGTTCTCGTCCCGACAAATTTCATTTCTAAAACTTGTCGGCTTAACCTTTTTGATTTTACAAAAAGGGGGAGAAGTGAATATAAACTCACTAAATACTTGTCCAAAAATAAGTTTTTGGATTTAATGAGTTTAAGTTTTGTAATCATCAAAAAGGGGGAGATTGTTGACATAAATAATTATTAGACTCCTTAGACCGTTTAGAGCACTAGGGTTAAACAATAACAAAGACAACAATCATGCACAGCGGAATAAGTAAAACATCTTTATTATTGAACAAGGTTTTTACTTTTTGATCTCTAATACTAACACTAATAATCATCTACAGCCCCAATTCTACTTGATCAAGGTAGAACATGTTACACGCCTTGTAACAGGGATCAAGGACTCGACCTTGAGGCTGAACTAACTAACTAACTAACTAACTAAAACCCTAGACATTTATAACTTACGTCTAGGTTACACACACACACCTTTTAGACGTCTACATTATGGAAGACCCTACTTCTTGAAACCTTACACCCTTGATCTCTTTATATAGAGAGATATTAGGGTTTACAAAATACTACGAGGGACTAATAAATAAATATTCTTTAACAAGCAAGTCCCTTGTCTTTTATTCTTCATTAATTGAAGAATTCTTCCTTGTCACTTCAGGTCCTTCTTGTTTTCACTCTTCTTGTTTTGTCTCATCAAATCTATAAGACCCAACAATCTTCCCCTATTTGATGATGACAAAACATACACGTTCTTGTACGAACTTCCCTAGACGAAGTAGAGAAGTTGAGATAATTAAATCTCGCCATGAATGAAACAAGTATTGTCTTCCCCTTAAGTCATGCCATGCCACTCCAACATCTCTTCTAACATCTCTTCCCCTTTTTGTTATCAACAAATAGAGAATGTATGTAAATACGATCTTGACCACCATTAACCAGTACCACACTTCTTAATCAAAGTCTTCCAATGTTTCAAATTGCCCTCCATGAAGAACGCCAAAATGCTTACTAAAAATGAATCCAAAACAGTAGAAAACTCCAACTAGCAGTAGTAATAATGAACAACGGTAGTAAGAATCAAACACTTCCCCTTGAGTGGTGCATGTAGATGGTTAAACAATTAAACAATAAGCTTCCCCTGAAACTAATATGTTTACCATCTCTTGAATCTTTAATTCTGTAGGCTCCTTGTAATGATCACTTGTGAAGAAAACCAAATATAACGAACTTGATGAAGAAGTTGAATTTCCCAAACCTTCGTCTTATATCTTGCACTATCCACGTCTCTATGTGACTCCAAACTTATCTTAGAAGTAGGCTACTAGGACCTCTTGATAAATCCTCAACTAATATGAGACACTGAGCACTACAATGTAACTCCTTAAAGTGATAGCAAATGTGTGTATTCAGCACCTTAAGTTTATAGATCACACATCCTTGCTAGATTCATCAAGTCTTTGTCACCGCATTAACGCCCAAACAAGTTATCTTCAAAGTGTAACACCCACTTTGAGATATGATAAGAACGCGCACCTGTGAAACTCAACTACAACATCAAATAAATGATATTCAACCTTCTTCGTAATCAATTAATCCAATAAGAACAAATACGAGCCTTTTAAAACCTTTAAGAACAAATAACCAACTTGTGTGTGTGTGAAACTAATAACCTGTGTGTGTAATCTAACAAACTGCTCATAATTAGCATCTCAACTTCCCCTCACTGCTTGTAAATCATGCATTGTCTCCATAAATCATCTAAACACAACAGTACTTTGAATATAACAGTACCTTGGAGCAGTACGTTGGACGAGCAGCAGTACTTTAGACTAACAGTACTTTGGGAAGCAGTACTTTGAAGTAGCAGCAGTACTTTCAATCCGAAAACAGTACGTTGAAGAGAGCAGTACTTTGAGAGTAAATAACACAATATTCAAGAACACCCACGTGATGAATTAAACACAATCGACTTTAATGATAAACCACAAGCGAAAAACTGTTGGACCCATCAATTCTTCAACACCAAGCGGCCCCACGTGATATGAATAATGAAAAATACCTCACGTTGACCACTGACTCCAAAAGCTGCTACCTACGCTTAGCTTTGCCAATTCATCCCACAATTTTCTTTTGACCCACAATCTTTAATTACCGGACCCACAATTATAAGTTAAAATCCAGTAAGCGACAAAACAATTGAGCAGCCCCACATGTCAAGATATCAACATTCAATCGAATATAATAACAGCTCCAATCGCTTTTAATATACCACTCGATTGACCAATCACAATCGCCAAACAAATACGTAGCAAAGTAGCAGCAATATAATATTCGACAACTCCTTCATACAAGCGACAACCAATTCCCAACACGTCAACTCTCAATTAGTCCCATTAATATATCACCGATTTCATTAATGAGTACGAGGTATAATATTATCTCAGCCAATTAGATCAATCCATTAATTAATTGTAGTACGAGATTCATCACAATTAATAACAGATTCATTACCAAACTAATAACGATTACCTCAGTGTCGACAATAAACTTTTTCTTCAAATCTGCTACTCTTCGACAAACCTTGTAACCAATAACGATTACCTCAGAAACCTTTGACGAATCATTGTATCTACTCCAAATCAGTTTCTTCGACAGTAAAACCTTGTAATCCCTAGGTAACGAGCTCCCCAGTCTCTGATACCACATGTGGAGTTTGTTAAGACTCCTTGGACCGTTTAGAGCACTAGGGTTAAACAATAACAAAGACAACAATCATGCACAGCGGAATAAGTAAAACATCTTTATTATTGAACAAGGTTTTTACTTTGTGATCTCTATTACTAACACTAATAATCATCTACAGCCCCAATTCTACTTGATCAAGGTAGAACATGTTACACGCCTTGTAACAGGGATCAAGGACTCGACCTTGAGGCTGAACTAACTAACTAACTAACTAAAACCCTAGACGTTTATAACTTACGTCTAGGTTACACACACACACCTTTTAGACGTCTACATTATGGAAGACCCTACTTCTTGAAACCTTACACCCTTGATCTCTTTATATAGAGAGATATTAGGGTTTACAAAATACTACGAGGGACTAATAAATAAATATTCTTTAACAAGCAAGTCCCTTGTCTTTTATTCTTCATTAATTGAAGAATTCTTCCTTGTCACTTCAGGTCCTTCTTGTTTTCACTCTTCTTGTTTTGTCTCATCAAATCTATAAGACCCAACAATAATGCCTAAAAACATTATTAATACTTATTCATATCTCTATGTTTTAATGATCACAAAATTTAAACTCATTAAACATAAACTTATCAAATAAACAAGTATTTAGTTGTAAATATTTACTTCTACAACTTAATCACTTAAGGTATGAATAAACATAATGCATAATGCTTTATATGATCAAAAGAACATTTTCTTAATCACTAAACTTTTTATAAAATGTCACAAACATTTTATATCTTTTAGAAAAACATTTTTGGTATTAAATAAATATGTTTAATCTATTATAAAAATATGAATTCAAATTTTCAACCAAAAATGGCAAAAATATTCCAGAAAAACCTTCCCCACAAAAGGACAGAACTGGGAAACGTTCATCTTGGGCGGCCCCCTTAATTCATAAAGGCGGCCCCCTTAAAATTAAGGGGATCGGCCCCTATTTAAGGAGACCGCCCCGCTCCTCCAGCTGTCCAGTTTTTGCCTATAAATACTGGTTTTCCCCTGGACTTTTTCTCACCTTTTGCACCCCAAACCTTCTGTTCTAAATCTCTTCTTACATCTCTTTAAATCCTTTCTAAAACCTTTGATCATATATTCTTAAGCATTGGTTTCCAAGTGATCCAAGCTTCCACCATCCAAGTGCAAAAGAAGAATACTTCTATTAATCAAAACTAGAAATATTACAACTTAGTAGCATCTTGTTACTCAAGTTGGTTGTCATGTATACTTTGTAAATCATTCATTCATTTGTGTAAAGTGTGTATATAAGGTGTGTACATTAAGTGAGAACATAAGTGATTAGGTTAGTGTAGTGTGTAAGTAGTGAAGAAGGTGTATAAGTAGTTGTGGTGTAAAGAAGTTGTGTAGAAGCATAGTATAGTTGTGAAGTAGTTGCGGTGTGAAGAAGTTGTGAAGCCGTAGCATAGAAGGTGTGAAGCCGTAGTGTAGAAGTTGTGAAGCCGTAGTCTAGAAGTCGTGAAGCCGTAGCATAGAAGTTGTGAAGACCTAGTGTAGAAGTTGTGAAGCCGTCGTGAAGAAGTTGTGAAGCCGTTGTGAATAAGTTGTGAAGAAGTTGTGATTAAAGTTGTGAGATTGGTTCTAGCTACGATTAGAACTCGACATCTAGCTTTGTGTCGTTAAACCGGTGTAAGCCAAAGTTGTGTAAGGTTTTCTCCGCCATAAGGGAGTTTATTGAAGTAGTGAAGAAAACTCTCGAGCTCGGTGGTCGGGGAGTAGAGTAGGGCAAGGAAGGTGTCCTTGTAGCAGAACCACTATAAATCTCTCGTGTCTCGGTTAGATCTTTACATCTCTTACTTACATCTTTACTTATATCGTCATTACTTTCATACATATAGATATATATAATTGTTAGCATTAGTTAGAAGTTGATTTCACATAAAGATTAATTTAAAACTCCATTCATAAAAGTAAGACTTTTATAACAAATCTAAAAGGGTACACATACAATCAACATTAGTGTTCAAGTATTATCTATCGCATAAATTTGAATCTAAGATTTTAAAAGTAACAAAAGTTTTCATAATAAAATTAAAAAGACGTAAAACTATTCAACCCCCCCCCCCTTCTAGTTTTCCACAATATGTACAGTGTTGACATTAAGAAAATTGTTCCTAAATAGACTCTAACTTGTTTTGTAGCAAAAGCCACATTGGATGAGTCAATGCTTTGGCATATGAGACTTGGTCATGTTAATTTTAAAACCATAAATAAGATTGTTAAAGATGGTTTGGTAAAAGGCTTGCCTCAAAAACGTTTTGAAAATGACCAAACTTGTATTGCCTGTCTCAAGGGCAAACAACACAAATCTTCTTGTAAGCCTAAGACCCAGAACTCTATTACTCAACCATTATTCATGCTTCATATGGACTTGTTGGTCCTTCTTCTATGAGTAGTATACAGCATAAGAAATACTGTCTTGTGGTAATTGATGATTATAGCAGGTTCACATGGGTTTTCTTTCTAGGAACTAAGGATGAAACAAGTAGCATTCTTAAGACTTTTATAACAGAAATAGGAAACCTTGTTGATAAGAAAGTGAAAATCATCAGGTGTGACAATGGGACAGAATTTAAAAATAGAGTTATGGATGAATTTTGTAAAGAAAAAGGTATTAAGAGAGAGTTTAGTGTAGCTAGAACTCCTCAGCAGAATGAGGTTGCTGAAAGGAGGAATAGGACACTAATAGAGGCTGGTAGGACTATGTTAGTTGATTCTAAGCTACCCATTACTTTTTGGGTTGAAACAGTTAATACTACTTGTTATGTGCAGAACAGGGTTTTAGTGGTCAAATCTCACAACAAGACATCACATGAACTCTTTAGAGGTAGAACATCTGCTTTAGGTTTTCTAAGACCATTTGGATGTCATGTTACTATCCTCAATACCTTAGATTATTTGGGAAAGTTTGATGGAAAGTCAGATGAGGGTTTCTTTGTTGGGTACTCTTTAAACAGCAAAGCATTTAGGGTATACAACATAAGAACCAGGAAAGTAGAAGAAAACCTGCATGTTGAGTTTTTAGAGAATAAGTCTAATGTTGCAGGTGAAGATCCAAAATGGCTGTTTGATCTTGATGCTTTAACACAATCTATGAACTATGTACCAGTTGTTGCAGGAACAAATTCTAATGATTTTGTAGGTTCAGAAGATAGTGTTGATACAGGTGAACCAAGCATGGAGAAAGAGACTGATCAAGATCACATTCTGATGCCAATTTGGAATAATGTCTCTTTACTTGATTCCTCTTCAAAGGATGATGAACCTTTTAATGATGCAAACAAGAAGGGCTCTGAAGATGGAAACAAAGAAAGTGGTGTTGAAGAACAAGAGAATCCTGAAGACAGTACAAATGGTATTTGTACTGCTGAGCCAAAAGATAGTGCTGTTGGGCCAAATGTTGAATTTCCTAGCCCACCAGTTACTACTGCTGATGATTTCTCTGATGATGAAGTGGATCTTAACAACATGCCACCCACTTATCAAGTTCCTACAACTCCACAAACAAGAGTTCACAAGAATCACTCCCTTGAGAATGTGATTGGAGATGTACAGTCTGGTGTTAAGACAAGAAGACAGACAATGAATTCAGATCAACAAGGTTTTCACAGTGTAGTTTATGAAGAGAAAACTCATGAAGATACAAATACATGTCTTTTTGTATGTTTTCTATCACAAGTAGAACCCAAGAATGTACTTAAAGCCCTACAGGACTCAAGCTGGGTGGAAGATATGCAAGAAGAGCTTCTACTATTCAAGATTCAAAAGGTTTGGGTGCTGGTAGATTTGCCTAAGGGTGTAAGGGTTATTGGTACAAAGTGGATTTTCAGGAATAAGAAAGATGAAAGAGGGATAGTGATTAGGAATAAAGCAAGGCTTGTTGCTCAGGGTTACACTCAAGAGGAAGGAATTGATTATGAAGAGGTTTTTGCACCTGTAGCTAGGATTGAAGCTATAAGATTGTTCTTAGCTTATGTTTCATTCATGGGGTTTATGGTATATCAAATGGATGTAAAAAGTGCCTTTCTTTATGGTACTATTGAAGAAGAGGTTTATGTTTCTCAACCTCCTGGTTTTGAAGATCCTGAACATCCAGACAAAGTATAAAAGGTGGTAAAAGCTCTTTATGGCTTGCATCAAGCTCCTAGAGCCTGGTATGGAACTTTAGCTACTTATTTATTGGAAAATGGGTTTCATAGAAGCAAGATCGATCAGACCTTATTTATCAAGAAGCAAAAGGGAGATATTTTGCTTGTACAGGTCTATGTGGATGACATCATTTTTGGATCTACAAAGAAGGAGATGTGCATTGAGTTTGAGAAGCTTATGCATGATAAGTTTCAAATGAGTTCCATGGGTGAGCTCACTTTCTTTTTGGGGATGCAAGTGAAGCAAAAAGCAGAAGGAATATTTATCAGCCAAGATAAATATGTAACTGATATATTGAGAAAGTTTCAGTTTACAGATGCCAAAGTAGCAAGTAATCCTGTTGATACAGAGAAACCTTTGCTCAAAGATTCAGATGGTGAAAATGTTTATGTACACACCTACAGGTCCATGATTGGGTCATTGATGTGCCTTACTTCATCAAGACCAGATATTAAGTTTGCAGTGTGTGCATGTGAAAGGTTTGAAGTTACACCCAAAGCCTCACATTTAGTTGATGTGAAGAGAATCTTTAGGTACCTCAAGGGTCAACCTAAATTGGGTCTATGGTATCCTAGATAATCTCCTTTTGATCTGGTGGCATACTCAGACAGTGACTATGCTGGTGCTAGTTTGGATAGGAAATCGACAGGTGGTTGTCAATTCCTAGGTTGCAGGTTGATATCATGGCAATGCAAGAAGCAGACTATTGTGGCCACTTCTACAACTGAAGCTGACTATGTGGCCGCTGCTAGTTGGTGTGGTCAAGTTCTATGGATTATGAATCAGATGCTTGACTATGGGTACAACTTTATGAATACCATGATTTTCATTGACAATAGCAGTACAATTTGTATTATTAAAAATCCTGTTCAACACTTTAAAACAAAACACATAGAGATTAGACATCATTTTATAAGAGACTGCAATGAGAAAAAGCTAGTTCAGGTTGTTAAAATTCACACTGATAACAATTTTGCAGATTTACATACTAAAGCTTTTAATGTTGGAAGGTTTCAATACTTGGTTGCAAGTATTGGAATGCTTAATCCCTAAAGTTTTTAATCTTGGTGTTTTTGTAAATGAAAAGGATTTGTACTACTAGACGTGTCAATTAGTACTGCTATGTATAATTTGTACTGCTAGTGCAAATTAAGTCTGTTGTGATTGAACTGTTAGTCATAATTTATACTGTTATGAAGCAAATGCTTTGCATTGTGTTTTCTTGGTTTTGGACTAACAATTTCAGGATGAGAAAGCAATATTATTCAAGTTTGCAATGTGTGTGAAGCAACAGCGGTGAAATGTTTGCTGTCATGATTGATTGATGATGGACAGAATTTGGGGATCATTTGACAAAGGTTTTACACCTGAGTTGGGAGATTCTTTAAAATCACTTTCTTGAAATCTAATTATGGTATTATTGAACATGAATTGATGGCATAGTTAGTCAGATAGTAACTGAACTAACTCACTCTCTACCATTTTATACTTTCATTAGTATAATGTGACTAGTCCAAGGACATCGGGTAAAGAGAACAGCGATCAAAAGTGAATCTAACACATTTGTGTTAGAGGCAACACCTGCCACGAGCTGGAAACCCTGTCAAGAAAGCTCTTTGAATGAGTTTATCTGATCACAGGCAGCAGTTTTGCTGAAAATATTGGTTCTCACACAACCAGAGGTTAAATGCAACCGAACTGTAATTAAGTGTCTTCCTTTACACTTAATCCCTTCAAAAGTTTGTGGGCAGTATGGTTTTTAAAAGAAAATTGAGTCAATACTGCTAAGAAAACGTTTTTCCAAAAGTTTGTACTGCTAGCGTAAAACTTAGTACTGCTGGGTAGCCGTTAGTACTATTTGAGAAATAACCATTTTTTAAATATAGCCGTTGGGGTAAATTTGTGTCAGATACTTTGCTTAAGAGTTTGTCTCACTTGGATATTTCACACTCTTTCTTTAATTACCCAATTTCTTTATTCTCAAGAAAAGATTTATTCAAGTCGATTAATTCTCAAACCCTAACTGCTCTTTATAAATTCTCAATTGGCTATACCACACATTCAATTCACTAATAATCGATCATAATCCAGCATACAAATCAAACTTTTATTCATCAAATGGCTAACATGGAATTTTGTGATAAGCACAATATGATCGCGTTCTTGGAGAAAACATAGGGAAGTATTGGCTTTCATCAGATATTGGATTTCATCAATGCTAGTAACATCAGGTATGCTCTCACTGTGAGTCCAACTATCTTTAGTTCTTAAATCACAAAGTTTTGGCAGACTGCTACTGCCAATACAAGTGATAGTGGAGAACAATACATAACTGCAACAGTTGATGGCAAAACCTTTTCTATTACTGAGTCATCTATTAGGAGACATCTCAAACTAATAGATGATAATGGTATTAGTAATTTGCCAAATACTGAAATTTTTGAAACTTTTTCAAGGATGGGGTATGTGTCCACTGATCAAAAATTAACTTTTCAAAAAGAACAATTTGCCCCTCAATGGAGATTTTTTATTCATACCATTCTGCAATGTTTAAGTTCTAAGAAAACCGCATGGGAGCAATTCAGTAGCAATATTGCAACTACTCTTATCTTTTTAGCAACACAAAGAACTTTTAATTTTTCAAAACTGATTTTTGATGGTATGATGAAAAACTTGGGTAGTAAGTACAAATTTTTGATGTACCCAAGATTTATTCAACTGTTTTTTGAATAAACACAAGCTTTTGCTTCTACCTCATAAAAATGTTTATCCAACTCCAACCCTTACTTCCAAGCATTTTAATAACATGAGGATGACCTCAAAGGGTTATAATGGGGTAGAAGTTCCTTTTTTTGAAACTATGCTTGTTACTCAGGGTGAAGGATCAACAACCCCAGTTGAGTCCCATCACACACCCACCAGTTCATTAGATACTCCATCAGCCTCACAACCAACGTCATCACCATATAGGAGCTCATCAGGACAGGAATCTGAGGTTCCTCAGCCCAGATCTCCTACTCATCCCAATGTAGCAGATTAGGCTGTCTCTGACAATATAGGAAGGGCTACCACTACTGTCTCAAGCTTAGAAGTTGGACAGGATAGGGGTAACATAAGTAAGACCCTACCTATGGCAACACCTCATGTATCCAGTCCTCATGGACTTGGTACAGATGGTTGAATACCAAGCCACATGGATACTATGGGTGGCTCAGATACTCATCCTTTGGTTGAGCCTGAGTCCATGCCCCATGATGCACCTCTCCCAGAAGGTAACACATCTGGAAGTGTTGAGGGCAGTGTGTCACTTACTGAATTGATGGATATTTGTACAACACTGACAAACAAGGTGACTGGACTTGAAAATGATCTTAAGAAGACCAAGAAGGTTTTTGGAGGTGTTTATACCAAGCTCATTCTCAAAGTGAAGAAGTTACAGACCACAGTCAAAGCCCTCAAAGCCAAAAGAAAAACTACTATCGTGGAATCTTCAAGTTCAAGTTCTGATGACTCAAATAATGATAAAGGGGTGATTCTCCGAAACAGGGGAGGAAAATAGTACAAAAGGGTGCAAGAATTCAGGGGAGGAAACTCAGGGGTAAAAAAGCTCAGAGATGGTTTGATGGTACAGATATGGGTGGTGAAAGGCAGGTTGATATGGATGATGACATGGCACAAGAAACTGAAGATATTCAACAACCTACAAAATCAGTTGATCTTCAACAACAAGACACAGAGCCTGTGAACCTTGAAGCTCAAGAATATATTGCAGATACAGCTACAAGTGCCAAAGTTCAAGTTAGTATTGCTGCTCACCGAGTTAGTACTGCTGGTGCAGAAGAAGGTACTGCTAGTGTTGCTGTCTATGAAAGAAGAAGGGCAGACAAAGAAAAAGCTATTATGACTGAGCCTGAGCAACCAAAGAAGGTGAAAAGAAATATTCTTGCTCAGATTGATTATGATGTAGAGATAGCTAAGAAAGTGCATGAAGATGAGGGTAGAAGAACTAAGAGGAAAATGCTTAATGAAGAACTGCACACAGTTGAAGAAGAAGAGGAAGCAGAATTGACTAGTGAGCAACTAACACAGATGATGCTTGTCATTCCTGAAGAAAGCATAAATGTTGAACCAATACAAGCTAAACACCTAATCATTGACTGGGAGGTTCACACAGATGAATTTGGAAAGGCATGGAAAATCATAAGAGTTGGTGGACATTCAGCAGTTTACAAGTGTTTTGAAGACATGATTAGGGCATTTGATAGAGAAGATTTAGTGAAGTTATGGGAATTAGTTCAATTCAGATTCAACTTAACTGAAATTGCAGATGACAAGGAGAAAGAGCTCTGGGTGGAATTGAAAAGGCTTTTTGAACCTGATCCAAGTGATAGCTTATGGAAGTTTGAAACTCATAATCTTGGTACAATATGGAAATTGTATGATACATGTGGAGTACACCATGTGTCTACACAAGCTGGAGTTGATGTCTTCATGTTAGTTGAAAAAGAGTATCCATTAAGAGCAACTAAACTTAGAGTTGATGATGAAACTGAAATGGCAAAGGAACTACTTCAACAGATTCACAATCAATGTGAAAGAAAGATGAAGGCTGAAAGACAAAGAAGATAGAGTGTTTGGAAGAATCCCCTCAATATCAAGGTTGAAGGTTTAATTCAAGAAACTTGCTGATTTGGAGATAAATCACAAGTTTAAGGGAGGATTGTTGAGAATTAAACAATTGACAGTTTGTACTGCTGAAGATATAACTAACAGTACTAACTGAGTTAGTACTGCCAGAAGAAAGTTTGTACTGTTGATACTGCTGAAAGAAGATTTGTACTGCCAGTTATGAAGACGTGTAAGGAGATAAGTATAGAATAGATTTTGTGTATATCTTATATAGTTAGACTTATACGAATATTCTACATGTTTAGAATATTGATACTTATCTTGTAAAAGACTCCTTGTGCCTATAAAAGGAGGTCCTAGGTTAGATGTTATGTACGTAGGTTTTGTTAAGCTTCAAGGTTGTAAACCCTATTGATACTCAAGATCACTCGTATTATACTTAATAATATTGAAGCGTTTGGTTACATCATTGTTCTCATAAACTGTTCATACAATACTTTACTGTTACATTGATAAATCTTCTAAGTATCAACTAGTAGATTCCGCATACTATTTGAAATACATTCAAAGTATCCTCAACACAATACTCGTATGTTTAGATCCTCACAATATTTGACATAATTACTACTCATGTTGTTGATAGCTTTTTCCATATTTTCGACGACGAAAAAAATAATTTATTTAAACACTAAGGTAATTCTGGGAATTATCGAAAATTCCCGTACCGGAACCGAGTACCGTACCAGAACCGAGTACCGTACCGAAGAACTTGGGACGGTTCTTGGTTCCACTTTTTCCATATTTTTGGTTCTTGGTTCTTTCTATTCCGGTTCCGATTCGGGACGGTTCCATTACCATTGACACCCCTAGCGTTAGGTACTGTAGCACAAATGTTTTCTTGATTATTGTTTTATGTTGAAATTTAATTTTTGAAAATTTCCAGAATTTTTAAATTTTCAGTATCTTGTATAACTTATCTTTGCAAGCATTATCTCTTATTTTCTTTCTACTTTATTAATAATGAATTCAAGCGTTGCATTTTATCTACCGCCGATTTAATGCGAGTTTTTTTTTTTTTTTTTTTTTTTAATTATAGGTTATATTGGACAAGAAACGGATCATTGGACTAATACATCTTCTTGGATGAGGATTTAACCGTATTTCCGTTTTTCATTCATATCGAGCAAATCAAGGGAGTACTAGTTTCTTTTATCTTTTTTATTTTTCCCTTTATGGTTTTTGGTACTTTTAGAACATTGTAGATAATGTTCAAATTAAGTGTAGGGGAGGTAAAAAGGTACACCTTAAAAACTAGTCACGTATTTCTTATTTGTGTTATTCTTAAATAATTTTGTAATAAACCGAAAGAAAAACTTGTAGAGATGATTTTAGCACCAAATTTGTGGGAAACTAGAAAGGGGGGTCGAATAGTTTTACCGGGTTTTTTTTTTAAAAAAAAAACTTCTTTTAAACTTTACTATTGGAAACCTTGATTCGAATCTTATGTGCAATCAATCAACACCAATATGAACTACACACAAAACTAACTAATAATAAGTAATGAAAGTAAAGAGTAGAGATGGAAAGATCAAACCGGGACAAAAGGATTTATAGTGGTTCGGCTACGAAGCTCTTCTTCGCCCTACTCTACTCCCCGAGTACCACACTCGAGAGTTTCAAGCACTATGTCAACAACCTCCCTTTAGGCGGAGAAAACCGTACACGTCGCTTATCCTATTACCGACACTAAGCTAGATGTCAAGTGCTAATCTTAGCTAGCACCAATCTAACACGATCCACTTGATCCTTTCTACTTCACACACTTAACACACAAGACTCGATCTACTTGATCTACCTATGATCCACTTGATCAATCACACACACGCCCAATGGCTTCAAGAGATAATCAATATCTCTATAAGATCACAATGATCTTCACTCACTCTCTCACAAAAGAAAAATGATCTTGATGTATACTAGGATACAACAAGTGTGTAACAAGTGTTACAACTTCCCTAACCAAAACTACAACTCTTGTATCTTCTTGGATACCTTGAGTTCTTCTCTTGCTATTGAAGAGGGATGACAACACTTTGTATCTACTTGGATACTTTGTGTTCTTCTCTTGCTATTGAAGAGGTATGAATAGGATCCCTAAGTTGGATGATTGGATCACTCTTGAACAAAAGAAAAACTAATCTAAATGATCAAAGAAAGAAAATGTGAAGAGAGTATTGAACTCAGAAAGTTTTGTGTGAAAAAAGATGCCTAAAAACTGTGAATAGGGCAGGTATTTATAGGCAGAGAAAATCTGGCCATTACAGAGGGACGACTCCACTAAATCACCCACGGCTCCACTAAATTTAGTGGAACCGTGGAGCCGTGTCAGAAAAAGACGCTCCACATTTTGTCTTTTCTGGTGAAAACTTATTTGGGGGGAGGAATAGCTGTTATGTATTTTGAACTTATTTTTCCATTAAAACATTTCTTAATTATTCAAAAATAATTTGTAAAGTATATTTTTGAAAAAAAAATGTTTTGTCACATTAAAAATGTGAAGTCTTAAAACCCAAATTCTCTTCTTTGATCATTAGTCAAGTTGTAAATTTGTTCTAGAGTGATTTACGTAGAAACGGGATCATCCGATTAAAAACTTGTTTACGTTAATTTTAACGTAACGTGATTTCACATTTTGTCATCCTCAAAACGTGAAGTAATCGAAAGATAGAAATAACGTTTTTAGAACATTATTTGCATCAACAATCTCCCCCTTTTTGATGATGACAAAACATAAACTCATTTTAAGTTAAAATTTGTTTTAACGAGTTTTTAATGAGTTTACTCCCATTTCTCCCCCTTTTTGTCGAAGCAAAAAGGTTGCTAAGGCTCCCCCTTGATGTATACTCCCCCTCATTTGAAGAACACCAAGGAATCGAGCAATGATTCGTGCTACAAAACAAGGTTAGATAACAAATATACAACATCTAACATGTAGCACTTATGACAAATATCCAACCAAAAAAATGAATGACTAAGAAGTCAAAAAATAAAAGTGAAACATCCACATGAAAGCCCATTCATTAATAAAAATAAAACAAATGTCATACATAGGTATGACTACATCATAGAAGCAAAACAAACAACAAGAAAGCACATAAACATCCTTAGTGATATGAGACTTCAAGATTTGCTTCAAATGTCACAAGGGTCCTAAGCTTTTATTTGAGAAACTAAACATAAATATGTTTAGTTTGGGCTATTGTGTGGTGGTGGAGGTGGAAGAATGATGGGTCCTATTGGTGGTGTGAGGAGGTGCTCAAGTTATGAGAACCTAAAGCTCAACTCATCTCTAAGGCTCATGATGAGATGTTGGTTATGGTGGCAACAAGCACAACTCAAGGTGTGTGGTTGTAGGGGATAAAGAATGGGATGACCCATTAAAGGTTGTGGTGATGGTGAGAGGGAAGATGATGATGTGTTACTCCCAAGCTCAAAGGGAGTTGATGGTGATAAGGTTAGGGTAAGAGCTAAAGGTTGTGGTGATGGTGATAGTGATGAGGATGATGTGTTAGTTCCAAGTTCAAATGAAGTTGATGGTGATAAGGTGAGTGTTAAAGGTAGAGGTTGAAGAGGACTTGGTTGAGACAAAGGTGTGGTGGAGGTGGATGATGATGTTGGCCTTGTTGAGTTGGCCTTTGATGGAGCTAAGGGTGTAGAGATTGAGGAGGTTGATTTGGTTGATGTTGGTGGTGTGTGTATATCATCATCATCATCTAAAGTGAGATCAATGAGAATTATCTCATTGGAAGGTTTGGTTGAGTCTTGTGGTGTGTGTACATTTTTGATCCATTGATCAATAAGAATTGTCTCATTGGTTGGTTTGAGGTTAAATCTTGGCTTTTTAGCTTTGTGTGAGGTGGTAGCCAAGGTTGAAGACATGGTGATTGTATGGTGAATGTGAAGTGGTGAGGATGAGCAATGTATGATGTTAGCTTATATAGCCAAATCAAAACATGCAAGGATGGATAAGATGGTGGATTTGGGGATTTGGGTGTATTGGAATCAGGTTGTGTTTGCAGATTTCCAGGAAAAGAGAGTCAAAAAGTGGAAGGGAACAGTAAAATTCGTCTTCCCTGGGCATGGTACCACTAAATGACCCACGGCACCACTAAATTTAGTGGAGCCGTGCCCTATTTAGTGGAGCCATGGCCTGCAGTTGACTCTTTTTCCAGTTATGCAAGTTCTAGGCTGCCTAAAATGGGTAATTCTGGGTGGACTGTTTTGCAGCAAATCCCAAAAGCCTCAATTCACTAAAAATAATCACATAGAATTTCTAACACTATTTTCAACTAGCAACTAATATCATCATGTGATCATCTAAGTTTAGGCAACTATTAAGCATGCATCAAACCAAGCAAATTTTATCATGTAGTGCATGCATGAGAAACATAAAGCAAAGAGCATGAATAACATAAAAATTGATTAACTAATCAAAGTAACCAAAGTCAAGTAAGAAATTTTAAGGCAATTCAAACTAGTTTATGTTAGATAGACATTACCATAACCCTATTAATAATATCTTAATAATACTTAAGTTAGTAACACTACTTAAGTTATTAATCTCTAGTCTTTTCTCTTCCCCAACTTCTTTATCTTGTTCCCGAGCCCTTTGATTGCCTTGCCAATGGGCTTGAACCCCCCGATTGTTTTCTCATGCATCGAGACTTGTCGATTGTACATGGTTGTTTTCCTTCTCATCATTATGGATAAGTTGGTTTGGCCGAATTCAAGGTCGGAGGTTTGTTTGAACGATGAAGTGTCAAGGTTACTGATCCGTGCTAAAACATATAGAAAGTAGGTGTCGGGAGAGGGAGTACGAGGACGAGACGTTCCTTCTTCGTTCACCTCATCATCGTCTTCATCCATAGGTTGAGATGACGAACCATGATCGAAGGAGGAAGAAGAAAGAGGAACATCGGAAGTGGATTTACGACCACGTTTGGACCCTTTGTCCTTACGTTGCTTTGTGCGACATTGTGGTCCACCAAGGGGTTTCATGACCGGATTAACTAGGACATAGCCGACATTATTAAGATGTGGGAAATGTTCCATGACCCACGTGAAGAGACGAGTAAGCAACATACCGTATGGCATGAGCTTATCGGAACGACTATGAATGTTGGCCATCCTTTTGGCCATGTAGTATGCAAGGTTATATGGTTCCTCGATACTAAGACAATAGAGCATGTGGGCGAGACTCGCCGAAACGTGATCACGGTTGCTCGCAAGGCTCAACACGTTCTCACGTAGAAGAAGTTCCCAACTTCTGAGGTCGGGAAGGAGTTCTTTGAGGTAAATTTTGTTGGGGTCAAGATGGACAATGGAACCATTACGTTTTTTATACGTGTTGGCGACTCGAGGAGTTTGGATGACTTGTTTGATGGCTTCGAGGTTGGGGATTTCGGTACGATAAGTACCTTCATTTTCAAGATTGTAGAAAAGGGACTCTAGGGAATGGTCTTCAGTGTATGCACACTGACCATACGAAGGAACACCGAGAATTTCACCAAGCTCGGAGACTGACAAAATGATGTTTTGGTTTTGGATCCAAAAATCAAGGAAGACATTGCCCTCAAGGTCATTGAAGGTGCGGACTCGACTATAAAATTCGAGGACGAAACGAGGACAAATTTGATCGTTTATTTTGTATAAACAATCAAAGTCAATAGTAGGAAAGCAAACTTGGATGTTATCCAAGAGAACAAAATGAGCATC
Organism: Artemisia tridentata subsp. tridentata; assembly: GCA_021014915.2. NCBI lineage: Eukaryota > Viridiplantae > Streptophyta > Magnoliopsida > Asterales > Asteraceae > Artemisia > Artemisia tridentata. Next base: position 203,131,772 of record CP139506.1, read on the forward strand.
GACTACACGACCTTCGTGTATATATCGATCTTGGACTTTAGCAAGATAAGCTTTTCGCTCATCGGGGATGGTTGGATCGTCTAATAGACGGGGAATGTAAGGTTTGGTATCTTGATAATCATTACGAGGCATCGTTACCTGCAAAAGTATAATTTTGTACATGTTAATCTTGTTGCATTTTAATGATCACATTTTTAGTGTGTGTGTGCCTAAATGCAAACATTGTGGAGGTGCGGTAATCTCGACTCTAAAACAAAAATAATGAGATTACCCAAATGCTCCTAATTTCACTTTTGCTCAATCAAATATGTCGAATAATACATATTAATTATGTAATTCGATCCATATTTGAGAGTTCATGTATGCATGCAAAAACGTTTTTAATTTGCATCAACAATGCACGAAAAAGTTTTCAAGATCCTAGACATGCGAACTTTTTCAAAAATGATGGAATTGGGGTGTTTGGCAAACGGCTCAATCGTGGCGCCAAAAATCTTAAAATTGAAAAGCCTCAATGTTAATCATTCCTAATCCAATTTTAATCATCCTAGACATGATTCCATCAAAAATAATTAATCCTAATCCAATTTAAATTGGAAAATTCGGACTAGATTATGCAATATTAGTGGGTTTATAAAAATCCTAGGTTTAGGGAATCATGTAAGTACTACATTGTCTAATCCTATTTCTAATTGCATAAAAGTTCATCAAAATTTGAAAACCCCCAATTCGATTTTATGCACAAGAACAAACCCTATAGTCAAATTGAAAAGAAATTAAAGATGATTGACTTACAATTTGTGTTGTAGTGATTAAGATTTGTTGATTGCAATGCCTCGATCTTGATTAGCAAGAGTGTAATAGGGTTTTTGTGTTGGGTTCGGTTTTTTACAGCAGTTCACAGTGAGTATGTTTGTTTGAAATGATTGTGCAGAGGGAAATAGAGGAAAAACAGGCTTTCTCAGACATACGGTACCACGGTACCGCTAAACATTAGTGGTGTCGTGCCACTTTAGTGGAGCCGTGTGTCTGTGAGGCCCATTTTTGTTCTGTTTCATCTCTTGTCTGATTAATCTTACTTATTTAGTAAGACTTTTTGACACGAGGAAAAAGTTTATACCTAATAAACTCTTTGACGAAAATGATTTGGTGAGATGATAAAGAATGACCTTAGTATTTGCAAGGAAATGCCTAAGTTGTCATTGGAGGAAAAGTGAGGATTGAGTTTTAATATTTCCCGTGAAATATGTAGAAGTCAAGAGTTGAGATTTAGAGAATGACTACAATATTTCCAATGAAATATTTACTTAGTCATGAGCGGAATTAGAAGAATGAGAGGGATGACTTGAAAAGTCAAGAGGCGATACGTAAGGAATGATTTCAGTATTTCCAGTGAAATATTGAGCAAGTCACGAGATAGGACGCAAGAGATGACTTAATATTTCCAGTGAAATATTGAACTAGTCATGAATAAGATGAGAAGGATGACTTAAAAAGTCATAAGACGAGACGCAAGAAATGACTTCAATATTTCCAATGAAATATTTAGAAAGTCATGAGACGAGATATGAGAGATGACTTCAATACTTCCAAAGAAATATTCAAATAGTCATGAGATGGATGTGAAGGACGTATTGGTTAGGATATCGACGATGTTGTCCTTTGAGGAAAAATTTTCTAAGAAAAAGATTTCTTTTCAGACATTATCGTGATGGAGGAGATGACGTACTTCGATGCACTTCGTGCATGAGCAATCCACGGGGTTCTCGGTCAAGTCCATTTGCGCCTCGGCTATTTCTCTTCACCGGAGTGTTGTTGAGATGGACATCATATTTGATTAGAGGTTGTCTCATCCATAGTGCTTGTTGTCATGCCTTTCCGGCGCTTACGTATTCGGCTTCGGTCGTGGAGATAGCAAGAGAAGTTTGTTTTTTTTGGAGAACCAAGAAGTTTGACAACAACCTATGAGGGTACAAACATCACTCTCTCTTTATCAATCCACATTGTCTCCCGCATCATCAGAGTTGGTATAGACAATAATTTCTACACCAATCTCCTTGAGATATCATAATCTCAAGTGTATAGTACCTTTAACGCATCGGAAGATACATCAAACACTTTAAGGTAAGAAGTTTTGAGATCCTTCTTACAAGTTGGCATAAAGCCAGACACTAGACATGATATCGGGCCTACTTGCCGTTAGGTAAACTAAATTACCTATCATGCCCCTAACCTAGTAATATCCGCGCACTCACCTTCATCGTCTCTTGTGAGATTCGTTTTTGCTTATATGGGCATTAAAATTGATTAAGATTTTTCTAAGCTAAGTATCTTATACATATATAGTATACTTAGGTTTATGAGGATACTTTCTTCAAGTAATATTATATACGGGCTAGGGAAGAAACTTGATTCACTCATCATTGCTCATCTCAAACTTGTCACGCATGATCTTTGAGCGATCATTGTACATTTCTGGACAAGTTGAGTTTGTCATGATAATCTTTGACAAATATTTGAGTCATGATGAAGTCTGAATATCGTTTCTTTGTGATAGTGCCTATGTTAGAATCTAACAACACTACATGCTTAGCATTACTACTAACAAGGATGTTTTAAGAAGGCGTACCTTAGCCTGAGGTGTTGCCCTTAAAACTCGACGACTAGATTACCTTTGTTGAAAGCTAAACATATGAGACACGACTTGACTTTGCGTCATTAGATTAGTGCGATCACTAATCACACTCCATTTGTTGGACCTCATGTTTATTTACAACCATGTTTATCTAGCAAAACAGAAACTCAAACATTTGGTTCCCAATATCTCATGGGTCCAAAGTTGTTAGTGGCAAACATCCTACGCATTTGTTGCATTAGTTTAGGATGTGAGAATGGAGGGCACATTTCCCATGGTAAGTAACTTTGTGATTGACGGTTATTCCAAGTTACGGGGAAGTTACTTGGATAACTTTGTCTTCTAAAGTTACCTCTCGTTAGAGGAGTTCTTGACCGAGGTTTGGGGGAATTTGTTTTTCTAGGTGGAGGAGTCTTCGACCTGGTGTCGGGTTTCTCAAATTCAAACTCGACATCTGACAAGGTTTTGTAAATGCTTCTAACTTTCTTTTCACTAGCAATGGGTGTTTTGACACTATTAGCAACTTTGTGATTTGGTTTAGGACTTAAGTTATTTTTCAGAATTGACCCATATCTGACTTCAGCACCAGACGGTACCACGGTACCATTAAATTTAATGGTACCGTCTGTACCTTTAGTGGTGCCGTCACCTACAGACTCAGATATTTCAAGCTTTACAAATTTTACTTGTTTAGTAGTACTTGTAGAAGCTTGATTTGGGTCAAATCCTAAACCCGCACGGTCATGTTCATTATATCTAATGTTCTCAAGCATATCATTAAGTACTTTTGTTCCTTCTTCAAACTTAATGATTCTCAAAGCATTTTCTTTGAGTTTCTCATTTTCTACTTGAAGACTTATGCATGATCTACATCCTAAGTCTACTTCTTTATTTTTCTCAAGTCTTTTGACTTGATCCTTTAGTTCTAAAATTAGCAATTCAAGTTCTTGCATTTTTAATTTTAGTGTTCTGTTTCTACCTAAAATTTTAGAACTAACCTCGCATAATTTATTATATTCGTCATTCAATTTATTGTCATCTATTGACGAATTATCATCACTATAATAAGAAGAGTCGGAATGTACCTCATTAGATGCCTGAGCCATTAAGCAAGTTTCATCATTGGGCTTCTTCTCTTCTTCTTCACTGCTGTCACTCCAAGAGCCTCCTATGAAAGCTCTTTGATTGTTGGACTTCGGTGGTTTGGGACACTCTCCTATGAGGTGATTCGGATCTCCGCATCTATAGCATCTCCTATCACTCGTCCCTTTCTTTTCATCTTGGTTCTTTTGGAATGACCTCTTTTCATCGCGAGATTGTCTAGGAAATCTACCTTTCCTTCTAAAGAACTTTCTAAAGTTTCTAACGGCAAGTGCATATTCTTCATCTTCACTATCGGAACTCGAACATTCCTCATTACTAGACTCCTTCTTGGCTTTCAATGCTAGAGATCTAACTCTCTCGCTTTTGCCTTTGACTATGTCGGAGTCCTTCTTGATTATCATCTCGTGAACTTTCAAGTTTCCTATTAGTTCATCGAGTGATAACGTCGCCAAGTCCTTTGACTCTTCAATGGCGGTGACCTTTGCTCTCCATTTAGGATGTAGAGCCCTAAGAAACTTCCTAACATAATTCTTGCTAGAGTAACCTTCATCAAGAGCTTTAAGACTAGTGATAATAGTATTAAATCTAGCAAAAGCATTATCTATTGACTCATCTTCCGAAATGGAAAATTGTTCATATTGTTGAACAAGAAGATCTATCTTGTTCTCTTTTACTTGGTTATTACCTTGGTGAGTGACTAACAAAGTTTTCCAAATATCTTTTGCCGTATTACACATAAAAATTCTTTCAAATTCCTTTTTCGGCAAAGCATTGTAAATCATCATTTTAGCCTCATTATTTTTGGCTAGTTTTCTTTTAAGTTCATCACTTTGTTTATCATAAGAAACTATTTCATTCTTTTTAGTTTCCGGATTCATTTGAATCGGTTGAAAGTCACCCTCCGTAATAACATGCCAAAGATCAATGTCTTTTGACTTCACATACGTTTCGAATCTTGTTTTCCAATACATAAAACAATCGGTTTCAAAAAGTGGTGGTCTTTGCATAGATTGCCCTTCTAGATATTTGTCGGAATCCATTGATCGATTCAAGTTTTAAAATACAATATACTTTAAAAGCTTGACTGACGTGGCTTCTGATACCAATTGTGGGAAACTAGAAGGGGGGTTGAATAGTTTTACTGGTTTTTTTTTGTTTTTTTAAAAACTTCTTTTAAACTTTACTATTGGAAACCTTGATTCGAATCTTATGTGCAATCAATCAACACCAATATGAACTACACACAAAACTAACTAATAATAAGTAATGAAAGTAAAGAGTAGAGATGGAAAGATCAAACCGGGACAAAAGGATTTATAGTGGTTCGGCTACGAAACTCTTCTTCGCCCTACTCCACTCCCCGAGTACCACACTCGAGAGTTTCAAGCACTATGTCAACAACCTCCCTTTAGGCGGAGAAAACCGTACACGTCGCTTATCCTATTACCGACACTAAGCTAGATGTTGAGTGCTAATCTTAGCTAGCACCAATCTACCACGATCCACTTGATCCTTTCTACTTCACACACTTAACACACAAGACTAGATCTACTTGATCTACCTATGATCCACTTGATCAATCACACACACGCCCAATGGCTTCAAGAGGTAATCAATATCTCTATAAGATCACAATGATCTTCACTGACTCTCTCACAAAAGAAAAATGATCTTGATGTATACTATGATACAACAAGTGTGTAACAAGTGTTACAACTTCCCTAACCAAAACTACAACTCTTGTATCTTCTTGGATACATTGAGTTCTTCTCTTGCTATTGAAGAGGGATGACAACACTTTGTATCTACTTGGATACTTTGTGTTTTTCTCTTGCTATTGAAGAGGTATGAAGAGGATCTCTAAGTTGGATGATTGGATCACTCTTGAACAAAAGAAAAACTAATCTAAATGATCAAAGAAAGAAAATGTGAAGAGAGTATTGAACTCAGAAAGTTCGGTGTGAAAAATGATGCCCAAGAACTGTGAATAGGGCAGGTATTTATAAGCAGAGAAAATCTGGCCGTTACAGAGGGACGGCTCCACTAAATCACCCACAGCTCCACTAAATTTAGTGGAACCGTGGAGCCGTGTCAGACAAAGACGCTCCACATTTTGTCTTTTCTGGTGAAAACTTATTTGGGGAAGTTTGGAGCTGATTTTGGGGGAAAAATAGTTGTTATGTATTTTGAACTTATTTTTCCATTAAAACATTTCTTAATTATTCAAAAATAATTTGTAAAGTATATTTTTGAAAAAAAAATGTTTTGTCACATTAAAAATATGAAGTCTTAAAACCCAAATTCACTTCTTTGATCATTAGTCAAGTTATAAATTTGTTCTAGAGTGATTTACGTAGAAACGGGATCATCCGATTAAAAACTTGTTTACGTTAATTTTAACGTAACGTGATTTCACATTTTGTCATCCTCAAAACGTGAAGTAATCGAAAGATAGAAATAACGTTTTTAGAACATTATTTATATCAACAAAATTTAAAAAATAAAAATTATGACATTTACGAGTGATACTTTAGTTTTAACAAAGCGTCTCATGGATAGGATTTATATAGCTACCACAAAAACCCTACCACTCAAATTCCACCCTAAGAATGTAAGGTTCGCGTTTAGATATTTAGAAAGCATTCACCTTTAATGCTTGAGAGTGTACATGTAGTATATAGATTCTAGAACTTACTTTTGTGATGCATTCCTTGATCGCTAGTGACATGACATTCGTGAGATTAGGATTTACTAAATGATAGGAGGTATTAGGATTAACCTTTGTTTTTAGCATGCGTTTGTTATAATTACGTTAACCTCATCGGTTAAATAATTAACCCTTCACCCTTGTTGTACTCATTTGTAGTACAAAGTACCCTAGTACACCTCTCTTAGCCTATCTTTTCGCGGTTCTTGTGATATTTCGGTGGATTCTGAAATATTAGTGAAGAGCATTATTTACACCCCACTAAAATGTTATACCCAAATCGTCTTAGTCCACCTTGTATGCACTCATTTTTAGTGCATTATTGTGAAATCATATGTTAAACCCTTAGTTAATTGTCTAGTTAGTTACATGGTTGCTAAGTCGAGTCATATCTTGTAAGTACAGTTTTGGGATGATTGAGACTCATAGTTGTATGTTATTTATAGAGTAATGGGGAATAACGTCAAATTATTACCCTCATATGTACGTTAATGTTTAAGTACTCCACATGTCTAGATCCTCGTAATTTGGGTCATTAGTTAGTTTATTATTATGCAAAAATGCTACTGTAGGGATGTAATTATAAATCCCGAGTTATCTATGTTATTTATGTTATAGCTGATCAAAAGATGGTAGGGCAAAGACAAAAGTTCAATGCAGAACAAGAATTATCTAAAGATCAAATCAAGATATCTCAACCATCAATCTTTTTTAAATCTAAGGGTGTAGATTAATTGTCATTTTAATATAATTACTTATAGAAGGGCATTTTTGTAATATCAATCATGATTAATAAGGTCTGTTACACCCATCCCATTTACTCATTTCATTCCATCGCTTCATTTCACACACACACTATCCTTTACTCTCACCAACAATGTTTTCCCCCAAATTACAAACCCTAACCGCCCAATTCAAAATTGATCAAAATTAGTGCTAAACAATGGACATTCAAGACGAAATAGCACTATCAAAACGTGATTCGGTGCTCCAATCGTTCTTTGTTGCCACTTACCGATCAAAATCAGCCTCATAATGTTTGATATTGGTATACATTTGATTTTTTTCATATTATTTTATTTAAATATATAATCAATAGATGTTTGTTTGTTGTTTTCGATTCTTATTGTTGATTATTACGTGTTTTTGTTGGTGATTTTAATTAGTTAGTTATTTTGATGTTTTGATGCTTATTTTTATATAGAAGAAGACATATAGTTTCTGATTCATTTTATTTCTTTGTTAGTTTGTTGTTTTTGACATGTGTTGTATATATTTGTTCTAAAACCAAAGTTAAAATAAAGTTGGTGATGGTGAGACGTTTGCTTTTCATTCAATGTGACTTGGTTGCTTATTGCTAGTGCTACCGCTTAAGTTGATATCGCCGTGTATCATATGTGCTCTTTTCTGGTTCACCAATAAAGTTGAAAAATTCACATGGTTATCTAAACATGAAAGTTAATTTGGGTGCTATTTTTTCTTATTTTTTGTTTAGGTTGCATTCTCGAATCTCCGTCTTTAATGTCTTTTCCTGAACAATCGTTTGTTTTATGTTTCCAGGATCGAAAAAAAATACAAAATGGGAGATCCGATGGCATTCCATTATCTTAATCAGATAGAAGGGATGGGTGAAAGAAAAGAGTACATTGCTACAAGAAATGCAATGGATGTTGTTGGGATCACCTCTGCAGAGCAGGTACATTTAAAGAACCAATATATCTAGTAAGAACTAAAAACGAAAAGCGTGACTGCTGCATCTTAGGTTTTCTGTTGTATTGTTATTTTGTCTACAGGATGCAATTTTTTAGAGTTGTAGCTGCAATTCTTCATCTAGGGAACATAGAATTCGCAAAAGGAAAGGAAATGGACTCATTTACGCCCCAAAATGAAAAATCATGGTTCCACTTAAAAATTGCTGCAGAACTGTTCATGTGAGTAATTTACGTTATATACTTTGCTAGTTATTTCGAAGTAAGAAGCACAGGTGATTTTTTTAATAAGCTAAAGGTTTGTTCAGGTGTGGTGAGAAACTTTTAGAGGATTCTCTTTGCAAACGTGTAATTGTAACACGTTTATGAAGATGAGATATGTTGAGCAAAGCATAGTCCAGGGCTTTAACCAAATGTGTGTGCTCAACATCACCTGCAAACAATCATAATGTTATAACTGATTCAAGTAAAAAAATGAAGACAGTGTGTTGGCTTTTCCCATTATTACCTAAAACCAAGTATGTTAGCATAAGTAATATATATATTGTTTTTATGTTCCATATATGACTAGTTGAGGGTGTTCTAAAGACATGTGCGACAATGTGTATAAGATGGCCATTTCCGAAAGTTACAGGTTGTGATGGGTACCAGCCTTGTATCTAGTGAAAAACTTTTATACCCTACACAGATAGATGGTTTGTATCTGAGCAACCAACAACTAGGAATTGCGTATTAACTTAGCAAGTAGGAATTTAATTAATCTGTTACTAGTCCAATTTGGAAATTGGTGAGCAGCAAGTAGGAATTTAATTAATCTGTGATTTCTATTGAATCACATGTGATTTGTTCTTAATCATATGTGATTTTGTATTGAATCACATGTGATTTTTATTGAATCACATGTGATTTTTTTCTGAATCACATGTGATTTTGTAGTATAACTATGAGTAATCATTTAAAATTACATGTTACTAACTACATGTTTGTATTTTAGCTAACTACAGGTCTTGCTTAAAAAAGTTGAAGAAAAGCCTAGGCGAAAGCTGAGTCTAAGCCTATTCAGAGAAAAAGGAAGTTATTAGATTCCGATGAAAATTCTGAAAGTGATGAGCATAAGAAGGTGTTAAAGAGATTCAAGGGGAAGACGATTATGTTTTATGTACGAGTGATGATTTATGTACATTTCTTCATTTTATTAAGTTTACATGTTGATGGTAGTCTTTTGGTAATTACTGATGGTCGTAGTAGTGAATAAGTACTGATGGTTGTCTTCTGGTAAAACTGATGGTAATATCTCATTATAAGTATGAAATGGATTTTTACATGCCATTTTGATGAATGTTTTAACATCTGTATTCTTATTTTTTTGTTGTTGCTAAATGTCATAATCTGATGGTTGTAGCATAGGAATGTTTTAATATCTAGATCATGATTTTTCAAAAATCACATGTGATTTGTGAACAAATCACATGTGATTTAGTGACAAATCACATGTGATTTAGTGATGCAACTTTTCAACTTGCATTTATATTCAGTTAAAATAACAAATGTGCTAGAACATCAAACAAAAAATATTCAATTAAACATAGTTGAATTAAGATCCGCATAACACTTTTCCAACAGTGTAATAAAAATAAAGAAAAAAACCAAATCTAAATAAAGTATGATATGAAAAATGCAAATCTAAACAAAGTATGACATTCAAGAAGCTTTAGTCGCTTGTTCAGCTGCATCAATTCTCGTCGCTTGTTTACCTGCATCCACCTTTGTTTCGAGCCCCTTTGTGGATTATTGACCTTATGTTGCTTTGGTTTCTCAACTGCATAAATATCTTCAATCACATCTCTCGTTTTCTGATGATGATGATGATGTTTAACTGGTTTAACTGATTTAGAACAAATCACATGTGATTCAAAACAAATCACATGTGATTCAGAACAAATCAATCATGTGATTCAAAAGAAATCACATGTGATTCAAAAGAAATCACATATTAGTTCAAACTACAGCAATGATAAATTGCCTAAATACCCTTTCTTTTGATGATGTTAATCATTAGCAAACATTTCTTATATAGCACATGTGATTTATTGCAACACTCTTGGGATGTTAGAAGAATTTTTAGTACTGCTTTTTTATACTGCTGTTATATATTTTTTTAGGAAATCACATGTGATTTATATGAATCACATGTGAATTTTATATGAATCACATTTGATTTTAGGAAATCACATGTGATTTAGGCATGAATCATATGTGATCTGTACATGAATCACAAGTATTTAATAATTATCGAACAATTTTAACTAAAAAAACAAACTAATCAATGTATACGAAGCTACCAGTGACACCAAGGAGTCCAAAACAATAGTATGTGACACAGCCGTTTTCGAAGTAATTAAAAGGTGTTCCATAAGCTTATTCAAAGTGCTTATCAGCTTGTTATATTTTGATACACCTAATAAGCATTGCCGCAATCACTTAGTGTTACACATACAAAATCACATATCTTAGTCATAAACCTAAACAGCCTCATTTCAATAGAAAATGTAAACACACATAAAAATAAAAGAGTTAAATATTAGTACTTGAAACCATATTTTGAGATAAAAATCAGTGCAATGATAAAAATTGCAAAATCACATGTGATTTACCACAAATCACAAGTGATTTGTGATTTGTAGTAACTGCAAATTCTAACCTCTAAACATATCTAAATCACATGTGATTTACTTCAAATCACATGTGATTTACTACAACTCACATGTGAAATTTAATACAATTACAAATGATTTACCATTAACATGTGTTTCATTTTCATCATCTGTTTCATCACTTCTGAGATCATATTCAACAATAAACCGAACTCGTTCAGCATCACAGACATCATTCATAGCGAGTATTCAACTATCCGAACTCGTTCAACATCACCAAAACTCATAACCTCGCTACCTCCTTCAACATTCTGATTTTGTTCAACATAATCAACAACCATACCTATGCTACTTACGCTACCTAATTCAATACTCTCAATTTGTTCAGCATCACAAACACTACCTGCACTACCTTCAACAACCTAAACATGTATAACTTCTCCAATATTATCCATAGCTTGGATGATATTGATGATTTTCAATCGTATTTTAATGAATTTGATGATTTTCGGATGGATTTGACAAATGAATCTACTATAATTAAATGATATTCGACCTAATATGATGAATTTAACGGATGATTTTGATGATTTTTGGATCGGATTTGAATGATTTTGATGATTTTCGATCGGATTTGATGACTAAATATAGTGTAATTGAATGATTTTCGAAATAATTTGATGAATGAATGATGAATTTAATTGATGATTTTGATATTTCATGATCGTGTTTGGGGTGTGTGTGTGTATTGGCAGTTATTTTTATGAAGCGTGATATGAGAAGCAGAGAAAAAAATAAGATAAATTGGAGGAAAAATATTGGACCAAATTGACCCTTTAGTGTAAATCTCAGATTTAATTAGGGCCTTTGGATGAAAGCGAGATAGATGGCTGAGATCTTTTGCATTGTTCTTTAGATAGTAGTTGATTGTCAGGGATCTCAACTCGTAGGGCATAAGTGTATGAAAAGAAAAAAAAGTTAATAAAAACAAGAAAAAAATAGAAAAGAAAGAAAGAAAAAATGTACGGACTGTCAATCTCTTGCGTGTCAACATGCCAGCCTGGTGGTTTGTGCATTTTTGGTTTGCTATCGTAAGCGATTTAAAGTGTCTCTTAATATATATTTGTCATTATTAAATATAAAAGGCGATCTTAGCCATCATTTGCACCAACAAATAAAATTCCTTAGCTTTCCAAATCACACATAATTTTTGAACTTCTAAATCATTACATTTATTCATAAAAGTTGGAGAAAATATTAAAACTTGCTTGATATATCACATATGATATAACACTAATTTTTAGATTCGAAGATTGAACATGCTGTTGTAAAATGGACATAAGTATTATTTTTTGGTGCATACGGTGGATCATTTCGAGTTGTATACACATACTTATGCCATTTTTACGACAACATGTTGAGTGTTCGAACTTACATATTAGTGTTATATCACATGCTCACATGTGATATAAACGAATTTGAATACCATTTTTTTTTCTATTGTCACCAACTTCTATTAATAAGCCGTATTGCTTTAGAGATTCAGATATTATGTGTGATATTTGATTGCTAAACTAGGGATGTGTATTTTTCAATCAGAAAATGGTAAATCTCTTGGAGTTTTTTTTATATAAATACATAGCTCATTTTACGACAACATGTTGAGTGTTGGAACTTACAGTTATATCACATGTGATAAATCAAGCGAATTTAACAATAATTTTCTTTTCCTTTCTATTTTCTCCAACTTCTATAAATAGAATGTATTGATTTGGAGGTTCAAAAACTAGGTGTGATATATGGTTGGAAAGCTAATGATGTATATCTTTTCAATGGCAAAAAAGATGAATCATTTGAAATTCTACACAAATACTTATTCCCATTTTACGACAGCATGTTGAGTGTTCGAATTAACATATTAGTGCTATATCAAATGTGATATATCGAACAAAATATTGTACCGAAAAGAACAAAGGAAAAAAAAAAGTTTGTCGCAACTATAGTAAAGTCTCATTTACAGAAAGGTAATTAAATGCTCGTCACGATTGTGTAATTCATGTAGGTTAACGATTTACGATTCTTGAAATATGTAATTTTAGAATAAGAGAGGTGAAATTGAGTTTTGATTAAAAATATCATTTAATCCATTTCTTTTCTTCTTTTTATGAAATGAGCGACTAAAGTTTGTTTATCAGTATAAAAGAAAATACTAGTCTTTAAATGAACTTTTCACTATATATTATCTTGTTTATTTAATGAAATGAAAGTTTACTTATCTGTTTATAATTATACAGTTATACGGTTATACCACTAACTACTATGCCACCATTTACACTTGGTATTAATTGTTTGTTATAAGTTATACGGTTATACCACTAACTACTACCCTTCCATGATCTCTAAAAGTCATACCTATTTGATAAAAGAAACGTTGCGTCATTTCTTTGTAATAATTCAAAGTAACTATAATATAATGTATGAAGATTGTAATAATCATTTTTTTTAACCCTTATGTTTTTTTATACATAATGTTGAACCGGACAAATATAAATAAAGACTTGTCCGTGTTCGTTCGTTTAAGTTTAATGGACAAATAACGAACACGAACACTTAGATGAAATTTCTTGTTTATGTTCGCTCATTAAGAAAATAAAATCATTCACATCCGTTTATGTTTGTTTTATTAAGGTGGTTAACGAGAACATATGAATAAACATAAAATAATCAAAATATATTTTTTTGTTTGTTTGTCTCAGTATGCCTATTCTACTAAAAGTTATAATAAAAGTATATTATATTCGAACATATACATATAAAGATACATAAATGACTATAAACAAACATTAAGGAATGCATAGTCGGACGTTCACGAATGTAAGTGAATGAACGAGGCCCCGGGTTCATGTTCATTTATTTAATTAACGAACGCACAAATGTGTTCATGTTTGTTCCACTAATAAATAAACGAAGTTTTTACCTAACAATTCATAAAATATTTATTGAACGTTCGGTTACTTTATAGCCGTACATATGTTGCAGTTTAGTAAAACTAGTATGAACCTGTAAGGTTGTTTGGGACGGTTTCAAGATGTGATTACGTTTATGTATCACTAGGTAGATGATAACGTTTTTGATTAATCATTTTGGTGTAACATTCAGCTACCAAATTACTGATTCTTTCTTGTTAATTTGTTTATCATCTGAAATATAATAAGAGATTTGCTAATGGGTGCCCACCGGACACCTTATATAATGTAAAAAATGCATTTAACGTATAGTTAATAAAGTCAAACATTCTTTTTTGAATTAAAAATTTAATAGACATTAGTTAAACTTTTAAATTACTAAAATTAAATGAGATTTTTATTTAATACACTCAAATTTTCTATTCATTTACATCTTAAAAAATCCCCAATGAGCCAACATTATAATAATGCTTGTTTTGGTTCATATTGTTGTTGTTAACCAATTCTTGCTCAAAATAACAATATAATTAATAATAGTTGATAAATAATTAAAACTATTACAAATTAATAAAGATGATATTTACACCAAATGGCTTATGTTCTAATGATACCCTTGTTGTGAGAGAAGCTTCTCAACCATATTTTTGTGAGTTCAAGTCCCGCTTAATACGTATAAGATAGTTTTTATGTAAATATTGTGAGATGATTAGTTGCCTTAATAGGAATAAAAATATGATATTTACATCATTTATATTAGTGCATACATCACCATTTATACAATGCAATGTTGTATATAGTGTTATATGTACTATATTCTTTCCAAAATAAATGTTCAGTTTTAACTTTTGTGGTTTTTTTTTTTTTCAACTTTGACCTTAACTATTTTCTTGTGTGTTATATAGTACTTGATGCAAAATATATGAATGGATTAAATTTTAAATGTATTTCAATTTTTATAATTTTCATCAAGTATTATATAACACAAACAAAAATATTTAAGGTCAAAATTGAAAAAGAAATAATACAAAAAGTCAAACCGGATATTTATTTTGAGACGAAGAGAGTATAAGTTATATAAAATAGTGTAGATATCATTTTCCATTAATCAAAGTTCAATTCAGAAGTTGCCTTCTCTACATGTGTCAAATCAGTATAAGAATATAGTTGATTTGAGTAAATTATTGTATCATGAGATGATGTAAACAAAATGGTTTCATATAGTTGTATATTTATTGAATCCTTATCATAGAAGTTGAATAATGTTCAATTTACATATTTGAGAGATTCTTCTTTAGTTAAATTAGGGGTGCTCATCGGGTGAAAACCGGACCGAGAAAAACCGGATCGGACCGAGACCGAATCCGGTAAAAAACCTAGACTGAGACCGGACCGAATGTGGTCGGTCCGGTTCGGTCCGGTCCGGTCTCGGTCCAAATAGGCTAAATGTCCGGTTTTTAAGCCGGACCGGACGAGACCGAAATTATGAAAAACCCTAGACCGAGACCGGACCGAATGTGGTCGGTCCGGTCTCGGTCCAGTCCGGTCCGGTCCGTTCCGGTCCGTTTGCTCACCCCTAAGTTGAATTGTTTGGGAAAAATGAGATTATTATTATTTTTTATTAAAGTTCATATTTTTAACATGAACATGATAGGTGTAGTTGATACCTCTCCCGGTTTCCCCACATAATATAACTTTTTTTTGCTCGCAAATTAGCTTATAAAAGAGTTTTGATAAGCCCATTTTATGTAGTTTGTGTTTGTCTATTTTAGCCAGTTTTATAATTTTCTGTCACAAAATAAGTGTTCATTTTAAAAATGCACAGAGTTTTAAAATATCTCATTAACTTCACTTTCCACAATTAAATATGCCGGTACTTGCTATTTGCTAAAGTCCATTTTCATTAGTTGAAATATAAAGTGAACACTTATTTTTATTGCCCACCTCGAACTTGGGACACATATAGAGTATATTGAAACGCTAATCAAAACACTAAGCAAAAACTTTGAAGCGTATTCAACATATGCCATAAGCTATATTTAATTTGTCAGAAATAAAACACGTTGTACAAAAAGATCAAAGGCTTAAACAAACAACCCCATAAATATAGCTTTCGTTACTCAAGACTACTTGTCAAATTTGTTCAAAATCCTTTGCAGAATATTATTATGCAAGATAAATAAATCCTATGGGCCAAAACTATTAAAGTATTGATTGCTAAAATATAGAATGAAAAAATTTGCCCAATAGGAGGCCATGAATCAATACTTTACAACACAAAACCAAAACCAAAACCCAAAACAAAACCAAAACCAGATTCAATCCACTAACTCATGAGCTAAAAATAGAAACCCAAGTAGCGAGAAGTCCGGTTTTAAACCCAAAACAAGCAAAATCTCGAACAAAAAAAAGATACACTGAAATGGGCCTCGGCATGAAGTTTGGCATAAGCCTAGACTTATCTTTGAGCCTACGATAATATTTGTTGGCTCAGTTTCATTTGTAAAATTTCTATGAAGGTTTCGACTCTCCAGTAAATAGTAGAGAAAAAGACGGTATCTGGCCGGAACCTGCTTGACCCACTACCAAACAAGTCGACTTAGCCATCTCCAGATCACCTATTAATCCAGTGTTTGACACTGGAGTACAGCGGGAAAATCACTCACATCCCCCCAAATTGGCTTCTGAACTTATACGATACCAAATATAACTACCAATTATGGAATGGATCAAAATACCAATTATATGACCATATATACCTTAGATCAAATACTACATTTATAGCACAGGCTTTAAATATGTCAGTCTCAGCCCAAGAGATTGTGGGTTTTAATCCCCTTAGATATTGCTGAAGAACAGTTCAGTTCACCTACCCTCTAAAGCTGCTCATCTTATAATATGTTTTGTAAAATCGTATCAAAACTAGCGTAGACCACAACAGATTACAAACTTGTTACCAGAATATCGTAAACAAGAATAACAGGAACAAAAAAAAGCATTTTGTGCTAATAACTGATAAGTGTGTCTGGTTACTACTCAATTTGGGTGCACCTATTAGAACTGGGAGTTTGGACAATTCTCCTAACTAACAAGTCACACGAGTGAAATTGAAAAACCAAAAAAGGAAATGATTCAAATGGATCATACAAATCAAACGGTTTGATTAAGGTTAAGTCGGTCTTTGACGGGTCAAACACATAAAACATAAAAGACAGCCAAAAAAAGGTAAAATGGGTCGAACGTCGCCCCAAGTATACTTAAAAATGCAAATATGACCACATTTATGTGTTATCTGCAGAGTTTAGACAAAAGTGGTTTAAGTCAACAGAGCCGGAATTCTTCGACCCATTAACCAACCCATTCGCTAGAGTGTGAAGTTTTGCCTCTTCGAATGCATACAAACATCACAAAACTATAAAAACTTGATTCTAAACATCCATAAGATAGGTAACAGGCAAAAATCATAAAGTTAAATACGGCTATAAACATCTAACACCAAAAAAACAGACAACCAAAAGTTACAGAAGGCAAAGATTGCAGTCTTTAATCTGCCATATTAAATAAATATCATCATTTTAGGAAGCAAACCTTAACTTGAATTAATGGCCACATTAGCTAAGATCTGTAGACATCTCCTTGCGCTTCAATTCCAACGCCATTTGATCATTTTCCAATTTCATCCTCTCGTTTTCCATCCGCATCATCTCCAATTCAGTGTCCTTTTTCCTGCAATACCTTTTCCACTTCAACCGTTCTTTCTCCAATTCCAGCATTTGTGCTTGTATTTGAATCTTCTGCTCATCTAACTGTATCAAACGATGTTTCATCCATTGATCCTGTAAATGATTCACTTTCACCCCTTCTTGATTCATATCTGCCTGCACGTTTTTCACTTGAGAACCCTCATTTTGTTTTAACCTTTTTGAAGATCCATCACCAACACCAAATACTACTCTTTGATCCAGATTTAAACCATGATGCTGAGTATGATTATGATGATGATGATGATGGTCTTCATATTCATCATGATCATCCATATATGGATCATGGTCATCATCATCAAGATCATCGTGTGACCCTCGTCTTCCATCATTATCATAGTCATCTCGAGCTCTAAGAGCTAATCTTAGTGAACGCTGCAATTCAGGATCAGGAGGCAGATGCAAACGATTCCCGTTGTGATAAGAGCACATTTCTTCATAATACAAGTGTTTCGAGCTGAGAATCTTTCTGACTTCATCTTTTGCTTTATCAGAAACATGATCCATTAAATCAAGAAGAGAAGGATTCTCCACAACTTCACAAGAAGTACCTCTTCCAAGAATCTCATTAAGTCTTTTGTAACGTTTGTTAAGATCATTAAACTTATCCTCACACTGCTGAGGTGAAACAAAATGACCCCTTTCCGCCATAACTTTTGAAACCGATTTCCACTTACCCTTCTTTTGTAAATTCGCATATTTCCTTCTCGCCCCACCTCCATGTTCCATAGAAGCATCTTCACCTATGTAAGAAACTGCGGTTATCAAAAGCCTCACCATCGGATCACTCCATTTCACACGGTGCCACGTCGACATATTTTTCCCTCGGTTTTCATTGTTCTGATTATCATGACCCTCTTCAGTAAAGCTAGGCTCATCCTCATCACTAACAGAATTTTTCCCCCTATCCCCTTTCTCCAAATCAGACAACGCAACAGTTTGGTTATGACGAGTACAATCTTGCATCACTCCCATTCTAAGAGGGAAACTCTCGTGAATCAAAGCATGAACCATGGTTCCTTGTTGTCTAGCCGATTGCGCGCTAGGATTATGATGATGAGGCTGATGCATACTAAAAGGGCTGTTACTAATGTTACTGTTAAGTTGTTGATGATGAAGTCGCATATTACCTTGCAAATCGAAAGCTCCACCCGAACCCGAAATCATATTCCCGGATGATAAATTACCCTCCATAGATTAAAAACTAATAAAATACCACAAGCAAACTAATCCTAAATTAATCTTTAAAAATCCCTAATTTCAACCTTAAAACACACATCAAATTACCCTCCAGCTAACAAAATACAAATCAAGATTCCATCTTTTTGTAATAAAGATTGGTACTTTAAGCACTTAAAGTCTATTTTACATAATATACAACAAAACCCACAAATTATATAAACAGTTGCATCAATAAAAGACGCACTTCAGAAATGACCTAAATTTAGCAAAACCCAGTTGAATGAAGTAACATAATTGAAGTATAAAAGAACAGAAAAATGAAAAGACTTGCAATGGAAGATCTGTGTGATGAAGATAGAAGGGTTTGTTTGGGTTTATGTTTAAAGTTCAATGAATGAATAAATTTAGGGGTGGAAAAGTGGGGTCCAGACATTTAGCTCCGAGAAAGAAGCGTAAAAGGGTAAAAAGCCAAAAAGGAGGGTGCCAAGTGCCAAGTGCCAATAAACTCAAATGGAAATCCCCAAAAAGGGTATTCAATTAACGGTATAAGGATATACAACGTGTTGAACCTTGTCCTAAGGTATATCGTATGTTTAATTATGTTCGTGACGGTTAGGTTTGGGTCAGTTTTGAAGTCGTAATATATGCGTTAGATACGTGTTTAGAGGTTTAAGGTGCATTTGGTTTATAAATGAGTTTGGAATTGGCTTTGGATTTTTTTGGATTTGACGTTGACATTATGTTTATCTAATAAAATTATTAGTTACGAGTATATAACTAAACTAAAACCAAAATTATTATTTAAGGATATTAAATGTGTGTATATATGGACAACGAGATATTATAAAAGTGGCGTGCGTAAAGTAAAACACCATTTGATTCGTGAAATTTTTAGGATTCTAATAAAATTGGAATATGATTTCATTTTATAATTTAAAGAATTCAGAATTTGAATTCCATTTCATAAAATGCTTGGTTAGCAAATAATGGAATGAAAATACTTCAAAATTTTATATGTGTGGAATTCAATATTCCATTACAAAATGGGATGATTGTTTGTAATTCCATATAATTCATTGTGTTATCATTAAAAATTTATTATTATTATTATTATTATTATTATTATTATTATTATTATTATTATTATTATTATTATTTTATAAAAACAGCACTTTATTATAAACTCATAGGATCTACAAGAAATTAGAGGAGAGCCGAGATACTAACTGGGCCCCCACTCCTATGGCTATTGCAAAGCTAATCCAATTAAAAATATGAGCAGCGGCACGCGCTCCGATGTCTTGAGTCACAGAGAACTTTCGGATCCGCGAAGTAGGGCCACAGCATCCTTCCCAAGTTCCCCAAAGGAAGAAAATGAAAAGGGGAGAAACCCATATCCAATGTCGGCACACTTGATCTCATACTTGACGCGTTTGCGTTGTGCTGCTTCAACCACCACCTGTCCTGGCACAAAATCAGCCATACCAGTTGGCGTCAGAGGAGATGACCCTGTCAAATCGACACAAACATCTTGCCCGCCATCCCAAGAATAGAGCAATATATCAGCTGGGCGTAAGTTTTTGTCCCTTTCATCACAAAGGCCGATATCAACCTCTTTACGAGCTGAGATCCCAACCCGAGAACAAATGTCAGCGAGAGTGTCGCGCACCACGTTGTGCCGGTGCTTAATACCAATAATACCAGCACACGACACTGCATGGTCCCCATAAATGTCCCCCGCAAATAACCTGGAACAAGCTGAGCACGGCATCTGGACAGAAAACAGGGGGACACCCAGGCGGTAACATAAAATACATCGGTAAGTTCTAGCATTCATAGTCTGTCCCAGCCCAGATATCGGAACCACCCTAAGCCAATCGGAGGTGTAATCTTCCTTTTGCGACCTCCAAAGCGCCATCTGTCGAGCGGATAGGCCAAAAGTGGATTCAACCGTTTTAGTAACACGTGTGAAATATATATCTGCCAATTTCTTCATAAGTTTGGGGGTAGCGATCTCATTCGGGTTACTTAAAAGGTCGAACTCCATTTTCGTACTAAAAGTACACAGAGCATCGTTAATGGAAGATCCATAATTTACTCTGCCAGACTGTCGGAGGAGCTTAGCCTGTAAGCTAGCAGATTGGAGTCTAGACGCAAGGAAAGCATAATTCAAGACATCACCTGCAGAGTATACGCCAAGCCCCCCAAACTCAAACGGTAACGTGGCTAGTCTCCATTGCCAATCCCCAAACCCAGGTCCAGAGGCAGTGACAATACGCTCCATAGAGGAACGAAGCGCCGCGTCAAATGAAATCTGGGCACACTCAAAGATCCGAGGAGAACATGTGCGCATAGAGAAGTATAACTTTGAAATACCGGCACAAGCACGGAGGAGGAGCAACTCACATTGAGGATCATTAAGCTTAGCAACGGCATCCATAAGCTCAATGGTTTTAGCAACCCTTTTCATAGCAAGCCCACTACTAAACTCAAAGTCCACGCTAGCCAGACCACCCAGTAATTTAACACCGTGTAAAGGGCGAGCAATATTAGGCGGGAAGACACCTGCGAGCCTGCTTCTGGGGTCTTCGGTTGGCCAAAAAACCTCGGTTTTATCCACGTTAAGGTGCAAGCCACATCTAGGTCCATCTGACATAATAAGTTCTAAAACCTTCCCCATGACCAGAGTATCACCAATAATAATGCCATCATCCAGGTATCACGCTTGAAGGGCAAGATTAAAAGAGTCTCTAATCTTGCGTACCAGGGGGTGTTACACTAGGGCAAAAAGTAGAGGTCCTAGTGGGTCGCCTTGTTGCACCCCTTGGTGCGACCATAAGGTGTGTTCCCCATAATATAGTCTAGCTGGGCTGGAGTAACAAAATTCCACCCAACATGAAATAGCAGGGCAACGAAGGCGAACCTCCTGTAGCATAACCTCACGATCCACCAAGTTAAAAGCGTTTTTGAAATCCACCAGCAACATCGAAAGGCCCACCTTATCCCCACAGTCTTCAAGGAGCCGATTCACAGCATGAAGAATAGCCTCCCCTCCTCCCGACACCCCAACGCCGAACTGTAGATCTTTCAAATAACCATCTAAAGAATGACCAATTAAAGAAGCACCAATCTTGGAGACTAAGCGCCTCCAAATGGTCCCCACAGCAATGGGACGTATACCACCTCCAGGCTTGATCAATGGTGTGAGGGGAGCACTAGCAATGTATTCTCCCAACGCCCTAAGGCATTGGCCACCAAGAAATAGATTCACTACTTGGGTGATAGAGGCGATTAACTCATCCAAAATAGCCACAGCAGCGCCACTCAAACAGTCCAAAAGGTGTTGCGCACGCAACCCATCCCGACCATAAGATGTACCACGAGGGAAACTCTTAATCATGTCGAGAGTCACAGTAGGGGAAGCAACTAGGTTATGATGTTCAAGGGATACATTCGGTAGAGACGGAGCCGACTTGAAAGGGTGCTTAGCCTTAAGGTCTTCGAGAGTAGCGTCATTATAAGGAGCAACACCAGAAGAGGAGAGAACTCTGACAGCCGCGGTGTAATGGCCATCACAAAATTTTCTCTTACACTGCTTGACATTACGCTCTCCCAGGTCCAATTTCTCCTCGTCAATATGAGACCATGATGTGGAGGGTTCAACTAAAATCTCTTTAACAAGCTCCGAACTACCACCAGGCGTACCCCAAGAACGAATAGCGTTAGTAATATACTCTTCTTGGCGCTGGCGTTTAACTGCAGACCTACACTCAGTATTACTTCGGGGACAAAAGGTCTTAAGGAGACAAAGAGGCAGAACTAACAAACTAACCCAGCAAGAGATGTCATCAGGTGTGCAGATCACCTTATCAAGAGCCCCTTTCAACACGCGAGAGAACCCTAAGTGACACTTGGGGGGGGGATGGATTTGACAGTGTGCAACCCTTTAGAGAGCAAGGTATCAAGTAGGGTTAAATCAAAACCAAAATGCTCCTCTCGACCCAAATCATCATTCCGAGCTAGTTGAAACGGGGAAGGAACTTGTGGCTTGGCGAGGTCAAACAGCACGAACCTAGCCGCACCGTTGCCAGAATCAGGGGGTGATACAATATCAGAAGCATGACGACACTTAGAACGAAGAGTATGCGTCCTAAAACAAACCCCACATAGCCAAAGCCCCATACGTTTCAGAGTAACCTCAGTCGCCTAAAAAACAACCAGATTAGTAGCCAGAGAATGTTTTGTGATAGCTAACGCATCCTCATTGAAATGACGATCACAAAGGTGGGAGATCAACGAGGTTTTGGTAAGCCCGTTTCCACTACCATCATGGCAACCACTTAGGCCCACAAAGGGGCAATGAAACCGCATAATTGCCATAACAGAAAAAAAGCAAGGTCAAACACAATACTCTCCTCTAACCACAGAGATCAAAACGCAATCACAAGTCAAACCCCAAGTGAAACAGCGGGTTTTTCCAAAGTTAAACTGCAATTCTCTCTTCTTCTTTTTCTTCTTCTTTTTTTTGAAAACCGCAATTAGTCTTGAGGCAAACCGCAATTTATTTAGAGCCAAACCGCAAAACAAACAAACCGCATGTCAAATCGCAAGGCCTCATAAATCGCAGTCAAAACCGGGACAAAACACAATGTCCACTATCAAAACGCAACACAAAGTAGCCAAGGCAATCAAAACACAACTCAAACGCAACTCAAAGAAGCCAAAACGCAATAAGTAGAACAGAGATTAAATAATAATAGCAGGCCGGGCCCACCAGCAAAGTCAACACGCAAACAGGTAGCAAACCCAAGTCAAAACGCAACTTCTTCTACTACCAACTAAACGCAGGCCAAGGCAAATCGCAAGGGAGGCCTACTAAGCCAAAACGCAGAACTAACTGAAAACACAACGTGTGGCCCACTCAGCCAAACGCAGCCTGCAACACGCAACCTGCTTTTAACCAAAGGACAAGATCAACACCTCCAGGACAAAACGCAGTCAAGAAAACTACAACGAGGAAGAAGTTGACCCAAACCCAGAAACGTGTTAGCACCACAGCGAATCAGAACCACAAAAGTCCAGGCCTTCGACAACCATGAAACCCCAAACCTTCCATAATTCTGACGAAGAACCTATCTACGAACAAGAAAAGGGATATGTACAGCAGGGAACCACCGAGAATCAACTGAGAAAGTTGAAAAAGGGTGGGCGGGAAGAAGAAGCAAGATCAGGAAGATCTCACATACAATCGCCAAATTCGCCCACAGTTATTATTATTATTATTATTATTATTATTATTATTATTATTATTATTATTATTATTATTATTATTATTATTATTATTATTATTATTATTATTATTATTATTAATATGAAACGTCACTTTATTAGAAATTCATATGATTTACAATAAATTAGTTGGAAGCCAAGATACTATCTGGGCGCCCACTCCAATAGCTATAGCAAAGGTAATCCTACTAAAGATATGAGTAGCAGGCGCAGCACACGCCCCAATGTCTTGGGTCACAAAGAATTTTCAGATCCGCTTCAATAAGGTCACTGCATCATTCTCAAGTTCCCCAAAAGAGGAGAATGAGAAGGGGAGAAACTCATATCAAATATCCGCGCATTTAGCCTCATACTTGACACGTTTACGTTGTGCGGCCTCAATCACCGCACGGCCCGACACAAAAATCAACCATGCAAGTTTGCGTCAAGGGCGATGACCATGTCAGATCGACATATACATCATGCCCTCCGTATCTCTCAAGCTCTACGGTCAATGAAGCATTTGTTTTCTTACCTTCCTGATTGACCGTATTGTAGCATTCAACATCATGTTGCATATTTTGAATTAAGGTTATAAATACGATAGGATTCTGATCATGAGGGGTTTCCTCCTATTTACCCTCTCCTCCGTTAGAATCTATATTTCGATTTTCATAAATGACGCAGCTGTAATTCGTCTCCTCCACATATGTATCATCAACGGATTCGGGTTGCTCAGGATGTCTCTGCTCATGAGCAGACACATTAAATATATCATTACTATAATTTTTTTCGAAAGGCTATATCATTACTATAATAATTTGCATAATCAGGAACCTTAGACAAGGCATTAGTATCTTAGGAAGGTGCAACATCAGCTCCAGTATCAATTTCAGTGTCTGAACTAGCTGGTGATATCTTTGCCATGAAGATGCATTTTGCACTCATGTCTTCCTCGTCCTCCTCCTCTATATCAGGGTGATTTGCTAAAAAATCATACTCCTCTACTTGAAGTGGAATTCCTGCTTCTTCTTTCCTTGCTAACAACATTTTCTCATTGAAGAAGTCAGAATCCATCACTCGTTTCCTCTTCGTACATTGCTTTACATAATGCCCTATACCCTAGCCATTATAGTACCTAATCACATTCACTGCATTTGGTTTCCTATAATCACCAACAGTCTTCACCACATCTATCCCAGTATTCCTTGCAGCATTACCAACATAATTCCCAGTATTCCTAACTTTCCCAGTCTGTCGTCCCTGTACTTCAATCCTACCAGCTTGAACATTATCATGGTTCCTGGTGTTTGAAGAGGTTCTAAGTCGGTTGTTAGTGGGTGTGGAGTATTGCAGACTAAATGCCTTAGTAAGGAAAAGCATTGATTTGTTTAGATTTTCTACTAGATCATCTTCAGGACCAAAAGATGGAAATTCTTCTGGTTGTGTCTCTGGTGCTTTACCTCTGTTGTCACTTGATGACTGTTGTGGTGCAGGTGGTAGTTGTGGGGTAAATGATAATACAAATATCGTCTCAAAAACGTTATTTATATTCTTTGATCTTTTCTTAGTTTTGTTAATTACAAATAAAAGGAATATCTTTTAGCAAATAATAAATACTAGTTTAAGTCTCTTAAAGTACACATTTTACACTTCACATAATAACCAAGAATTACAAGTTTGCTTATTTAGTAACTTGTTTCCTTAAAAGGAAACTTTAATACTAAAATCATTCCATGACATCATTGCACACATCACATATAATATCTTTGATATATCTTGTTTAGATTTACAAGTTACATAGTTGACATTTGAGGATCTTGGATGATTTGGTAAGATATGGTAAGATACAACTAATCCTTAGCTGTCACATCCCACGGATCCAAGTCCAATGAAGGACGGATCCCTATTATGGGATCCGTGGGATCCGTCAGCTGAAGATCAGCTTGCCTATAAATAGCAAGCTGATCATTTGGCTTTAATCATCACTCATATAGCTTAACACACATATTCATTCAGTACATATCTTACTAACATCATTCATAGTTGCATTTCACTTTGATCTTTCATTTTGTAGAAGAGAGATCAAGCTTTCAAGGATCTACAGAACCGTAATCCTTTAGTTGCATTACTGTGTGATATTGTAGTTTGTTTCACACATCATATCTATCATTTGTAATCAGTGAGGGTGGTTAGTGCTTTAGTCCTTAAAGCACAAAGAGTGTAGGGAGTGGTTGTACCCTTGTAAAGAACTCGACATCTAGCTTAGTGTCGGTAAAGTAATTAGGCGACGTTAGGTTGGTTCTACCTTGTGAAAAGAACCCGGTGTTTAGCTTAGTACCGGAAAAGGAAGTAAGCGACGTGTAAAGGTTTTCTCCGCCTAGTAAAGGAGTTTGTTTCTTAGTGAAAGATAAACTCTCAAGTAGGAAGCTCGGGGAGTGGAGTAGGGCAAGGAAGAGAGTCCTTGTAGCCGAACCACTATAAACAACAGTGTTGTGTGGTTTGATCTTTCCTCTCTTTATCTTTTGTTTACATTGTGTGATTATTTATTTGTGATTGTTTCCTTTGAATTAACATATAGTAACAAAGCAAATAAAACTTGAAAAATGGATAAAACTATTCAACCCCCCTTCTAGTTTTCCACAATTGGCATCAAGAGCTACATTACTTAAGATTTTTAAAATATATTGTATTTTAAAACTTAAAACGATCCATGGATTTTGAAAACTTTAAAGAAGGGCAATCTATGCAGAGACCACCTCTATTTGAACCAAATTGTTTCATTTATTGGAAAAATCGCTTTGAGACTTATGTAAAGTCAAAGGATATAGATCTATGGTATATAATAGTTGATGGTGATTACAAACCTATTAGTAATAATATTTCGGGTGGTCGGGATGAAGGAGCTTCTCTTACTCGTCACAGTGATGAGCAAAAGAAACTAATTGCCAAAAATAATGAAGCCAAAATGATGCTTCATAATGCCTTACCTAAGAAAGAATATGAAAGAGTTTTTATGTGTAAAATGGCTAAGGATATTTGGCAATCTCTTATTATCACACATCAAGGGAACTCACAAGTAAAAGATAAAAAAATTGATCTTCTTGTCCAACAATACGAACAATTTGTTATCTCTGAAGATGAGACCATTGATTGTGCATTTGCTAAGTTCAATACTATTATTACATCACTTAAAGCACTTGACGAATCTTTTTCTAGTAAGAATTTTGTCAGGAAATTTCTAAGAGCACTCCATCCGAAATGGAGAGCAAAGGTGACAGCCATTGAAGAATCTAAGGATCTCTCAAGCATGACACTGGATGAGCTCATAGGAAACCTAAAAGTTCATGAAATGATTATGGAAAAAGACTCGGAAATTGTCAAAGGCAAAAAGGAGAAGATTAAGTCTATTGCCTTGAAAGCCAAAGCCGAGTCAAGTGACGATGATGAATCTTGTTCAAACAGTGATGATGAAGAGTATGCAATGGCCGTGAGGGATTTCAAGAAATTCTTCAGGAGACGAGGAAAGTTTGTAAAACCACCTCGTGATGAAAAGAAATCCTCTCGAAAAGATCGTGACGATAAGAAAGGTAAGGTTGATAGGAAATGCTATAGGTGTGGTGACTCCAGTCACTTAATAGGAGAATGTCCAAAGCCTCCAAAGACCAAGTCTCAAAGAGCCTTCGTTAGTGGAGCTTGGAGCGATAGTGAAGGAGATGATGATGATGAGCCTAAGAACAACGAAATTGCACTTATGGCTAATGACACAGAAGAGGTACATTCTGATTCATACTCCTCTATAGATGACGAAACCTTAGAAGTAGAATATAACAAACTGTGTGACGTCACTTTAAAAATCATAAACAAAAACAAATTTTTGAAAACAAAGACAACACTTTTAGAAAATGAAGTATTTTGGCTTAAAGAAAAAGCAATACGAATTGAAAAAGGTAAAGATAGTAAAGAAACGTGTGTGTCTTGTCAAGAACTAAAACTTGAACTAGAAACCTTAAGAACCACACAGGAAGATTTAATCAAACAAAATTCAAAGTTTAAAAGGTTTGATAAAAACATAAGTTGTGCAGATGAAATAATGAAAATGCAAAAGCTACCTCATGATAAAACAGGACTAGGCTTTATGAAACTAGGAACCTTAAGTGATCATAAGGAACAGACTGTGAATAAAACTGATTCAACCAAGTTGGACACTCACGGATCCGACGGATCCAAAAATTTGGATCCGCCAGGTGTATCCAAAGGATCCGCGGGTACAGAAGTTGAACAGAAGGTTCACAAAGTCGACCGTTCCGAGTTTGTTAAAGTTACTAAGAAACCTAACAGTAACATAACCAATAATAAACACAAACCAGCAGTATCTTTAGGAAGAGGTCAAGCTAGAAATGAATATAGAGTTAAAACGGATCAACAGAGACCTCAAATGAGTTTTCCTAAACATCCCTTTCCAAAGAGTATAGTTAATCCACAACACACTTATCAAAATAATTGGAACCAAAACATGCCTAGAAACTTTCATGGTCCTAACTATATGACGTGGAACAATTGTCCACCATTTCAGTACATAAACCATGATAATGTCATGTTTAACCCAAACGGACCCATGAGATATTGGGGACCAAATGCTTGAGTCTTTTATGAACTTAGGTATGCTTGAAAGTTGATCTTGAACCTGATGAGTGGATCAAAGATAGTGGGTGCTCAAGACACATGACGGGAAACAAAAATCTTTTCTCAACCTAACAAGTGTATGACGGAGGTAATGTCACATTCGGTAGCAAACTTAAAAGTAAAATCATCGGAAAAGGTACAATCTCTCATGACTCTCTATCTATTGATGATGTTGCTCATGTAGATAATTTAGGATTTAATTTGCTTAGTATAAGTCAATTATGCCGCAAAAAGTATAACGTCCTTTTCAGTGAAAATGGAAGTAAAATACTTAAAGATGGCATAACCGTTGGAAAAGGTGTTTTAAAGAATAATGTCTATGTTATGAAATTAGATAAAACTCCTATAGATAAGTTATGTCTTACCTCCTTGGACGAAAACTCAACTCTATGGCATCGACGCTTAGGTCATGCTAATATGAGGCTTATTCAATCTTTGTCATCCAAAGAACTCGTTAGGAACCTACCCAAGTTGAAATATGACCAACACTTTTGTGATGCTTGCAAAATTGGAAAACAAGTACATAATAGCCATAAGGCTAAAAACATGGTATCTACATCTAGATGCCTAGAATTATTACATATGGATTTGTTTGGCCCGTCGGCTATACAAAGTTATGGAGGAAATTTTTACACTTTAGTCATAGTAGATGATTACTCTAGATATACATGGACTAAATTTTTGAAAACTAAAAATGAGGCATTCGATAAATTTGAAATTCTAAGCAAGAAAATTCAAAATCAAATAGGAAATAACATAGTATCTATTAGAACTTACCATGGTCGAGAATTTGATAATGAAATCCAATTTGGAAATTTTTGTGATAATAATGGAATAACTCATAATTTCTCAGCTCCTCGTACACCTCAATCTAATGGTGTAGTAGAACGTAAAAATAGAACAATTCAAGAAATGAGTAGAACTATGTTAAATGAACAAAACATACCTCAAAATTTTTGGTGTCACGCTGTAGATACTTCTACATATATCCTAAATAGAGTTTTAATTAGACAATTTTTAAATAAAACTCCCTATGAAATTTATCGAGGTAAAAAGCCTACATTAGGATATTTTAGAGTTTTTGGAAGCAAGTGCTTCATTTTGAACACAAAGGATTATCTCACCAAGTTCGACCCAAAGTCGTATGAAGGTGTATTTCTTGGGTACTCACAAAACAGTAAAGCATACATAGTATTAAACAAGGAAACATCAAGAGTCGAGTAATCGTTGAACGTAACATTCAACGAAAGTCCACCTCCCTCTAAGACATCACCTTTGGTAGATGATGACTTAGTTGAAAGTCAAATGGCTAATGATATAGAAAACATTGAAAATGACAATGAACCCGTAAAAGGAGAAATAGTCAATATTAAAGAAACTAAAAGTCATCCATTAGAAAACGTCATAGAAAAACTTAATGAAAGAACATTAAGATCCAAAGCTCAAAATGAAAGTAACTATTTTTGTTTTATTTCAACTGTTGAGCCTAAAAATATAGACGAGGCAATAAAAGATGAATCTTGGATAATTGCTATGCAAGAAGAACTAAATCAATTTATTAGAAATGATGTTTGGACATTGGTCCCTCCACCTAAAAACCAAACCATAATCGGCACCAAATGGGTCTTTAGAAATAAAATAGATGAAAATGGTATTGTATCTAGAAATAAAGCTAGGCTAGTAGCTCAAGGCTACAATCAACAGGAAGGTATAGATTACGATGAAAATTTTGCACCCGTAGCTAGACTCGATTCTATTAGGATATTACTTGCATATGCATGTGCACATGATTTTAAGTTATTTCAAATGGATGTCAAAAGTGCTTTCTTAAATGGTTTTATAAATGAAGAAGTATATGTTGCACAACCTCCCGGCTTTGCCGACTTTGAAAAACCAAATTATGTGTTCAAACTTAAGAAAGCTTTATACGGACTTAAGCAAGCACCAAAGGCTTGGTATGATCGGCTTAAGACCTTCCTAGTTGACCATAAGTATACCATGGGCCTAGTAGATAATACTCTCTTCACCAAGAAAAAGGGATCACATATTATCATAGTCTAGATATATGTGGATGACATTATATTCGGTTCAACTTGTCAAGAGTTATGCGATGATTTCTCAAAAATCATGCATGACGAGTTTGAAATGAGTATGATGGGGGAACTAAACTTTTTCTTAGGTCTCCAAATTAAACAATTAGAAGATGGGATATTCTTCAACCAATCAAAGTATATCAAAGATATGCTTAAGAAGTTTGGTCTTGAAGACTCAAAACCCATGAGAACACCCATGTCCTCCGAAACCAAACTCACAAAGGATGAAGAAAATGAATCTGTAGATTGCACTAAATATAGAGGAATGATTGGTAGTTTACTCTATCTTACGGCTAGTAGGCCTGACATTATGTTTAGTGTTTGTCTATGTGCACGTTTTCAAGAAGATCCAAAAACATCCCATCTTGAAGCCGTTAAACGGATATTTAGGTACGTCAAAGGTACTACACACTTAGGATTATGGTATCCCAAAGGAACGGGTGTAGAAACCATAGTGTATATCGACTCAGATCATGCCGGTGACTATGTAGATAGGAAAAGTACTAGCGGTATTTGTACTTTTGTAGGATATTGTCTCACATCATGGTTTGCTAAGAAACAAACTGCCCTCGCAATCTCAACAACAGAGGCAGAATATGTGTCTGCAGGAAAGGCGTGTCAACAAGCACTATGGATGAAACAAGCTCTCGTCGACTATGGAATTGAACTCAACAACATTCCCATTCTTTGCGACAACAAAGGTGCTATCGATCTAAGCAAAAATCCAGTCCAACATGCTAGAACCAAACATATTGAAATACGTCATCACTTCCTTCGCGACAATGTACAGAAGGGAATCATCTTAATTGAGAAAGTTTCCTCAGAGGAAAACATTGCCGATATTCTCACAAAACCACTTAAACGAGAACCCTTCAACTATCTTAGACTTGGATTAGGATTAATGGAACCTAGTGATTAGGTAAAACATTAGTGTAAACATTAGTTTAACCACACACGACACTAAACCAAAACTTGTGTTCTGATCCGCGGATCCAATCGATAACAAGGACGGATCCTTTGTTTCGGATCCGCCGGATCCGTCGCATGCACAGTCATGTTTATTATTAAATAAACAAGAACAAGTACTATTCATTCCTCACTCCAAAACATATCACCTTACTGTATTCGACACACACTAAATCTCCATCACCATTTAGACCATTTTCTTCCTCAAATTTGTACTTCTAACACCACTGTAAGTATTCTTATCATATTTATACTCCTGATCTGCGTCTAGGATTTCTATTTCATGCACAAAACCAAAACTTGGGGTATATGCATAATTTTTGATAAATCATGAAGCATGTTTACTGCATTACACTTAAAAACATGTTTTTCTTAGTTAGGAATTGCATCTCATAGCACATTGTCTTAATTTAACAAAAACCCCTTGAAAATTTTCTTACTAAAACCTTCTAACGACTAGGTAAAATGATTTTTTTTAACATTGTTCATACAAATGCAAAAACGTTATCTTTTAGCCATCACTTGCATAATGTCTCTTGAATGCTAAAGGAAATACATAATTAATATGTATTTTCGGGTACATTCAACCGTAGCTACATTGAAATAGGAGCGTTTGGGTTATCTCTTGTTTTTTACACTAAACTTGCATAAACTAAATTTTCATGCATCAAAAAGGGTCGAGATAACCGCACCTCCACATTGTCCCCATGTAGGCACACACTAGAAATTTTACACTTAATTTGATCATTTCAACTAAAACTATGTAACTTTTGTATTTAGGAAAATCATGCCTCCCGCAACCAACTACGATCACAAAAGAACCGTTAACTACTTACCCGAAGTCCAAAAAACCAAAGGTCTAACCAATGCCCAAATCGAAATTTTCAAAGCCTTAGAGAAAAAGTATGTCCGTGAGGGTAGAGTCGTAGATTCATCGTTCTATGAAGGAACACAACTTAGGGAACAATTAGCCGCCATACGATTTGATACTCTTTTGGATATAGATGAACCAATCGTCCCTAGGTTCATTCTTGAGTTCTATGCTAGTGTAGGTCTTAGTTCTTGTGACCAAGGTTTCTTAAGTCTTCAGCTTACTTTAAATGGAAATTTTGTCAACATCCCTCTTGATCAATTTGGTGAGGTCTTGGGCATTCCAAGTCAAGGGACATGTGTTTACTCGGACAAATGGTCCTTAACAATCTTAGAATCAAATCTCGATAGGACGGCACCATATGTCACTCCTCTCGCATCAAAAGAAGAGATTAAGGAACATCTCTTCATTCCTAAGAACAACCCCACAAGGATGTATCGTGGCCGTGAAGTTGCTAGAGATCCATTTGCAATGGAGCTAAATGAACTCAAACCCGAATTCAAGAAAATGGAGGACGTCTTAAGGGCTAATGTGATGTGCACCATAGGAAACCGTGATCACATCAATGCTTGTTTGTGTCATATGATGTACAACATCTCTACTCGTCAACCCTTTAATCTTGCTTATTATGTTGCCAAAAGAATGTCTGACATTCCGGTTCAAAGCAAGATGGCAATGCCTTATGGAATGCTCTTAACCCGCCTTTATAGAGCCTTTGCACCCGCCCGTCCAAACCCGTTAGGTTTTGTTCCTGAATACAATGAGATTGAACATACCTTCGTTCCTTTGAGTGACTTTAGGGTTAGTGTTGATAAAGGTAAACGTCCTCGTGTACCAACATCATCCTCATCATCTTCAATGAGTGAAGATGATGGTTTGCCAAATTCTAGAATTCCTCCACCAGAATACTTGAGTCATCTTCCTCCAATTCCAAATGAATCTGCTGAGTATCGAAACATTAAAGGAATGGTAAAGAATCTTGGTTGTTGGATGATGAAATTGCACAAAGGAATGAAGAAGTTGAAGAAGAAGCTTAGTTGAAGGAGTGTTTGGATTTAAACACTGTTAGCCTATGTGATGTTAAACTCTATGTGTTTCGACTCTATCTGATGATAATTGTTATGTATGTGTAATAACTAACATTTGCAGGTAGATAACCTTCATGGTTATCAATTTTCTGGGTTATAGCCTATGTTTGGCATAACATCTAAAACGGTAAGTTTCTTAGTACGGATTAAACTATGTTCAATTGTGTGTTAATGTTATCATATTTAGTTGTTTTGCTATACATATTAGATGTTAAGTAAGGTCTAGGTGAATTTTTGGGTTTTCATCGAAAAATGCAAATTATGAAAAGTGTTCTGTTTAGTTTGAACAATTAGGACACGGATCCGGCGGATCCCAAGATTTGGCTCCGCCAAGGCTTATCGTTGGTTCCGCCATCCGCATACCTGCGGATTCGGCGGATCCCAAACTTTGGATCCGCATGTGAAACAACTTGGATCCGCAGGTTCAACAGCAAAATTCTTAACCTTTTTCGACTAATCACGATTCTTAAATCTTAGTGTTTAGTATCATTTAGGATTCATTCACTGATAATAATTCATCTTAGAATCATTTAGGAATTCTTAGAAACTTAGGAACAAAATTTCCCACCAAAATTTAAATTTTTGAATTTTAGGTGTGAGTTACCAAACTGATACAAAGAAGGAACCCTTTTTAGGGATCCGTCAAATCCGTGGAAATATCAAATCATAAGATTTTCCACTATCTCCTTGTATTAACTGCAAATCCACAACAAATTACTCAACCAAAGCTCAATGGATTGACTTCCTTGATATGACCTGCACAAATTTTTGTTCCAAATCATTAGAAACCAACATTCTCTATTGGATTCACATCAAATCCAAACACACAGACTCACAAACCTTCTGTCTATAAATTAGCACTTTAGGATCTTCAATTCACATCACAACCATTTCTTCTCCTGTACATTTTAGCTATCATACTTCACCAAAAAGTCTCAATGACAAAATCAAACAACTCCTCCACATCCAAGCCACTAAAACGAACAGCCCGTATGCGTGTGAAACCTTGTTGTTTCATCAACATCCACAATTCATCCTCTGAAGAATCATCACCACTAAACATCTCCTCACCCATTGCTAGTGAAAACTTCCTTACTTTAACCACTCCAACTCCTTCACATGTAGTCATAAAAACACCACCTCCTACCATTACTCCTGTAGCAACCACACCACCACCCGCTCCCGCTCCATCACAGTCTGAGAAGTCTGCCTCATCACCATCCTCACCAAAACTACAACCCATGGAACTATTTAGGACACCACCAACATCTCCACAATCATATCTTGAAGAGTTAGAAGATCTTCCACCTACATCAACCAATCCTCCACCAATAAGTCTTGAAAACTTAGAACCTATGCTATTTCATCCTTTCCATCCGGAGATTCATGGTCCTCTATACCGTGAAGCACCACAACCTCGTCCACAAATACCACCACTATCACCAACTTCAACACTCATCGCCATTGATGAGGCGATGTGGAGCAACATTCCTCAAACACAAGAGGAGATAAGTGAGGAGTTAACACAACTCTATACTCTCTCGGGTATGGTTGACCATCGCCTTCATGAAGCAATGGACATTCAAAACATCCTTATGAACTCCTTCCAAACACCACAACAACCATCAAACAATAACAGCAACCAACCACCATCACCACCACCACCACCACAAAACTTGGAGCCTAGTCTTCCTCCCGGCTTCTCAAGTCATGATTGCGCACATTGTGAGAGAACGGCTCGCTTGGCCCAAAGGACCAACATCTTGGTCCATGAGCTTCAAAATGAGATGAGGTTCATCTTGAACCATGTTCTTGAACGTTTAAACGCCATCTCTCATCCTCCTCAATAGGAGCTTTCTAGACTAGTTGTTAGGACCTTTTAAATTGTTGCTTTAGGACTTTTTATTTTGATGCGCGTGATGTGTCGTTGCGGTTTAGCAGTTTTAATGCCTACTCAAGTTTTAAATTTATATTTAGCCGACTTATCAATAACACACACACTTAACGAGCAGTGTACCCGGTCAGTATGAAGATAATGGTAAGTAGAGTGTCGATCACTAAGAGTGGAACGTATTATCTAGTTATTCTAATCAGTATTTTAATATCCTAACGCAAGGGGGTTTCAGCCTGAGAGACTGGCACAGTTTTGTTGCAATTAAATGATAAAATAAACAAATAGGCACGAATCAGCAAGTAGCACACACGTACACAGATAGATACTAGAGACAATAAGAGGGCTGTCCTTATGATTAAGTAGATTGTCACTTGTTTTATTGATAGCTTTATATGAAGTGTATGTAATTAACCCTTTCTCGTTGGTCCTATTCTCATCGGCGAGTAAACCCTTAATGATTACTTATGTCTAAAAGTTATTCCTAAGTGATCAATTTAGAAACAACCGTGGGAGCCACATCTTGTCCCGCAGTCGGATGCCCGCAAGCCACTAATAAACACAGAGGTTATCAATGCACTAATAAGTAGTAACCAAAGACATCAACATATAAACTTTAATTGATGGGAAAGCAAGTATTAAAGGGAGTGCAATCTTTCGTTGTCACATTACACAAGCCACCAATCCTGATGAATTAAAGTTTGCTAACACAATAAAACAAAACTACTTAATGAATTAAATACATGCAGCACCTTCTTACAGCTCTTGTATCTTCGATTTGGGTGTGTCTTGTGCTGCCTCCTTGACTGAATTCGTCCTTTTGCTCTGCTGTCCGAACTTCGGTTTTTGGGTTTCGAACTCTTTAATTCGTCTGGTCTACGGGGTATTTATAGTTTCTGTCTGAGGGAAGATGCGGCGCATCTACTTAAGTAGATGCGGCGTATGTACTTAACTTCGCGTGGGGTCCAAGATTATAATATTCAGGAATATTCGTACACCGCCAGAAGATGCGGCGTAACTCTTGATTAGATGCGGCGCATGTCCTCTTGTATCTTGGATCGTATCTGGTGATATCTTGATAGAGATGCGGCGCATGTCGAGAGTAAGATGCGGCGCATCTGGAGCAGATTAGTCTTGATCTTGTCCATTTCAGCAGACTCTTCACTTTATGCACGTTTTGCTCCATTATTAGTCCATAATCGCTAAGTTTCACCAAATGCTTGTTTTTACCTGAGAATTACAAAAGTAAACGATTAAGTATCAATCCTCATACATAATATAGTAAAACAAGTCAAATTAATAGGATAAATGATAGTAATAAAATGTACTTATTTGAGTTCATCAAATATCCCCCCACTTGAACTTTACTTGTCCCCAAGTAAACCTTAGAATTTCATTTATGAAAATGTATCCTAAAAGATGTTAGGATTTATTTTTATATTTAAGCATGTATTCGTTTATTTCATAATCACACAACTAAACACTTAACGAATTAGAAGTAAAATAAAATAATTCGATAAAAGCAAATCTAATCGTTTAACTGTCCAGTCGCGACGAATATTCTATCATAAGCTTGGCAAGTATACACATCTCCACCACTAAAGCTAAGGAATAACAAGTCTAAAGCGGTAAAAAGGGTTTTTAGGCTAAAGGGTTAATTATTCTTATTCACTATCGATCTCAAATTCCAGAAAAGGCGACAAAATCACAAATACATGATCGAATCCACGAACACGATACTTGCAATTGCTCAAATCCTTAACTCGAATAGGCTAAAGATAGGTCCAAACTTCACCAATAATAATATATCAAAAAGGGCGACAAAATCATAAATACATAGCCGAATCCACGACCACGATACTTAAGATTGCTCAAATCCCTAATCTCAATAAATCAAAGGTTCGGTTGGATAAAGAACAATACAGGGTATGGATAATATTTGGGATATAAATTGGTGTAAAAATAAAAATAAGCAAAACAAAACAAATAAATTAAAATCCTAAGTGTGGTTAATCACTATCCCAACCATCCCATGAATAAGACTCATATCATTGAATAACTCACGCTTTAACACTTGAAACACACGCTTTTGGTAGACACGAATTATACTCAACAAAATCTTAATCAAAGAATAAACCTTAATCGGCATTCCCATAACTGCCAATTCCCATTCAATCCATAAATATAGTATAACAAATAGTGGTGATATCGACCACTTACATAACTCTACATCGTTGGCTTAAAATAAACATCCAACTCTTTTTTTCTTTCTTTTTCTTTTCTCATTTTTTCGATTTTTTTTTTTTTTTTTTTTTTTTTTTGAAACATAAACATAGATGTGTAAAATTTCACCACATCACTACAACTTTCTTTCCGGATAATTTTTTTTTTCATACTTTTCATACTTTCAGAAATAACGGTAATAGTGAAAGTAGTAAACACACGAAAAATAAACTCAAAAATATACAATATTTACTTTCACTCCAATTTGCATTGTGCAATTTCCCGACCTAACCATAGATAATGAATTACGCATGCGAACACAGGTAATGTAAGGAAACACACTCTGCCTATAGCAATTAACCAACCACGGATTCTAATCTACAGGGTAGGCTAAGGTTTAAGGTGTAACGAAACATTTTAAACATAGGTGTAAGAAACGAAAGGAATGGCTCTGAGGGTTTTTCTAGGGGTATCTTACTCTAAAAATGAGAGTAACAAAAGGGTTTTATACGGGGGTTAACTAACCAGTGTAGTTAGCTAATAACACATAACATATAAAGGCTATTTGGTGTAATCCTAGAATTTTACCAAGTTAGACAAGTCATTCCAATTATATAAATAATACTCATTATGGTGGTCTCGAATAGTATACAAGCCAAGTTCTAAAGTTTACAAGTCACCGGCACACTCATAGATTTGTGAATTTTGAGAAATCACAATTTTTGAAAATAACGTCATGTGTGCAGTTATGTAACTTAGATCTTAAACAAAAACATGCTAAAAAAAAAAAAAATTTTAAGTTTGATATATTAAGCACATTTTAAGCATAATTTTTGAAAAAGTTGGACAAGTAATTGTTAAGTGTTCTAATTCTCCTATCCCCCCACTTAAGTTAAACAACGTCCTCGTTGTTTGTATAAAAGGTTAAAAACTGGAAATAAAAGAATTAGAACGGAAAAACTCCCCTGAGATTTGCTCGGTATGATCCTCCATTAGTGTAAGAGCAAAAATCATCTTCCATGTGAATTAGAACGTTAAAACTTCATACTTGATGTATCCACAGGAAATCCAGGAAACTATAATACCACCAACACTTTAAAACACACCTAAGATAAGAAAGGTTCAACTTGCATAACACATTAGTAGTTAGGAAAAATAAAACTTAAAAATTAAAACTGAAAATCATCAGGTCAGTCGATGCGCCGTATCTTATTGAAGAAGATACGCCATATCGAGCCTGGAATAAATACGGATCAGAATAAAGATGCGCCGCATCCTTAACCAGGGATGCGCCGCATTAAAATAAACTGATAAATAGTTTTAAAGTCGAAAAATAAAAATGCAGAAAAAATAAAATAAGATATGACCATTGCAGAAGATGCGTCGCATCTCAGGACTGAGATGCGCCGTATCTTCGTGCGGCCTGGACTGACTCGACACAGAAAACAGAATAATAAAAGATAAATCCGGGTTGTCTCCCGGTAAGCACTTGTCTTTATTCCAGAGTCTTCAAGTTAGACTCACGTTCAGCTCATTAGTATCGATCATTGAAGGAGTCGGAAACATCACGCTCCTTCATCGCCAATTTAGTAATATTGAACACTCCTTGCTCGTCCTTTATTTCCACGCCGTTTTTCTTCAATATCTGTATAAACAAAGTCCTGTCCCTTACGGGCAGAGATGACAAAATGATAGACGGGAAATTCTTATTATCATATAGGCACAGATAAGCAAGGTGGGGTGGTAGTTCAATAAACACATCATTGTTCAAATTCGTTTTCTCAACTACTCTCCTACGTTTATTAATTACTACACAATCATACCACTCATCATCAGAATCACTAACAATATCTCGTCTAAGTTCCGTAGGTACATTAAGGTCAATGAATTCCTCAAAGTCTTCATGATTAGGATTAGTTGAGTTGTTTTGAATCAATGTTTCTCCCATAAGTCTAGCTTCAAGATCGAGGTCCATACGCTCTCTTAATCCTAGCACATAAACACCTCTAATTATGCTTTTAACCGGATCTTGGCACTTATAGACTAGTTTATTATTCCCTACCCTTAATGAAATTTTTCTCTTAAACACATCAATCTTAGCATGGGCAGTAGACAAGAAAGGTCTTCCGAGGATTAAAGGAATCTTAACATCCTCGGGCATGTCTAGTATAATAAAGTCTACGGGAAAAATAAACTGCTCAATCTTAACTAGCACATTATTAGCAATCCCTTCAGGTCGTTTTACTGT
This sequence comes from Artemisia tridentata subsp. tridentata, assembly GCA_021014915.2. NCBI lineage: Eukaryota > Viridiplantae > Streptophyta > Magnoliopsida > Asterales > Asteraceae > Artemisia > Artemisia tridentata. The sequence continues at coordinate 203,171,821 of CP139506.1, forward strand.
TTTATCAGCCAATTCAATAAGTAATTTAGTTGGTGCTAATTTTCCTAGTCCTAGGGTAGCGAATGTCTTAAGAGGCATAACACTAACACTAGCTCCTAAGTCAGCCAACACATTATTGAAGGATATATTATTAATAGAACAAGGTAGAGTAAAACTTCCTGGGTCTTTTTCTTTATGAGGCAAGGCATTTGAATTGGTTGCAGGGCTCTCTTCTTTCATTGTTGCCTTGATCTCCTCTTCAATTTTTGTCTTCTCTTTTAGTAGTCTCCTTAAGCTGATTGAAGAGTTAAAGAAAAATTCGGGTCTTGCACCATCATTACCATTCATCGACCTTCTAGGTATATTAGGAGTGACTTCTTCGGTGGTGCTTATGGCCTTGACATGATCCCTTGGGTTGGTTTCAGTTGAGCTCGGTAAACTTCCATATCCCCTTTCTTGAAGAACTTTGCGAATTTGACCAATTTGTTGTTCCAATGCTTTGATCGAAGCTCCTTGATTTCTTGTGGTAGTGTCCGTTGAAGCTCGAATTTCCTTGATCATAGCAGTATTCTCTTCATGTCTTTTAGCAGCATCGGCCATAATTTGCTTTAAAGTATCGTCTAAAGTCTGCCTCCTCTCTTGATAAGCGGGATTGAAGTTGTTCTTTTGATAGAATCCCGGACTAGCTTCCCTAAATCTTGCTGAAGGTCGGAACGGTTGTCCAAATTGGGTGTAATAAGCTTCTTCAAATGTCTCACTTTCATTCTTGTTCGGGCAATCTTTAGTGTAGTGAGGTCCTTCGCACTTTTCACATCCAACTTGGGCAGCATACGCTCTTTCATCTCGCTTCTTCATCTCTCTACTAATTTTATCCAATTGAGCTTGAATAGCAGCAATCCCGTCAAAATTAGTGCTGCTCTTAGATCTAGTAGAGGTCCCATCGTGCCATTTCTGAGAATGATCAGCAGCTTCTTGGATCGCCTTCCTAGCATTAGTTGCACTCATCTGAGGTACAGCTCCCTTAGCATCCAAAATCTGTCTTGTAGGCACGTCCAATCCCTGATAAAACAATATTATTTCCTGCATAGGGGTTAGATAGTGTTGAGGACATTTTATCAATAAATCTTGATGCGCGTGATGTGTCGTTGCGGTTTAGCAGTTTTAATGCCTACTCAAGTTTTAAATTTATATTTAGCCGACTTATCAATAACACACACACTTAACGAGCAGTGTACCCGGTCAGTATGAAGATAATGGTAAGTAGAGTGTCGATCACTAAGAGTGGAACGTATTATCTAGTTATTCTAATCAGTATTTTAATATCCTAACGCAAGGGGGTTTCAGCCTGAGAGACTGGCACAGTTTTGTTGCAATTAAATAATAAAATAAACAAATAGGCACGAATCAGCAAGTAGCACACACGTACACAGATAGATACTCGAGACAATAAGAGGGCTGTCCTTATGATTAAGTAGATTGTCACTTGTTTTATTGATAGCTTTATATGAAGTGTATGTAATTAACCCTTTCTCGTTGGTCCTATTCTCATCGGCGAGTAAACCCTTAATGATTACTTATGTCTAAAAGTTATTCCTAAGTGATCAATTTAGAAACAACCGTGGGAGCCACATCTTGTCCCGCAGTCGGATGCCCGCAAGCCACTAATAAACACAGAGGTTATCAATGCACTAATAAGTAGTAACCAAAGACATCAACATATAAACTTTAATTGATGGGAAAGCAAGTATTAAAGGGAGTGCAATCTTTCGTTGTCACATTACACAAGCCACCAATCCTGATGAATTAAAGTTTGCTAACACAATAAAACAAAACTACTTAATGAATTAAATACATGCAGCACCTTCTTACAGCTCTTGTATCTTTGATTTGGGTGTGTCTTGTGCTGCCTCCTTGACTGAATTCGTCCTTTTGCTCTGCTGTCCGAACTTCGGTTTTTGGGTTTCGAACTCTTTAATTCGTCTGGTCTACGGGGTATTTATAGTTTCTGTCTGAGGGAAGATGCGGCGCATCTACTTAAGTAGATGCGGCGTATGTACTTAACTTCGCGTGGGGTCCAAGATTATAATATTCAGGAATATTCGTACACCGCCAGAAGATGCGGCGTAACTCTTGATTAGATGCGGCGCATGTCCTCTTGTATCTTGGATCGTATCTGGTGATATCTTGATAGAGATGCGGCGCATGTCGAGAGTGAGATGCGGCGCATCTGGAGCAGAATTGACTTGATCTTGTCCATGTCAGTAGACTTCCACTTTATGCACGTTTTGCTCCATTATTAGTCCATAATCGCTAAGTTTCATCAAATGCTTGTTTTTACCTGAGAATTACAAAAGTAAACGATTAAGTATCAATCCTCATACATAATATAGTAAAACAAGTCAAATTAATAGGATAAATGATAGTAATAAAATGTACTTATTTGAGTTCATCAAATATCCCCCCACTTGAACTTTACTTGTCCCCAAGTAAACCTTAGAATTTCATTTATGAAAATGTATCCTAAAAGATGTTAGGATTTATTTTTATATTTAAGCATGTATTCGTTTATTTCATAATCACACAACTAAACACTTAACGAATTAGAAGTAAAATAAAATAAGTCGTTAAAAGCAAATCTAATCGTTTAACTGTCCAGTCGCGACGAATATTCTATCATAAGCTTGGCAAGTATACACATCTCCACCACTAAAGCTAAGGAATAACAAGTCTAAAGCGGTAAAAAGGGTTTTTAGGCTAAAGGGTTAATTATTCTTATTCACTATCGATCTCAAATTCCAGAAAAGGCGACAAAATCACAAATACATGATCGAATCCACGAACACGATACTTGCAATTGCTCAAATCCTTAACTCGAATAGGCTAAAGATAGGTCCAAACTTCACCAATAATAATATATCAAAAAGGGCGACAAAATCATAAATACATAGCCGAATCCACGACCACGATACTTAAGATTGCTCAAATCCCTAATCTCAATAAATCAAAGGTTCGGTTGGATAAAGAACAATACAGGGTATGGATAATATTTGGGATATAAATTGGTGTAAAAATAAAAATAAACAAAACAAAACAAATAGATTAAAATCCTAAGTGTGGTTAATCACTATCCCAACCATCCCATGAATAAGACTCATATCATTGAATAACTCACGCTTTAACACTTGAAACACACGCTTTTGGTAGACACGAATTATACTCAACAAAATCTTAATCAAAGAATAAACCTTAATCGGCATTCCCATAACTGCCAATTCCCATTCAATCCATAAATATAGTATAACAAATAGTGGTGATATCGACCACTTACATAACTCTACATCGTTGGCTTAAAATAAACATCCAACTCTTTTTTTCTTTCTTTTTCTTTTCTCATTTTTTTGGATTTTTTTTTTTTTTTTTTTTTTTTTTTTTTTGAAACATAAACATAGATGTGTAAAATTTCACCACATCACTACAACTTTCTTTCCGGATAATTTTTTTCATACTTTTCATACTTTCAGAAATAACGGTAATAGTGAAAGTAGTAAACACACGAAAAATAAACTCAAAAATATACAATATTTACTTTCACTCCAATTTGCATTGTGCAATTTCCCGACCTAACCATAGATAATGAATTACGCACGCGAACACAGGTAATGTAAGGAAACACACTTTGCCTATAGCAATTAACCAACCACGGATTCTAATCTACAGGGTAGGCTAAGGTGTAAGGGTGTAACGAAACATTTTAAACATAGGTGTAAGAAACGAAAGGAATGGCTCTGAGGGTTTTTCTAGGGGTATCTTACTCTAAAAATGAGAGTAACAAAAGGGTTTTATACGGGGGTTAACTAACCAGTGTAGTTAGCTAATAACACATAACATATAAAGGCTATTTGGTGTAATCCTAGAATTTTACCAAGTTAGACAAGTCATTCCAATTATATAAATAATACTCATTATGGTGGTCTCGAATAGTATACAAGCCAAGTTCTAAAGTTTACAAGTCACCGGCACACTCATAGATTTGTGAATTTTGAAAAATCACAATTTTTGAAAATAACGTCATGTGTGCAGTTATGCAACTTAGATCTTAAACAAAAACATGCTAAAAAATTTTTAAGTTTGATATATTAAGCACATTTTAAGCATAATTTTTGAAAAAGTTGGACAAGTAAGTGTTAAGTGTTCTAATTCTCCAATCCCCCCACTTAAGTTAAACAACGTCCTCGTTGTTTGTATAAAAGGTTAAAAACTGGAAAATAAAAGAATTAGAACAAGAAAAACTCCCCTGAGATTTGCTCGGTATGATCCTCCATTAGCAAAAATCATCTTTCTTGTGGATTAGAACGTTAAAACTTCATACTTGATGTATCCACAGGAAATCCAGGAAACTATAATACCACCAACACTTTAAAACACACCTAAGATAAGAAAGGTTCAACTTGCATAACACATTAGTAGTTAGGAAAAATAAACTTAAAAATTAAAACTGAAAATCATCAGGTTAATCGATGCGCCGTATCTTATTGAAGAAGATACGCCGTATCGAGCCTGGAATTAATACGGATCAGAATAAAGATGCGCCGCATCCTTAACCAGGGATGCGCCGCATTAAAATAAACTGATAAAAAGTTTTAAAGTCGAAAAATAAAAATGCAGAAAAATAAAATAAGATATGACCATTGCAGAGGATGCGTCGCATCTCAGGACTGAGATGCGCCGTATCTTCGTGCGGCCTGGACTGACTCGACACAGAAAACATAATAATAAAAGATAAATCCGGGTTGTCTCCCGGTAAGCACTTGTCTTTATTCCAGAGTCTTCAAGTTAGACTCACGTTCAGCTCATTATTCCAATACGTCGGGTTCAAACTCCACCACCTCATTCTCATTATCATCGATTCTATTATCAAAGTATTTCTTCACACGTTGCCCGTTCACTTTGAATATATAACCATTTTTATCGCATATTTCAATAGTTCCGTATGGATACACTTTCTTGACAACGAATGGTCCCGTCCATCTTGATTTAAGTTTACCAGGATACATCTTTAATCTGGAATTAAATAGTAGCACTTTCTCTCCAATAGCAAACGTTTTATCCCCACGTAACCTCGAGTCATGCCATCTTTTAGTTCTTTCTTTGTAGATCTTAGTATTTTTGTAGGCCTCATCTCTTAGTTCATAGAGTTCATTAAGTTCCATGAAACGGTCCTTCGTTGCAGCTTCCATATCCATATTACAATTTGTCAAAGCCCAATATGCACTTTGTTCAATTTCGACCGGTAGGTGGCATGCTTTTCCGTATACAAGACGAAATGGAGTGCATCCCGTTGGTGTCTTATAGGCTGTACGGAATGCCCATAAAGCATCATTTAACTTGTCAGACCACCCTTTAGGATTATACCCAGTCGTTTTTTCAAGAATTCGTTTTATAGCTCTATTGGTTACTTCAGTTTGACCATTTGATTGAGGATGGTATGCGGTGGAAACCCTATGATATACTCCATATTTTTGCAAGGCTTTTCCCAGATGGTGATTACAAAAGTGCGTTCCCCTATCACTAATTAACGCTTTAGGAATTCCAAATCTAGAGAACAAATTTTGCAAAAATTTAAGTACTACCTTGCTGTCGTTTGTTGGAGATGCTTGCGCTTAGACCCATTTTGATACGTAATCAACAGCAACTAAAATATATTTATTACCTTTAGATTCAGGAAACGGTCCCATGAAGTCTAATCCCCATATGTCGAAAACTTCACATACATGGATATAGTTTTGCGGCATTTCGTTCCTTGATGTAATATTTCCAGATCGTTGACACGCATCACATCCTTTTATATAATCTTTCGCATCCTCCAACATAGTGGGCCAATAAAATCCCGCATCCAGGATCTTTCTTCTTGTGATAACTGGACCGTGATGTCCCCCTGTTGGCCCTGAATGGCAATGTGCCAATATTGCAGGAATGTCATCACCATCTACGCATCTTCGTATAATATTGTCAGGACATAATTTAAAGGCATAAGGTTCATCCCAAATATACTCGCTAGAGCGAGTTATAAACCTCCTTTTCTCGTCGGATGTTAGCCCTTTTGGAATTTCATTTGCAACAATAAAGTTTATAAAATCGGCGTACCATGGTCCATTATTATTGCTCTTAATTCCTACCATCATAAGGTGTTCATCAGGGAAGTCATCAGCTATTTCCCTTTCGTCAAGCACCTCCATATCAGGGTTTTCAAGTCTAGATAAGTGGTCAGCAGCTAGATTTTCGGCACCCTTTTTATCTTTAATTTCAATATCGAATCCTTGGAGCAATAAAACCCACCTAATAAGCCTTGGCTTGGCATCCTGTTTATTGAACAAATACTTCAAAGCAGAATGGTCAGTGTAAACCATAGTTTTTGACAATATAAGATATGATCTAAATTTATCGAATGCAAAAACTACTGCTAAAAGTTCTTTTTCCGTGGTGGTGTAGTGTTCTTGGGCATTATTCAATGTTTTGCTAGCATAATAAATTGGCTTAAATTTCTTATCTATCTTTTGGCCAAGTACGGCTCCAACAGCATAATCACTAGCATCACACATTAATTCAAAAGGCAGATTCCAATCTGGCGAAATTATAATGGGTGCAGAAGTTAGTTTTTCTTTAAGTATATTAAATGCCTTTTTGCAATCATCAGAAAAAATCAAACTTTGCATCCTTTAGCAATAATTGGGTCATAGGCCTAGATATTTTTGAAAAATCCTTTATGAATCTACGATAAAATCCAGCGTGCCCTAAAAAACTTCTAACGCCTTTTACGTTAGTGGGGTAAGGTAGTTTAGCAATTACATCAATTTTAGCTTTATCGACTTCTATACCTTTCCCAGAAATCTTATGTCCTAACACAATTCCCTCTCTAACCATAAAGTGACATTTTTCCCAATTAAGAACAAGGTTAGTTTCTTCACACCTAGCAAGCATTTTATCAAGTTTAAAGAGACAATCACTAAATGAGTTACCGAACACCGAGAAGTCGTCCATGAAGACTTCCATAAAGTCTTCTACCATATCATGGAAGATAGCCGTCATACAGCGTTGGAAAGTAGCAGGGGCGTTGCATAGTCCGAACGGCATTCTCCTATAGGCGAAGGTTCCATAAGGGCAGGTAAAAGTCGTCTTCTCTTGATCCTCGGGGGCAATGGGTATTTGGAAGAAACCTGAAAAACCATCCAAAAAAACAATAATAATCATATCCTGATAGTCTTTCTAACATTTGATCAATAAATGGAAGAGGGAAGTGATCTTTTCGCGTAGCATCATTGAGTTTGCGGTAGTCAATGCAAACTCTCCACCCAGTAACGGTTCTTGAAGGGATTAGCTCATTGTCGTCATTGAGTACTACCGTCATTCCTCCTTTTTTCGGCACAACGTGGATAGGACTGACCCACGAGCTGTCGGAAATTGGGTAGATAAGTCCGGAGTCAAGTAACTTTACGATTTCGTTTTTTACCACATCTTGGACTTTTGGATTCAAACGCCTTTGAGGTTGGATAGTTGGTTTGAATTCATCTTCCATAAGGATTTTATGTGTACAAAATGACGGGCTAATTCCCTTAATATCAGACATACTCCATGCTAATGCTCCTCTTCGTTTATATAATACCTGCAAAAGAGACTCTTTTTCTTTTGGCGTTAAGTCAGATGCAATAATAACGGGTGAATTAGTATTTCCGTTTAAATAAGCATATTCTAAAGTAGAAGGAAGATCCTTAAGCACAGGTTTAACATTATCAATTTCAGTAGCACTAGCGGAATAAACCTGTTCTTTAATTACATCGCTGCTGTCATCAGATAGATGCGCCGCATCGAGGTTTTCGATGCGCCGCATTGCGTTACATACAGCAGAATCAGCAGCAAAATTATAATCAATAGTATTCTCATCAACTTGATCTTCTATAGCAATTGTGTTTTCTAAATTTTTAAGCAGAAAAGAATCAAGCAAATTATTTTTTAACAATCTCTGAGTAAATTGATTAATCGTGTCATCAGAAACATCGATGTTATAGCATTCATCATCATCGGAATTATCTTTACTCATAGATTGTTCCATGTTAAACTCAACCTCATCTTTTCCTATGGTAAGAGTTATTTTTTTATTAAAAACATCAATCATCGCCCTAGCAGTGGCTAAAAATGGTCTTCCTAATATTATAGGAGTTCTAGAATTTTCAGGCATATCAAGGATAACAAAGTCGATAGGTAATTCAAATTTATCAACTTTTATTAATATATTTTCCGCTATTCCTAATGGGTATTGTATGGACCTATCAGCTAGTTCTAAGCACATCCTAGTAGGTTTTGGTTCACCAAGACCTAATTTATCATACATAGAAGAAGGCATAAGACTTATACTAGCTCCTAGGTCGGCTAAGGCATTTTCAATATGCAAATTTTTAATTTGACAAGGAATAGTGAAACTCCCTGGATCTTTTTCTTTAGATGGAAGTTTGTTGAGCAATGCTGCTGAGCTTCTTTTCCCCATTGTTATGGTGCAAGCCTCTTCGAGTTTAGACTTGTTTGTAAGCAAGCTTTTCAGATATTTAGCATATTTCGGCATTTGCACTAGGGCTTCCATAAATGGTATGCTTAGCTGCAGCTGCTTGAGATTCTCCAGGAACTTCTTTTGATAGGCATCTTCTTTCTCTTTCTTTACCCTATGTGGGAAGGGTGGTGTTGATCGTTTAGGTTCAACAGAAGGTTCTCTTCTAATTACAGGTTCTGGATCAGTCTCATTTGGTTGCTCTTGCTCAGGTGGTAAAGATTCAGGGGAAATTTTGTTTATACTGTTATCCTCGGGTGTTTCTCCGATTTGAAAGGTTGACTTTCCGCCTCTAGTTGTAATTCCTTTCAGATCGTGCCTTACCAAAAGAACCTTATTAAGTACTGTTGACAATTGGTGCACTTCAATTGCCAAACCATTGATCAAATTGTTTTGTTCCTTTAGTAATAGCTCATGACTGCCTTTGAATTCGGTGATAAAGTTCCTTGCCTCATGATATTCTTGTTCATTGGCTTGAGCGATTAGTAATGCAAACTCTTCCATAGTAAGGTTTCTTTGGGGTCTTCCGAACCAGTTTGGGAAAATATCGAACATTGATCCTGAAAATTAAGAACAAGAAGATTTCAAAGTAAAAGCTTCCAAGTATAAGGGTAAGTCAGAATATTTTCCGTTCGGAAATTAGAAAAGAATAAGAGTTGCTGATATCTGCAGACGATGCGCCGTATCCAAAAAGTTGGATACGCCGTATCTTAATACGTTAAAAATTTAATCAGACTTTATTCAGAAAATAGATACGCCGCTTTAGAATTTAAGAATGCGCCGTATCGAATTAATTAATCAAAAATCAACTTATCCAATTAAAATTAAATGCGTCGTATTAACGAAAGTTAATGCGCCGTATTTTCGTTACGTTTAAAAATAAAAGATTTTTGATTCAGTAAGATGCGCCGTATCGACAGAGATCGATACGCCGTATCTGTTTAATAATTCGCAAACTGTTTTTAATTAAAATAATAGATACGCCGTATCTTCAAAAGAAGATGCGTCGTATGGCGTTAATGTTTTAGAAATTTTTTTTTATTAAAAACAGATACGCCGTATCTGCAAAAGCAGATGCGTCGTATTACTTTATCGCTTAGAAAAATTTTCTTATTAAAAACAGATACGCCGTATCTTGGGGAAAAGATGCGTCGTATCGAATTAATTAAACGCGTTGTATATAAAAAAATTGAACGCAATACGCCGTATCTGAGAGATCAGATGCGCCGTATCGTTTGATTTAGCACAGTACAACGATAGCAGAACACACAAAAAACGAAAAATAAAACAAAAATAAAACACACGAACAAAAACAAATAAAAGCAAAAATAAAAAAAAACAAATAGCACACAATACAACAATTATGCAAAATAGTACAATGATGCAATTAATCTAATAAAAAGAAAAATAACCTAATTAAAATACTAATCAAATTAACAGATAATAACAATTCACTCCCCGGCAGCGGCGCCAAAAACTTGATGCGCGTGATGTGTCGTTGTAGTATATAGTGGTAAGTATTCCCGCCTGTCACGCGGGTGACCCGGGTTCGATAATAACAATTCACTCCCCGGCAGCGGCGCCAAAAACTTGATGCGCGTGATGTGTCGTTGCGGTTTAGCAGTTTTAATGCCTACTCAAGTTTTAAATTTATATTTAGCCGACTTATCAATAACACACACACTTAACGAGCAGTGTACCCGGTCAGTATGAAGATAATGGTAAGTAGAGTGTCGATCACTAAGAGTGGAACGTATTATCTAGTTATTCTAATCAGTATTTTAATATCCTAACGCAAGGGGGTTTCAGCCTGAGAGACTGGCACAGTTTTGTTGCAATTAAATAATAAAATAAACAAATAGGCACGAATCAGCAAGTAGCACACACGTACACAGATAGATACTCGAGACAATAAGAGGGCTGTCCTTATGATTAAGTAGATTGTCACTTGTTTTATTGATAGCTTTATATGAAGTGTATGTAATTAACCCTTTCTCGTTGGTCCTATTCTCATCGGCGAGTAAACCCTTAATGATTACTTATGTCTAAAAGTTATTCCTAAGTGATCAATTTAGAAACAACCGTGGGAGCCACATCTTGTCCCGCAGTCGGATGCCCGCAAGCCACTAATAAACACAGAGGTTATCAATGCACTAATAAGTAGTAACCAAAGACATCAACATATAAACTTTAATTGATGGGAAAGCAAGTATTAAAGGGAGTGCAATCTTTCGTTGTCACATTACACAAGCCACCAATCCTGATGAATTAAAGTTTGCTAACACAATAAAACAAAACTACTTAATGAATTAAATACATGCAGCACCTTCTTACAGCTCTTGTATCTTTGATTTGGGTGTGTCTTGTGCTGCCTCCTTGACTGAATTCGTCCTTTTGCTCTGCTGTCCGAACTTCGGTTTTTGGGTTTCGAACTCTTTAATTCGTCTGGTCTACGGGGTATTTATAGTTTCTGTCTGAGGGAAGATGCGGCGCATCTACTTAAGTAGATGCGGCGTATGTACTTAACTTCGCGTGGGGTCCAAGATTATAATATTCAGGAATATTCGTACACCGCCAGAAGATGCGGCGTAACTCTTGATTAGATGCGGCGCATGTCCTCTTGTATCTTGGATCGTATCTGGTGATATCTTGATAGAGATGCGGCGCATGTCGAGAGTGAGATGCGGCGCATCTGGAGCAGAATTGACTTGATCTTGTCCATGTCAGTAGACTTCCACTTTATGCACGTTTTGCTCCATTATTAGTCCATAATCGCTAAGTTTCATCAAATGCTTGTTTTTACCTGAGAATTACAAAAGTAAACGATTAAGTATCAATCCTCATACATAATATAGTAAAACAAGTCAAATTAATAGGATAAATGATAGTAATAAAATGTACTTATTTGAGTTCATCAAATATCCCCCCACTTGAACTTTACTTGTCCCCAAGTAAACCTTAGAATTTCATTTATGAAAATGTATCCTAAAAGATGTTAGGATTTATTTTTATATTTAAGCATGTATTCGTTTATTTCATAATCACACAACTAAACACTTAACGAATTAGAAGTAAAATAAAGTAAGTCGATAAAAGCAAATCTAATCGTTTAACTGTCCAGTCGCGACGAATATTCTATCATAAGCTTGGCAAGTATACACATCTCCACCACTAAAGCTAAGGAATAACAAGTCTAAAGCGGTAAAAAGGGTTTTTAGGCTAAAGGGTTAATTATTCTTAATCACTATCGATCTCAAATTCCAGAAAAGGCGACAAAATCACAAATACATGATCGAATCCACGAACACGATACTTGCAATTGCTCAAATCCTTAACTCGAATAGGCTAAAGATAGGTCCAAACTTCACCAATAATAATATATCAAAAAGGGCGACAAAATCATAAATACATAGCCGAATCAACGACCACGATACTTAAGATTGCTCAAATCCCTAATCTCAATAAATCAAAGGTTCGGTTGGATAAAGAACAATACAGGGTATGGATAATATTTGGGATATAAATTGGTGTAAAAATAAAAATAAAAAAAACAAAACAAATAGATTAAAATCCTAAGTGTGGTTAATCACTATCCCAACCATCCCATGAATAAGACTCATATCATTGAATAACTCACGCTTTAACACTTGAAACACACGCTTTTGGTAGACACGAATTATACTCAACAAAATCTTAATCAAAGAATAAACCTTAATCGGCATTCCCATAACTGCCAATTCTCATTCAATCCATAAATATAGTATAACAAATAGTGGTGATATCGACCACTTACATAACTCTACATCGTTGGCTTAAAATAAACATCCAACTCTTTTTTTTCTTTCTTTTTCTTTTCTCATTTTTTTTTTCGATTTTTTTTTTTTTTTTTTTTTTTTTTTTTTTTTTTTTTTTTTTGAAACATAAACATAGATGTGTAAAATTTCACCACATCACTACAACTTTCTTTCCGGATAATTTTTTTCATACTTTTCATACTTTCAGAAATAACGGTAATAGTGAAAGTAGTAAACACACGAAAAATAAACTCAAAAATGTACAATATTTACTTTCACTCCAATTTGCATTGTGCAATTTCCCGACCTAACCATAGATAATGAATTACGAACGCGAACACAGGTAATGTAAGGAAACACACTCTGCCTATAGCAATTAACCAACCACGGATTCTAATCTACAGGGTAGGCTAAGGTGTAAGGGTGTAACGAAACATTTTAAACATAGGTGTAAGAAACGAAAGGAATGGCTTTGAGGGTTTTTCTAGGGGTATCTTACTCTAAAAATGAGAGTAACAAAAGGGTTTTATACGGGGGTTAACTAACCAGTGTAGTTAGCTAATAACACATAACATATAAAGGCTATTTGGTTTAATCCTAGAATTTTACCAAGTTAGACAAGTCATTCCAATTATATAAATAATACTCATTATGGTGGTCTCGAATAGTATACAAGCCAAGTTCTAAAGTTTACAAGTCACCGGCACACTCATAGATTTGTGAATTTTGGAAAAATCACAATTTTTGAAAATAACGTCATGTGTGCAGTTATGTAACTTAGATCTTAAACAAAAACATGCTAAAAAATTTTTAAGTTTGATATATTAAGCACATTTTAAGCATAATTTTTGAAAAAGTAGGACAAGTAAGTGTTAAGTGTTCTAATTCTCCTATCCCCCCACTTAAGTTAAACAACGTCCTCGTTGTTTGTATAAAAGGTTAAAAACTGGAAAAGGAAAGAATTAGAACAGAAAAACTTCCCTGAGATTTGCTCGGTATGATCCTCCATTTGATTAGAGCAAAAATCAACTTCTTGTGGATTAGAACGTTAAAACTTCATACTTGATGTATCCACAGGAAATCCACGAAACTATTATACCACCAACACTTTAAAACACACCTAAGATAAGAAAGGTTCAACTTGCATAACACATTAGTAGTTAGGAAAAATAAACTTAAAAATTAAAACTGAAAATCATCAGGTCAGTCGATGCGCCGTATCTTATTGAAGAAGATACGCCGTATCGAGCCTGGAATTAATACGGATCAGAATAAAGATGCGCCGCATCCTTAACCAGGGATGCGCCGCATTAAAATAAACTGATAAAAAGTTTTAAAGTCGAAAAATAAAAATGCAGAAAAATAAAATAAGATATGACCATTGCAGAGGATGCGTCGCATCTCAGGACTGAGATGCGCCGTATCTTCGTGCGGCCTGGACTGACTCGACACAGAAAACAGAATAATAAAAGATAAATCCGGGTTGTCTCCCGGTAAGCACTTGTCTTTATTCCAGAGTCTTCAAGTTAGACTCACGTTCAGCTCATTATTCCAATACGTCGGGTTCAAACTCCACCACCTCATTCTCATTATCATTGATTCTATTATCAAAGTATTTCTTCACACGTTGCCCGTTCACTTTGAATACCCCAAGGGACAATCTACTTAATAGGATAAATGATAGTATCTTATTGAAGAAGATTCTATTATCAAAGTATTTTCCCCGGCAACGGCGCCAAAAACTTGATGCGCGTGATGTGTCGTTGCGGTTTAGCAGTTTTAATGCCTACTCAAGTTTTAAATTTATATTTAGCCGACTTATCAATAACACACACACTTAACGAGCAGTGTACCCGGTCAGTATGAAGATAATGGTAAGTAGAGTGTCGATCACTAAGAGTGGAACGTATTATCTAGTTATTCTAATCAGTATTTTAATATCCTAACGCAAGGGGGTTTCAGCCTGAGAGACTGGCACAGTTTTGTTGCAATTAAATGATAAAATAAACAAATAGGCACGAATCAGCAAGTAGCACACACGTACACAGATAGATACTAGAGACAATAAGAGGGCTGTCCTTATGATTAAGTAGATTGTCACTTGTTTTATTGATAGCTTTATATGAAGTGTATGTAATTAACCCTTTCTCGTTGGTCCTATTCTCATCGGCGAGTAAACCCTTAATGATTACTTATGTCTAAAAGTTATTCCTAAGTGATCAATTTAGAAACAACCGTGGGAGCCACATCTTGTCCCGCAGTCGGATGCCCGCAAGCCACTAATAAACACAGAGGTTATCAATGCACTAATAAGTAGTAACCAAAGACATCAACATATAAACTTTAATTGATGGGAAAGCAAGTATTAAAGGGAGTGCAATCTTTCGTTGTCACATTACACAAGCCACCAATCCTGATGAATTAAAGTTTGCTAACACAATAAAACAAAACTACTTAATGAATTAAATACATGCAGCACCTTCTTACAGCTCTTGTATCTTCGATTTGGGTGTGTCTTGTGCTGCCTCCTTGACTGAATTCGTCCTTTTGCTCTGCTGTCCGAACTTCGGTTTTTGGGTTTCGAACTCTTTAATTCGTCTGGTCTACGGGGTATTTATAGTTTCTGTCTGAGGGAAGATGCGGCGCATCTACTTAAGTAGATGCGGCGTATGTACTTAACTTCGCGTGGGGTCCAAGATTATAATATTCAGGAATATTCGTACACCGCCAGAAGATGCGGCGTAACTCTTGATTAGATGCGGCGCATGTCCTCTTGTATCTTGGATCGTATCTGGTGATATCTTGATAGAGATGCGGCGCATGTCGAGAGTAAGATGCGGCGCATCTGGAGCAGATTAGTCTTGATCTTGTCCATTTCAGCAGACTCTTCACTTTATGCACGTTTTGCTCCATTATTAGTCCATAATCGCTAAGTTTCACCAAATGCTTGTTTTTACCTGAGAATTACAAAAGTAAACGATTAAGTATCAATCCTCATACATAATATAGTAAAACAAGTCAAATTAATAGGATAAATGATAGTAATAAAATGTACTTATTTGAGTTCATCATATTTCTTTCTAGGATGTCTTTTTATTGTACTTGTAACATCATTTCATCATTGTGACTTTTGTCACAAAATTTTCAATATCTATCAATATGATGTTTTATGCTTATGAGTGATCATATTGCATATTATCATTATAATTGTGAACTAACATTCTTATATAGCCTATATTATACCTTGATTATGATTGCTTTAGGTACAAATAATGATCAGACACTTACTTTGACTTTTAAAAGTAAAAACATATGGAAAGGATTGTTTGGAAGAATACTTCACAAGCATTCTACTTCTTCATTGAAGTCATTCATTACTAACACTTCGTTTGCAGCATATCATACCCTTCTAAGTTTACGTTAGTACTCGAGAAGTGAGGAGTATACATCGAGGGGGAGCATTTCATAAGCATTTCATATACTAACCGTTTGTTTTGTAGATTCATGCATCATTTCCTTGATTACTCCATCTAGGGGGAGTATAAAACAAGGGGGAGCTTTAAAGTTCTCAAAATCGCATTCCGCTACGCTACTCTTTTTGTTTCGACAAAAAGGGGGAGAAAGGACTAAGTTTGCATCAACTGTGATTCATCACAGTACATACATTTTTACAAAACTTTTCTTTAATAAACAAACTTAATATATATTTTTAAGAACTCATGCTATATTTATCTCTTGCTCAAAAATATATACCTTATGTTTTGTCATCAACAAAAAGGGGGAGATTGTTAATACAAATATCGTCTCAAAAACGTTATTTATGTTCTTTGATCTTTTCTTAGTTTTGTTAATGACAAATAAAAGGAATATCTTTTAGCAAATAATAAATACTAGTTTAAGTCTCTTAAAGTACACATTTTACACTTCACATAATAACCAAGAATTACAAGTTTGCTTATTTAGTAACTTGTTTCCTTAAAAGGAAACTTTAATTCTAAAATCATTCCATGACATCATTGCACACATCACATATAATATCTTTGATATATCTTGTTTAGATTTACAAGTTACATAGTTGACATTTGAGGATCTTTGATGATTTGGCAAGATATGGTAAGATACAACTAATCCTTAGCTGTCACATCCCACGGATCCAAGTCCAATGAAGGACGGATCCCTATTATGAGATCCGTGGGATCCGTCAGCTGAAGATCAGCTTGCCTATAAATAGCAAGCTGATCATTTGGATTTAATCATCACTTATATAGCTTAACACACATATTCATTCAGTACATATCTTACTAACATCATTCATAGTTGCATTTCACTTTGATCTTTCATTTTGTAGAAGAGAGATCAAGCTTTCAAGGATCTACAGAACCGTAATCCTTTAGTTGCATTACTGTGTGATATTGTAGTTTGTTTCACACATCATATCTATCATTTGTAATCAGTGAGTGTGGTTAGTGCTTTAGTCCTTAAAGCACAAAGAGTGTAGGGAGTGGTTGTACCCTTGTAAAGAACTCGACATCTAGCTTAGTGTCGGTAAAGTAATTATGCGACGTCAGGTTGGTTCTACCTTGTGAAAAGAACCCGGTGTTTAGCTTAGTACCGGAAAAGGAAGTAAGCGACGTGTAAAGGTTTTCTCGGCCTAGTAAAGGAGTTTGTTTCTTAGTGAAAGATAAACTCTTGAGTAGGAAGCTCGGGGAGTGGAGTAGGGCAAGGAAGAGAGTCCTTGTAGCCGAACCACTATAAACAACAGTGTTGTGTGGTTTGATCTTTCCTCTCTTTATCTTTTGTTTACATTGTGTGATTATTTATTTGTGATTGTTTCCTTTGAATTAACATATAGTAACAAAGCAAATAAAACTTGAAAAACGGATAAAAACTATTCAACCCCCCTTCTTGTTTTCCACAGTGGTAGTTGTGGGGTAAATGATGATTGTTGAGGTACATTGTGGGTATTTGCAATATGTTCAAGTGGATCATGATTTTTGGCAGTCCTCTCTACTCAAACTTCATTTGGTTCATCCTGATTCTGCTTGAGGTAGTCATACAGCTAATCAAAGTTAACATTATGTAGATTCTTTGTCTGCTTGACAATTGTCACATACCGTTTCCATTCAGGTTGAAGGTGGTTAAAAAACTTGGTGTTAACAACAAGGGACTTCATTTCAATGTTGTTTCACATCATATCATTCATCATCTTAGCAAACCTTAGATAATATGACTGAATCGACTCTCCTGGAACTGATGTGAAAACAATAAATTCATGAGCAAGTTCTGCTTCCTTCTCCTACTTACCAATATGTGTTCCTTTCATGAGTCGCTGCACTCGGTTCCATATTTCATTTGTAGTCTTACAATGGTCCAGAATTGCATAAATCTCATTTAGTAATCCCTGTAGAATATAATTGATAGCTTGTTTATCAACATGAACTTGAGATTTCTCTTCAACAATTAATTCTGACTCAGTCTAAGTTCGTTTTGTAGGTGGTTGATGTGTTAAATCTAGTTTTAAATTTATAAAATCCGACTTAACCTAATAGACTAACACTTACGGTCAGTGTACACGGTCAATTATAACTAGTTTGGTAAGTACGGGTCGTTCGCAAGGAGTAGTTAAATCTAAACGCTAACCTAATGGATTTTCTACAATTTTTAGGGGGGGTTTCAATATGAAAGATTGGCATTATTTAAGATTAATTAAACTACTTAAACAAGAAAAGTAAATTAAACTAAGGTAAACTACGGTGTTTGTTTATTAAGAGGGTCTGAATCTGAATCTGAACCGCACATCTGAATCTGAATCTGATGCGTAAATGTCTGAATCTGAACGCATCTGAACGGAAAAAAAAACTCATGTTTGAACGGGATTTTTTTTTTTTTTTTGGTTATTTTGTGTCAACAAGAGGCATTCAGACGCGTTAAGACACCCCTCTCAAGTCTTGACCATTAAGTTCTAACTGCATCTGAACGCGTCTGAACGAAAAAAAAAACAAACGATTTGAACGACAAAATGTCTGACCGATTCAGACATAATGGTCGTTCAGACGTTGGTCAGAGGCAAAAAAACAAAAACAAACGCAGCCTAAATTAAACTACGGTTTTGATCAATTTAAGAAGAAAGTGATAACCATATTAATCTTATTACATTTTATTGATCCGTTTAAGAGTGTAATGACCTAATGACTTATTTTAGTGGATCCAGGAACTGCAGACAACACTTCCTATCTATTGTAAACTAAACCGAGGGCTAGTTGTGTCTAGTTCTATGAATGCAACCTATATCCCTAAAGCTATTTATCGGTATACTCAATTACATTCACGCAATAAGTGTTTTCAACTAATCTATACGATTCATCTACGGTAACCTAGGGCTAGTAGCGAAACCTACTCTTCTCAAGTACTACCTATTTTGAAGAGCATTGATGTTAACTTACGTGTTTTAGTCATTTTCTGTCTAACCTAGGGAGCCTAATCCTCTAGTCCTAAGGAAGGGCACCCATGAAGCCAAGTCACGAATACCGACCATAGTGTACGAATTACCTGTTCATAGCTAAATAACTACAATATGATAATCCAAACAATATACATAGAACGATAAACTAGCAAACGAGCATATTATTTGAGCAATGAACATATATATTATCCAACATAAAATGTATTAAGTCATAATAAGCGCAATCAAATCAATGTAATAGTCATAACATGGCTAACACCTAAGGGTGTTAGCCCATAATCTTAGTAGCAATATCCAAAGTAATAACAAACTATGAACTAATAGTGATAACCTAAAGTTTAAATAAGATTAATAAGTAATTAGAACTATATGTTATAAATAAATTGCACATTATCAATTTTACCTAAGCTAAACCTAGCTAAAATAAAACTTACACATCAAAATACTTTCCTAAACCTATGCTACTACACTAAACGACCCTATCTTCTTTTGCTAAAGACTTATACGTTTTCTTTTCCTTTCAAAAAGTAGTACCGGTACTAAATTATTTAGTAGTGTTACTATATTTCTTGTGTGATAAGAACCGGATTTCCCCACTTCCCTTATTAATTCATATGTTTTCTCCTAAAAGATAAGAACCAAAAGTATATTATCCCAATTGAGAAGATATGCATTATACTCTTGCCTTAATCCACCATACGACATTCCTTTTTTTTTTCTTTATCCTCACACGCTTTTCATAATTTTATAACATTCGGTTTCCTTCTCTCCTCTACCAAACCAAAACAAACAGAAAACCAAGTTCCAAAATCAGTTTCTCTCCAAAGTTTAGAAGAGGTTGAAGAGCAACCTTGTTTCAAATCGTTGTAGTAGCTTGTGGTGTGTTGATTCGTGTGTCCTTGCTCTTTGGTCTCTCGTTATTCTGCCTAAGGTACTCATAATCTTCAGCTTATCATAAACTGATCACTATGCGACCTATATGAATATAAATCAGATCTAAACCATATTATATTTCGTTAAAATCATGTTAATATGCTATTGAGTGCCTTGTAAATATTGTAACATGAATAACAAGTGATACGCCACATGAATTAATGAGAAAACTTGGCTAATCACGCATGTCGACTTTTGTTTATTTTCTATAATCGAATCAGATTGATACTAGACCTAATATGATTATTAAAGGCTCATTAATGTGGGGTAAAACCTGGAAACCCTAGGTAATTAATTAGGGGTTGGTAGGGTTTAAAAGAGTAGGGTTGTGTTGTTTTCTGTCTCACTAGTATGCTGTCCAGAAAATGGGTCATATTGCAAGGGGTCAAACGTAGTGATAACAACATGCTTTTTCATGATTTTTGAGTCTAAAACTGAGTTCATGATGTGTACTTTATGTATATCAAGTTTTATAGCCATTGGAGGTTGGGAAGATGGTCTTTTTATTTTTACAAGGTTAAGAGTCAAAACTGTGTTTTGGATGTCTGAAAATCAGTTGGTGTTTTTGATTTTTAGTTTTAAAACCATAAGGAATTAAGAGGTCTCATTTGACAGGGAGAATTTCAAGATGTATATGACTTACTGGTATTTTTGTGGATTTTTCTGAAAGGTTCAAATAGGTTAATTAAATACAAACTTTCGGGGTATACCTGCAGTGCACTTACTGGATAGGTTTGGGAAAACGATTTTTGAAAGGGTACTTACACATGGAAATAAAATCTACAAAAATTTGGGGAGGTTCTTAACTCATGTGGGAGTCACGGATAAAAATTGGAGAACCTCAGAAGCTTATTTGATAGGTCTTAAAAATCATAAGAATATAGACCAGATTCACGTGTGAAACCCTAAAACATGTTAAAGTGAATAACTATAACTATTAAGTATTAAAAACAATTATGACTTATAAAATGAACAAATAAGTATTAAATGATCCCTAATTCATGTAGATTCGTTGAAGAAGGCGTAGCGTTGTTTCTTTGTGTTCACTTTCCCGTTTGCTTTCATTTCATTTGCTAAGGTACAAATATTATGCCCTTTCTCAGTAAGGGTTTCTCATGACTCTTTGATCCTTTACTTTTGTCACACCCCCAAATTTGGATTTGCAGCGGAATGGAATTCCGAGGGCGTAACGTTCTTGGATAACAAAGTACAAGAAAATAAAGAATGACCTCTAAGTGAGTCATTTTAAAACAAGCGTTTGATTTAATATAATCGTTTTACAAAACATTAATATCAGAGTTCACCATCAAACATAAGTTTTTAATAAATAACCAAACGCTAAGTGTTGCAAGGAAATCTTCATCATGATGTGTGTTCCAAAATGTGACTCTAGTATGCTCCATACATAGGTGGTTATTATCGTCTAGTTACCTGAGAATACACGCTAAAAAGGTCAACATAATTGTTGGTGAGTTCATAGGTTTAAGTAAACAAATAAAGTGCGGACCACAAGATTTCAATAGCATGACAATCACAATAAATATAACGTCATAGCCAAAAATAATATACAGTGCCCTAAGCTCATGACCCCGAAGCTCAACATAATGGTATGCAATCAAGCATAATAATAAATGCCCCAAATAAGTGTTTGCCCGACACTCGGAAATAATCCGAATGATATGCGTCCGTTTGACAGGTTGGCGCGACCAACTCGGACGGGGGTGTTAACCCAATAGATCTATTCATAACATCCGCGCTTACACACATGTAATTAACGGTTCATGATTCGTGGGGACTTTAATGGCAATGCGGTAACTTAGGCAAAGTAACGGTTTTTAGTACTTGTGTCCGAAAAATAAGCAATGTATTCCCACCCTGAGGGTTTAGGAATAATGTATAAATAATGTAAAAATCGGGGCTATGAAACTCACCTCAGTTATCAAATCTCGATTAGAAATACGGTAAACTGGGAATAAAGGTCCGATAACTCTAACCGCAACCTAAGTAAATACCAAGTCTTAGGTTTGAAAACAAGGTCGTGCATGTAAGTTCATATGCTATTTTATCACTTGTACATGTTTGTTGCAATATTTATCGACAAAAATATAGTTACGTCAATGTGTCCATTTATTAAGCAAAGTAAACCTTTTTAGAAAACGTAACTAATTAATCTCGTGATTAAACTTTATTCGCCTTGTTAATAAGTATTTTTGAAAACCTCTTACGCGCCTAACAAGTATACATAACGTTCTACCATTTTTGTTTACGTCATTTTAGCTAAAACCGACTATTAAGTGTCCAAAAATTCACATTATAATGTTCCATCAGCTTTCTAATAGCTAAAAAATAAGCTGTCAAAAGGTATATGTCGTCGTAACTTCTTTAGGCCATAACTTTCTCGTCTTAGCTCCGATTCTTAAGTTGTATATATCCCCGGGTTCGTGTTTAAGTATAGTAACATGTTTTTAGTGTCTCGGCTAGTCTAGTTAACTTTTAACATTAGTTTTTACCTCTTCTAAATTCCCAACAGCATCTACTTTTTCAGAAAATTCATTTTCGTCGCACAACTTAAAACTAACATATCTTCTTCGTTATAAGTCCGTTTTAACTCATTCAAGTGGCTACGTTTTCGTTATAAAGTCTATTTTCTATATTTCTATCCTAATCTTATTACTAAGCTACTGACTTTTCTGTGGAAGGTCGAATGGGACAGCTTCCTTCCTAAAAGTGTCAAAACACTTTTCCTAGCCTTCTAGTTATCAAAAACCGCTTAACAACAACTCCCAAACTAATCCTAGCTCTTCCACCAATTTCTCAACATGTCAATAGTGATCTAACAATAAACTTAGCAATATGAAAAGTTCACTTCATTGTAAATAAAGTATTCACCAAAACTAGTTTAGTTAACTTACTAGTTCATATGTCATGTTTTTATTGTTTACATCTTGTTAAGATTTATAACCAACTAGTTTACTCATGATAAAAATTTGTTTAAAACATAGCCATTAGTTAAAAGATTATTGTGGTTATAGGGTTTTATTAACATGTACAAAGTGATAACAAGTATATGCACTTGAGACTAAATATCATGACTTAAGGAGTATGAAATTTATCAATATAAAGTTTACTTACTTAGGGAGATTAATGTGATGAGAAGGCAATATACTTGATTAACCCAAGATTAGTGCTTCTAGAACCCTTACTAGTATATCCTAATGATACTTGATCTTAACCAACAAGTTTTCTTCTTCCCTTGCTTCCTTGGGTGGATCGATTTGTAAGAGTAGGATGAGAGGTGATGTATTTTTTTTTCTTCTAGTGTTAGTTGTTAAATACTTGTATGTATATATACTAGGAGACTTTCAAACTTAGAATAGTTAGTCAAAAATTATCATTGGCTAGGTGTTTATGGTTGGGCCGATTGGGGGCTAGGAGGGGGGAACAAGGGCTTGGTTAAGCCACCCAAATGTTTTACACTCCTTGTTTTAAGCTTCATGTCTTGCAATTAAAGTAAGCAAGGATATTGTCTTAGAAATGATTATGGAACAAGGGGGAGGGGGCGGCACATGGTTAATATTAGGAGTAGGAGAGTTAATTTGGTACAAAGATGTATATATTGTATGTATTGGGTATTAAAAATAGGTATTGGTTATCGGTTTGGTGATTAACGTAAGTTATACGTAATTAAACGTTATAATTAAAGAAATTACATTAGGCGTAAGAAAATATTTTTGGAACTTTGGTAATAATTTAGGAAGTATAAAAATGCATTAAAAATAATCGTTAGGAGTATTGGGTATATCGGGTATTAAATTTAAATTGCGAATAGCGTTTTTTAAATTAACAATCGTAAGTAAATAAAGAAAAGGAAATTGTTTTAGGGTTTAAAATTTCGAACCGGAGTAGGAGCAAGGTTTTGGAATGTTGTGGACTAAATATAGCCTAAGTCCTAGTGCACTTGAAAGATATTTTAGATTTTACATTGATTCAAGTAGAAAGTTATACGTAAATAGTTCTCAAGTAAATGTCAAGAAAAGAAATTTGAGTTTATTGAACAGTATTGACCTGTAAAATAGCGGGTTGTCATAGTCTACCACCCATGAAAATGAATCTCGTACGCGAGATTCAGTCAGTGTTGGTCATTGGAGTGTTATCGGTGAAGAGGTGCGAATACTTTTGACGGATCTGGTCTTTTCGTTCCCAAGTAAACTCGGGACCTTATTGAGAATTCCAGCGAACTTTGATGATAGGAATTCTACTATGTTTCAATTGCTTGACATCACGATCCATAATTTCTACCGGCTCTTCGACGAAATTAAGTTTGTCATCGAGTTGAATCTCTTCTAACGGAATGATGAGGGATTTGTCGGATAAACACTTCTTAAGATTAGAAACATGAAAGGTATTGTGCACACTGCTAAGCTCTGGCGGAAGCTCAAGTCTGTATGCCACTGGACCGATTCTAGCTAGAATCTTAAATGGCCCAATATACCTAGGGTTCAATTTCCCGCGTTTCCCAAATCGTATCACACCTTTCCAAGGTGATACCTTCAACATTACCATGTCCCCAACTTTGAATTCCACTAACTCTTTTGACGGTCTCTGGCGGCTTTTAATCTGTTCCGAATCTGAACAATCTTCTCGGTTGTCTCGTGAACAATTTCTGGACCGATAAGTTGAGCATCTCTGACTTCGGCCCAACAGACTGGTGATCGGCACTTCCTTCCGTAGAGTGCTTCAAATGGTGCAGCCTTTATACTTGTGTGATAACTATTGTTGTAGGAAAACTCAATCAACGGCAAATGAGTATCCCAGCTATTACCAAAATCAATCACATAGGCACGGAGAATGTCTTCTAGTGTTTGGATAGTCCTCTCACTTTGACCATCGGTCTGTGGATGATAGGCTGTACTTATATCAAGACAGGTTCCAAAGGCATCATTAAGTAATTCCTAAAATCTTGAAGTGAATCGACTGTCTTGATCTGAAATGATTGAAACTGGTACACCATGTTTCGAGACTATCTCCTGGATGTAGATTCTGGTTAACTTATCCATCTTGTAGGTTTCTTTAATGGGCAAGAAATGAGCTGATTTGGTGAGACGATCGACGATCACCCAAATTGTGTCATGACCGCTTGGTGTTTTAGGGAGTTTAGTGATGAAGTCCATAGTGATACGCTCCCATTTCCATTGAGGAATCTCTGGTTGCTGTAGTAAACCATACTGCTTCTGGTATTCGGCCTTAACTTTGGAACAAGTAAGACATTTGCTGACATAAGTAGCAATGTAGGCCTTCATATTCAGCCACCAATACAGCTTTTTGAGGTCTTGGTACATTTTATCGGAACCTGGGTGTATGGAATATTTGGACTTGTGTGATTCGTGCATGATCAACTCTCGTAGGCCACCAAAATGTGGTTTCCAACTTCTATATTTGAAGCATAACATTCCATCGGATCTTTTTGCAAAACCATTCTTACTTTCTGGCATACCATGAAGATTCTCCTTAGGTCGGTTTTCTGGGTGGTAGTAATATAACACGTTTTAAAATTCTGTGAAATAATTTCCTAAGGTGGTAGTAAAATAGCTTGGAGTAAAATTATGTGAAACAGTTTTATAAAGTGGTAGTAAAATAGCTTGGGATAAAATTTGTTGAATGGGTTATAGGATGTGTGGGAGAATCTTACGGAATGGTAATAGTCTATAGTCAAAGATGAAATTTGCCTAATCCCTAATAGGCTAGCGGTATATCTTTGCGAAATGGCTAGGAATAAGGTAAATGGAGTAGAAAATAGAATAGATGGAGGTTGTGAGTATCGTGGATATAATAAAAGATAGAGATTACTTTAGATAAAAAGGTACTTGTTACAACTAGGTTACGCTAACTTCCTAAGGTGACATACAACAGGAAAATACAACCCTAGAGGGCTTAGATTTCGGTTTTATTATACAAGCAAAAACTTTTTCTTAAACATTATCCTCGCCCGTAACATTGACAGGATCCTGACAAGCTTCTCCTCCTATTAATGCGTGTGCTCCTCCACTAGTTCTTCCTCCATTTTGATTCCTCAGCTTTGGGCAATCACTCCTGAGGTGTCCTTTTTCACCACATTCAAAGCAAGTTACCGGGGTAGGGACCCTAGAATCTTTAGCTTGATGACCGGCCCTTTTGCAATTCCAACATATAGCGGGGCAAGGTCCAGTGTGGTGATACTTACATTTGTTGCACTCAGGTAGGGTTCAAGCACACCTTTTCTTATCACTTGACCCAGCAGCATAGGCTTTCACCACTTCTTGTCTCTTAGGTGGTTGTTGTGCAACACTTTCACCTTGATTGTTGTTGTTCCATTTTCGTTTGTTGTCATTATTGTTTCCTACGGCCTTGGTGTGAGCTATGTGTTCCCCTGCCTAGAGCGCCATACGGATAGCTTTAGGCATGGTATCGGGTTCTAATGAGGCGACCAACATACGAATTTCAGGGGAGAGTCCCCCGATATACCTCTCAAGTTTCTTGCATTCCGGTTCATCCATTGCAGGGCATAGCCATGCTAATTCGTAAAAACGATCGGTGTATATGGCAATATCATCTCCTACCATGGTAAAGTCCAGGATTTCCTGTTCCATTGCTTGTAATTCGCTCCTTGAATAATATTCTAAAATCACCATCCTTCTTAGTTTCTCCCAAGAGATTGAGTAAGCAGCGTCGACCCCTACTATCTGAACATGTTTAGTCCACCATTCCTGGGCATGATCCCGAAAAGTGCAGGTGGCGAACTTAACTTTGTTTTCCTTGAGACAGTTACAACCTCGAAATATTGTTTCTACTTCTTCGAACCATTTGCAAAATCCCCTCGCGCCTTCAGTTCCACTAAAGGTGTGGGGATTGCAATCCATAAATTCTTCGTGAGTAAGATTAGGAACTTTGGGTGCAACATTTCCTCCTTCTATGCCTTTAGTTGTCTTTGTGGTTTCATGTCTCTCCGGTGCATTGGTCATATATTTCTCATGATTGGCGAGGGCTGTGGCTATGCTCTTGGCAATGATTTGCTCAACAGTAGCCCATGTCATGGCTGAAGCGGCTTGCTTCGACATAACTCTTCAAAATCATAAGAGACCATGAGAATTTATAAGTAGTAAGGATCATCACACTCACATATACGCAACCATGACATGTATAAATGAAGTGAAATCACAACAAGATGCAACCACGAAAATATCATAAATATAATCATAACACACATGAATATATGAAATGAAAATTTCGGCCTACATAAACCGATATCAAGCATAGCACAACCATATCAATATAGTAGAGTCAATACTTAGTAAATTCGTTGTACAACAACCAAAATACTACAAGTTTCTTTGAACTATGCCACACATCCCGTGGCTAGGATAATAGTAAAAGCTAGTAAAGATATAAGTCTGATCTAGAGGCTTCCTGGTGCTCCTCTGAGTGGATCTTGGGTTGTGGCATCATGGGGTTGTGATGAGTTCTGATGTGGGGCCTGGAGTTGTGCATCGATCATATCCGAGATAGTATAGATCCCAAACCATCCTTGAGGAATCTGCTAATGTTCCTGTTGAGTCGGTGATCTTGGTACTATCCACAGAGTGTCATCTAATTCCTGATATGTGGGAATGGAAAAGGGGAATGACAATGGTGATAGTGGGAAGGTAGGGACAGTGTCCTGAATCTCAAAAGTCTCAGTGTCACATCTGGCTGTCTCCTCTAGGTCTGTCTCAGGTGATGCTAATACCTCAAATAGGTGAAAGTTATCATCTAACAATGGTGAGTGATATGGGAATGTCGAGGTATAGGAAGGTAAGAGTAGTGATGTAGGTGCATTAGTGGATGAAAAAGCATCCTCGATATCCGAGTCTGATGAAATGATGATAGGGTGGTTGGGTGAACACATAACTCTGTAACAACCCGATATAAAACAAATGTAAATACTTCGTATTAAATAATTAAGTAAAAACATGTATAGCAATTGCACACACATCATGATATTGAGAAGTGTTGTGACCTAGTGGTTATAGTCTAGGGTCTATGATGCATCCTAGTTCTCTATAACCTTGGCTCTGATACCAATCTGTCACACCCCCAAATTTGGATTTGCAGCGGAATGGAATTCCGAGGGCGTAACGTTCTTGGATAACAAAGTACAAGGAAATAAAGAATGACCTCTAAGTGAGTCATTTTAAAACAAGCGTTTGATTTAATATAATCGTTTTACAAAACATTAATATCAGAGTTCACCATCAAACGTAAGTTTTTAATACATAACCAAACGCTAAGTGTTGCAAGGAAATCTTCATCATGATGTGCGTTCCAACATGTGACTCTAGTATGCTCCATACATAGGTGGTTATTATCGTCTAGTTACCTGAGAATACACGCTAAAAAGGTCAACATAATTGTTGGTGAGTTCATAGGTTTAATTAAACAAATAAAGTGCGGAACACAAGATTTCAATAGCATGAAAATCACAATAAATATAACGTCATAGCCAAAAATAATATACAGTACCCTGAGCTCATGACCCCGAAGCTCAACGTAATGGTATGCAATCAAGCATAATAATAAATGCCCCAAATAAGTGTTTGCCAGACACTCGGAAATAATCCGAATGATATGCGTCCGTTTGACAGGTTGGCGCGACCAACTCGGACGGGGGTGTTAACCCAATAGATCTATTCATAACATCCGCGCTTACACGCATGTAATTAACGGTTCATGATTCGTGGGGACTTTAATGGCAATGCGGTAACTTAGGCAAAGTAACGGTTTTTAGTACTTGTGTCCGAAAAATAAGCAATGTATTCCCACCCCGATGGTTTAGAAATAATGTACAAATAATGTAAAAATCAGGGCTATGAAACTCACCTCAGTTATCAAATCTTGATTAGAAATACGGTAAACTGGGAATAAAGGTCCGATAACTCTAACCGCAACCTAAGTAAATACCAAGTCTTAGGTTTGAAAACAAGGTCGTGCATGCAAGTTCATATGCTATTTTATCACTTGTACATGTTTTTTACAATATTTATCGACAAAAATATAGTTACGTCAATGTGTCTATTTATTAAGCAAAGTAACCCTTTTTAGAAAACGTAACTAGTTAATCTCGTGATTAAACTTTAGTCGTCTTTGTTAATACAAATATCGTCCTAAAAACGTTATTTATATTTTACGATCTTTGATTTATTTTGTTAATGACAATTATAAGGTTTATCTTTAGCAAAGCATAAATATAAGTTAAAGTCTTTTACATTTATAGTAACAAGTCTTTTAAAACACACTTACATATTACATGATCACTAGGAATTACATTGCATACATATTTACATTTACATGTTTATTTTTATTTCTTAAAATAGAAATATATACATGACATCATGGCATACCTCATTTTGATATCTTTAGGATATCTTGAGGATTTAGTTAATATCTTGGAGAGATCTTGAAGCAAAGGAGTTGACTTTGTTAGATTGTGCAAGATATGGAAAGATTTGTGAAAATATTAGCTGTCATGTCTTGGCGGAACCAAACAGCCATATGGGCGGAACCCATAATTTGGGTCCGCCAAATCTGTGGCTTGTCTGCTCAAGTTTGCCTATAAATAGCAAGCTTATCATTCTAGCACACTAATCACTCATATAGCATAAATTACATATTTCATTCATACATTACTAACCCATTCATTCATTCATTTCATTCTTAGTGATCTTTCTTTTGTAGCAAAGAGATCAATCATCAAGGATCAATAAACTATTGCAATCCTGTTAGTATAGTCACTGTGTGATTTGTTAGTAGTTCACACATCATTGTTATACCATTCATTCAGTAGAGTCCGGTTAGTGTTTTAGTCCTCAAAACACATAGGGTGTCGGGAGTGGTTGAACCCTTGTAAAGAACTCGACATCTAGCTTAGTGTCGAAAATTGTATAGGCGACGTCAGGTTGGTTCTACCTTGAACTAGAACCTGGTATTTAGCTTTATACCGGAAAAAGGTGTAAGCGACGTATGTAAAGGTTTTCTCCGCCGAGAAGGGAGCTTGTTTCATAGTGAATAAAAACTCTCGAGTTAGAGGCTCGAGGAGTGGAGTAGGGCAAGGAAGAGAGTCCTTGTAGCCGAACCACTATAAATCTCCGTGTTGTGGTTTGATTGTTCTTTCCTTACTTGCATTACTTATATTGATTGCTTGTGTGCATTAACATGAAATCACGTTAAGTCTCAAAGCGAATAAATTTTAAAACGGTAAAAACTATTCAACCCCCCTTCTAGTTTTCCACAATTGGCATCATAGCTACGTTACTCAAGATTTTCAAAATATATTGTATTTTAAAACTTGAAACGATCAATGGATTTTGAAAACTTCAAAGAAGGGCAATCTATGCAAAGACCACCACTATTTGAACCAAATAGTTTTATATATTGGAAAAACCGCTTTGAAACTTATGTGAAGTCAAAAGATATAGATTTATGGTATATTATCGTAGAAGGTGATAACAAACCTATATTGAATATATCAGGAGGTCGGGATGAGGGTACTTCTCTTACTCGTCATAGTGATGAGCAAAAGATGTTGATTGCCAAAAATAATGAAGCTAAAATGATGCTTTATAATGCTTTACCTAAGAAAGAATATGAAAGAGTCTTTATGAGTAAAACCGCTAAAGATATTTGGCAATCATTAATTATCACTCATCAAGGGAACTCACAAGTCAAAGATAACAAAATTGATCTTCTTGTTCAACAATATGAACAATTTGTTATCTCTGAAGATGAGACCATTGATAGTGCTTTTACTAGGTTTAATACTATAATTACTTCGCTTAAAGAACTTGACGAATCTTTTTCTAGTAAGAACTTTGTCAGGAAATTTCTTAGAGCACTTCATCCGAAGTGGAGAGCAAAGGTGATGGCTATTGAAGAATCCAAGGATCTTTCAAGCATGAGACTTGACGAGCTCATCGGAAATCTCAAAATTCACGAGATGGTGATGGAAAAAGACTCGGAAATAATTAAAGGCAAAAAGGAGAAGATGAAGTCCATTGCCTTAAAAGCTAGGGTAGAGTCAAGTGATGACGAAGAGTCTAGTTCGAATAGCGAAGACGAAGAGTATGCCATGGCCGTAAGAGATTTCAAGAAGTTCTTTAGGAGACGAGGAAAGTTCGTAAGACAACCTCGTGAAGAAAAGAAATCCTTCCGGAAAGACCGTGATGATATGAAAGGAAAAGTAGATAGGAAGTGTTTTAGGTGCGGGGATTCTAGTCATCTAATAGGAGAATGTCCAAAGCCTCCAAAGAACAAGTCTCAAAGAGAATTTGTTAGTGGAGCCTAGAGTGACAGTGAAGGTGATGACGATGAGCCTAAGAACGACGAAGTTGCTCTCATGGCTCATGAATCAGAAGAGGTGTGCTTGAAAATCGGGTTAGAACCGGACGAGTGGATCAAAGATAGTGGGTGTTCAAGACACATGACGGGAAACAAAGGCCTTTTCTCAACCTACCAAGTGTACGACGGAGGTAATGTCACATTCGGTAGCAAGCTTGAAAGTAAAATCATCAGAAAAGGTACAATCTCTCATGACTCTCTCACTATTGATGATGTTGCTCATGTAGACAAATTAGGTTTTAACTTGCTTAGTATTAGTCAATTATGCCGTAAAAAGTATAACGTCCTTTTCAGTGAAAATGGAAGTAAAATACTTAAAGACGGTATAACCGTAGGAAAAGGTGTTTTAAAGAATAACGTATACATTATGAAATTAGACAAAACACCTAAAGACAAACTTTGTCTCACCACCTTGGACGAAAACTCAACTCTTTGGCATAGACGCTTAGGTCACGCCAATATGAGGCTAATCCAATCCTTATCATCTAAGGAACTCGTTAGGAACCTACCCAAGTTGAAATACGACCAACACTTTTGTAATGCTTGCAAAATTAGGAAACAAGTTCATAATAGCCATAAGGCTAAAAACATGGTGTCCACATCTAGGTGTCTAGAATTACTACATATGGATTTGTTTGGTCCATCCGCTATACAAAGTTATGGAGGAAACTTCTATACTTTGGTAATAGTCGATGATTACTCTAGGTATACTTCGACTAAGTTTTTGAAAACTAAAAACGAAGCATTTGATAAATTTGAAATTCTAAGTAAGAAAATTCAAAATCAAATAGGAAATAGCATTGTGTCAATTAGAACCGACCACAGTCGTGAATTTGATAATGACACCCAATTCGGAGCTTTTTGTGATTCTAATGGCATAACACATAATTTCTCGGCTCCTCGAACCCCTCAATCAAATGGTGTAGTAGAACGTAAGAATAGAACACTCCAAGAAATGAGTCGAACAATGCTAAACGAACAAAATATACCTCAAAAGTTTTGGTGTAACGTCGTTGATACATCATCTTACATTCTAAATAGAGTCTTAATTAGGCGATTTTTGAATAAAACATCATATGAGCTTTATAGAGGCAAAAAGCCTACCTTAGGATATTTTAGAGTTTTTGGAAGCAAGTGCTTCATTTTAAACACTAAAGATTACCTCACCAAATTTGACCCAAAGTCTTATGAAGGTGTATTCCTAGGATATTCACAGAATAGTAAAGCATACATTGTCTTGAACAAAGAAACCTCAAGAGTCGAGGAATCATTGAACGTAACATTCGACGAAAGTCCACCTCCCTCTAAGACATCACCTTTGGTAGATGATGACGTAGTTGAAAGTCAAATGGTTGAAAACCAAGAAAATGTAGAAAATGACAAAGAAGACGAACCGGTAAATAGAGAAATAGTCAACGTTAAAGAATCTAAAAGTCATCCATTAGATAACGTCATTGGTAAAATTAATGAAAGAACATTAAGATCAAAAGTCCAAAACCAAAGTAATTTCTTTTGTTTTGTTTCAACTATTGAGCCTAAAAATATAAATGAGGCCATAAAAGATGAATCTTGGGTCGTAGCGATGCAAGAAGAATTAAACCAATTTGTTAGAAATGACGTTTGGACATTGGTCCCTCAACCTAAAAATCAAACCATAATCGGTACAAAATGGGTTTTTAGAAATAAAATGGATGAAAATGGCGTAGTATCTAGAAACAAAGCTAGGCTAGTAGCACAAGGCTACAATCAACGAGAAGGTATAGATTACGACGAAACATTTGCACCCGTCGCTAGGCTTGAGTCAATTAGAATACTACTTGCATATGCATGTGCACACGACTTTAAACTATTCCAAATGGATGTTAAAAGTGCATTTCTAAATGGTTTTATAAATGAGGAAGTGTATGTTGCACAACCTCCCGGCTTTGCCGATTTTGAAAAACCAAATTATGTCTACAAACTTAAGAAAGCTTTATACGGACTTAAGCAAGCACCAAAAGCTTGGTATGATCGACTTAAGACTTTCCTAGTTGACCATAAGTATACCATGGGCCTAGTAGACAACACTCTTTTCACCAAGAAAAAGGGATCACATATTATCATAGTCCAGATATATGTGGATGACATTATATTCGGTTCAACTTGTCAAGAGTTATGCGACGATTTCTCAAAAACCATGCATGACGAGTTTGAAATGAGTATAATGGGGGAACTAAACTTTTTCTTTGGTCTCCAAATAAAATAATTAGAAGATGGGATATTCTTCAACCAATCTAAGTATATAAGGGATATGCTTAAGAAATTTGGTCTTGAAGATTCCAAACCTATGAAAACACAATGTCTTCCGAAACCAAACTCACCAAGGATGACGAAAGTGAATCCGTAGATAGCACTAAATATAGACGAATGATTGGTAGTTTACTCTACCTCACGTCTAGTAGACCAGACATTATGTTTAGTGTTTTTCTATGTGCACGCTTTCAAGAAGATCCCAAAACATCCCATCTTGAAGCCGTTAAACGGATCTTTAGGTATATTAAAGGTACTACACATTTAGGATTATGGTATCCCAAAGGAACGAGTATGGAAACCATAGTGTATGCCGACTCAGACCATGCCGGTGACTATGTCGATAGAAAAAGTACAAGTGGTATTTGTACTTTTGTTGGGCATTGTCTCACCACATGGTTTGCCAAGAAACAAACGGCCCTAGCTATATCAACAACTGAAGCCGAGTACGTGTTTGCAGGAAAGGCGTGTCAACAAGCACTGTGGATGAAACAAGCTCTCGTCAAATATGGAATTGAACTCAACGACATTCTCATTCTTTGCGACAACAAAGGAGTTATCGACCTTAGCAAAAATCCAGTCCAACACGCTAGAACCAAACACTTAGAAATACGTCACCATTTCCTACGCGACAATGTTCAGAAGGGAAACATCTCAATCGAGAAAGTATCCTCAGAGGACAACATTGCCGACATTCTCACTAAACCTCTTAAGAGTGCACCCTTTAAATTTTTTAGACTTGGTTTAGGACTAATGGATCCTAGTGAGTAGATAAAACCATAGCTTGAACCTTAGATTAACCAAAAACCAAA
Organism: Artemisia tridentata subsp. tridentata; assembly: GCA_021014915.2. Taxonomy (NCBI): domain Eukaryota; kingdom Viridiplantae; phylum Streptophyta; class Magnoliopsida; order Asterales; family Asteraceae; genus Artemisia; species Artemisia tridentata. The sequence goes on from CP139506.1 coordinate 203,206,093, forward strand.
AACCTGAGCCTGATCCCACGGAACTAAACGACAACAAGGACGGACCCCTTGTTTTGGTTCCGCCAGATCCGCGGCCCCCTGAGTCAGTTTTTTAGTTTATTAAACAAACACCCTATACTGTGTATCATAACTCCCCAAAACATACAAGCTGTAACATATTCACTAACATATAAACACACATATGGATGATTCTTGGCCGAATGGATTTAGAGAGAGAAAGAGAAGTTGGGAACTAGAGAGAGAAAGTAATATGTGTTAGATTAAAGTGAGAGGAGTTCCAACCCTCTCCCTAGGTGGAGAGGGGTATTTATACTTACAAACATATGTGCCTCGAGTAGGCTGTAGAGTAAGCTGACAGTGGGTAAAGACCCGACCCACTCCACAAATACTAATTGTAACTAAGCTAATAATAATAATACTAATAATCCTACGAGCTAGTTAATGCTAACAGATACTCGGGGTGACCGAGTCTTCTCATGAATATTTATATTCCTAACAATCTCCCCCTAAGGGAGGTCACCCCGGAAATAATATTATAAATTCTAGCATTCTGTTACATGATTGTAAATTCCTAGCTCGTAGTCTTGATTCTTCAAAGTCATGAAACTTTTCACTTTCAGCAGTGGACCTTTGATGACTGTTCATTTGTCTTGGATGATCTTTGAGGATTCTTTGAGGTCATCATCCAACATGCGTCTTCAAGTCATCTTGTTGCAGTATTGTTTCCATGTGATGTTGTGATCTTTGAGCATTCTTTGAGATCATCAGCCACCGTAAATCTCCAAGCTTATCCGTTTGTCGTATTGCCTCCATGTGATTCGTTGTGACCTTTGAACTGCATGCTCACACTTTTCTGGATCATGATAACTTTTATCAAAGTTTCTGAAGCTGTTTTGTAGGTCTTTCAATTATTATGATTTCTTTGATAATGATTTGTAAGTGTGAGCATGGAGTGTGGATTGACACGTCTCTACTGGAATCAGAAACCACCATCACCATCTTTATATGAATCTGAAATAAAACAGTTAGCAATAAAGTTGGAGAACGAATATGGCTTTGTCATTCGCTCGGTGTGGTTGGATTAACCTTCGGTTCTGTGAAGACCGACCTGTGATCAGGTATAATACCCTTTAAAGAAGATTCTCCTTGACAGGAATTTCCAGCTTGTTGTAAGGAATCATCCAACGAGTTACCATAGGAATCACCCTACTAAGCATGTTCTCATACCGAAACGTCTCAAAGCAGACAACACGGTAGAGTGAATCAGTGAATTGAATACCCACTGATTTATGAGAAATTGATTATAAAAATCACTCGCGTGTCACTGGATAAACATTTTATGCAACACGACGAGGGTTTTATACATTGAATCACATTTCTGTCATAAACACTTTTGTTTGAAAATTTTCACAATCAATGTGCTCGAAATTTAATTGGTGAGCACATTGAAGGGTTTTCCAAAAGCATCCGTCAATCCATTTCCTGGAACAAGATTGATTCAAAAGAGAATCGCCCCATCGTTTCTTTCCAGTTGTCACAAGTTTGATCCATGATCTCACATGTCACCCACCAAGAGCTTGTTTGATGTTGGCTCTAGAAGGATTTCCATCTTCATTGTGAATACTTTACGTATCACTCCGATGTTCTGGCAATACCACACGGATAATGCGTAGGACTCTTAATATATGTTTTCTTACTTTTCACTGTGTATGAAACAGCAAGCCTATTGGAAATGTGTCCTAATGAGATTTATGGATGATCTCTTGGCTCTAGACTCAATAGTACGTTTTGATTTAGTGATCGGAGGCTGGAGAGGACTGCCACCTTTTCAATATCGTCTAACTCGGAGTGAGAAAGATGATAGAAATGTATTGATCTCCGTGACAAGTGAAACAAGAGTCCTTTGAGGGACCTTGAGTGGCTAGGGAGGGTTGTGCAGCGTATCACTGGGTCCATGATACTTGTCTTCAATGTCAGCAATCAACTAAGTGATTCTGACAGCATATGTATTGACCCGGTTTCTGCCTAGAGTGTAAGGAGGGCTTCTTTCTTTTCACCCTTTATCTTTACATTTCTTTTTCATTCTTCAACCCCTTCAGCGCTTACTGAGAGTTCAACACTAGTACCTTGTTGGGTTTGTTCCAGTACTAGCTCCATCTCAGTCGTCACTCTTCCCTTATTCACTTTTCTCCTTTTTAATCATTCCTAAGGACTTCTATTCTAACTATAGGATTGTCCATGGGAAGATCCCTCCACTTCTGGCTGGATCATGGGAACTAATACCTAACCTCACCATCCTTATAACTCCAGTGCATTAAAATAAGATTGGTCGGTCTTTGGTATTCTTCCACAATTGCCATCATAAACCATTTGCTCCCCCTCAATATGTGCATCGATATACGAAAGAGTTTAGCACATATTTAGGAGCCTACACATGAGTCCAAAAGATCACATTTTATCAGATTTCATATTTAAATCACATTCTCTCCCCCGATCAAAATTTTCAAACCTTTTGAGATTTGTGATCCCAATTGATTTAAATAAGTTTAGAAAATATGGGAGAAAATGTGGTCTGATTCAATATATACTGATAATGGAACATTACTATGCTCCCCCTCAATCTATGAGGGAGAATGTTGGTGTCATGTATGATAAGTTTGGAAGATTTTGAATTTAACAAAGATCATACACTGACACATAGCAACAAGTTTCATAAAATTCACTGCTTATTTGGTGCAAAATAACATGTTTTGATGATATAAAATTTTGAAAATCATCACTCTCCCCCTCAATGATTGAGTGATAGATTTTTATGAAAAATTCAATTCTGGTTGATATTCAAAAATCATGGTACCACCAAGTTTTCATACAAATACTTTCCTGAAGAATCATAGATTGGAAAGTACTTGCGATGTAAAGAAGACTTCTCTTCTTATACGAGGAATGATGCACTGAAACGTACATCAAATCGAAGAAACATGGATATAAAGTAATCCATGCCCAGGTGAACATCACCCAGTTGGAGGAACGACCGTCTTTTTGGTGACATGCTTTCCCCATAATAATGCACGGGTTGTAGTCTGAAGTAACTGCAAGCCGATTAGACATGTTTTAACCAGTTGATATAACTTCTGCTCGAGCTTCATTTAAAGACCCATGTCATTATTGAATGACATTTCTAGGACCGTAAATGTTATTGATAAACAGAAGACATGCCTAGAAGAACTATTTTTGGTATTTTTTGTTTTTCTGATTTTTAGGGTTTTTATAGGTTTTATATTTTTCTATTTTCTTTTTGTTTTAAGATATATACAAATATATACAACGATATGTGAAGCAAATCCTTTACTCCTCCTTTTCTTCTTGAATACACTTGAAGGTTTCAGGTGTCAAACTCTTCATGCCAAGTTGCGGGAGAATAAATTGAAACTGTTCTCTCGGAAGTGCCTTGGTGAAGATATCAGCCAACTGAAACTTCGTCCTCACGAAGTAGAGTTCAACAATCCCTTTCTCAACCTGCTCCCTTATGAAGTGATGCCTGATATCGATGTGCTTTGATCGGGAGTGTTGGACATTGTTGCAACAAAGAGCGATAGCACTTTTGTTGTCACAATACAGAGGAATCTTGTTGTATGCAAAACCATAGTCTAATAGTTGTGATCTCATTCATAGGATTTGTGCACAACACGCAGACATGGCAATGTATTCAGCCTCTGTGGAAGATATAGATGTACTCATTTGCTTTTTAGAAGACCAGCTAACCAACTTTTCCCCCAAAAATTGAGCACCTCCCGAAGTACTTCGACGAGTATCTTGACACCCCGCATGGTCCGCATCTGCATAAGCCGTGAGTTCCATTGCGGTGTCCTTAGGATACTAGAGACCCATGTGAAAAGTGCCTTGAAGATATCTGAAGACCCTTTTTACCGCTTCCAGATGCTTTTTGGTGGGCTTGGACTGGTACCGAGCACACATACATACTGCGAACAAGAGATCTGGCCTACTAGTGGTGAGGTACATTAAGGATCCAATCATGATTCTAAACTTAGTTTGATCAACCGGGATCCCAGAGAGGTCTTCATCCAACTTTGATCTCTCAACCATAGGAGTGTTAACAGGATCACTTGAATCAAATCCAAACTTCTTCAATATTTCATTTGCATATTTTGATTGATTAATGAAGATGCCTCCGGGACTTTGAGAAATTTGCAAACCTATGAAAAATGACATTTGTCCCATCATCGACATTTGGAACTTAGAGCTCATCTCCTTTGAAAACCGATCACATTCACTAGGATCAGAAAAGGCAAAGATAATGTCATCTACATATATCTGAACGTGAAGTAGATGTTTGCCCGATTTCCTGGTGAATAGCATAGGATCAACAACACCTTTGGAGAATCCGTTTGCCAGAAGAAACTTAGAAAAGTATCATACCACGCCCTAGGTGCCTGCTTCAAGCCATAGAGGGCCTTCTTCAAGCGATAGACATGAGTAGGATGATCAGGGTCCACAAATCCTTCGGGTTGACTCACATAGACTTCCTCTTTCAAGTCACCATTCAAGAATGATGTCTTAACATCCATCTGGTAGACTATCATATTCTGACTGGCAGCATTGGCGAGGAAGATTCTGATGGCTTTAATTCGAGCAACCGGAGCAAATGATTCTTCAAAGTCTATGCCCTCTTCTTGTCTATACCCTTTGCTACAAGTCGTGCCTAATTCTTCAGAACATCACCGTGCTCATCGAGTTTTACTTTGAAGATCCACTTCAGAGCAATAATCATTGCACACTCTGGAGGAGGCACTAATTCCCATACTTCAAGTCAATCAAACTCATGAATTTCATCTTGCATAGCATTAAACCAACAGTCTTTGGACATGGCTTCTTTGAAGTCTTTTGGCTCGACTTTGGATAGTACGGAATTGAAGAAACACCACAGTGCATCAGTAGCAAGTTGCTTTCGCGTGGATACCGGATGAGAAGGATTACCAATTATGTTGTCAATTGGATGATCATTGGTCCATTTTCTGAGATGATCAAGTGGTTGAGGGTATTGAACAGATGTTGCCGTGTTGAGATCTCCTGAAGAAGATGTATCAGTGGAAGACTCAGGAGCAAATACATTTTCAAATGGAACATCATCAACAGAAGCAAAAGGATTCACTTCAAAAGAATTGTCATCTGCAGAACCTTGCTGCACCGAAGAAGATTGAATATTTGATGATGAGGGCGATTGACTGGCAGATGGTGCATCTTGACTGATTAAGACAGATACAGATGGACCTTCTGAGTTTTGTGGAATTTGAGCATCAACAACAGGAGGTACAGGTGGAGCTTCCGTTGTAGTATTAACCGTTGGTGGCTCAAAGTATTCGTCAAACATCGGATCAAATAACTTCTTCAACTCTTCACTGGTGGGAGGGACGTAAGGAACTGCATGCGTGGGATTCTGTACAAGACCTGAACTAATTGGTCCAGGTGTCAATAGATTAGGTGCGGGTCCAGAACCGGTTTGTCCAGGAGCCATTTGCTCAGTCAGCTCATCGAATGTCACATGAATCGTTTCCATGATTTGTTAGGTTCTTTTGTTGTAGATTATATATTCCTTGCGATCTGGTGCATACCCAACGAAGAACCCTAAATCTGCTTTAGCCTTTAGCTTTCCCAAATCTTGACCGTCATTTGTCGGATAGCACAGAGCACCGAACACTCGAAGAAAGGAAAGATCTGGTTTCTTGCCATGTATCAACTCGTAAGGAGTTTTGTTGTGAAGAGTGTGTATCAAGGAACAGTTTTAGGTGTAACACGCAGTAGCAATTGCTTCTGCCCAAAGAAACATCGGAGCCTTAGAATATATTAGCATAGTTCTTGCAGCTTCCACTAGAGTACGATTTCGTCTTTCAACAACGCCGTTTTGCTGAGGAGTGCGTGCAACACTTTTCTGATGAGTTATGCCAATACTTTCATAAAATTGACTGAGTTGTTGGTTAACAAACTCAGTTCCATTGTTCGTCCGGATGATTCTGACAGTTTTGTTCAGCCTTACTTGTAACTGCTTGATTAGTTTGATGATAACCTCTGGAGTTTCATCCTTGGTTCTTTAAAACTCTTCCCATGTAAACCGAGAGTAGTCGTCGACCACCACAAGAACATATTTCTTTCCATTGATACTCTGCACTCTCATTGGTCCGCATAGATACATGTGAAGGGTGTGAAGAACTTCCATGATGGTATTGACAGTTTTGGGTTTGTGAGTATGCTTCTTGCTTTTTCCCAGTTGACATGCAGAACACAGATGATCTTTCTTAAACTTTAATCTGGGCTTGCCTCGTACAAGATCCTTGCGGGAAAGGTCATTTATGGTGCCGAAGTTTAAATGGTTTAAACGACGGTGCCAAAGCCAAGATTTAGTCTTTGAGGCCTTTGAAAGCAAGCAAATAGGAGAGGACCTCATCATTTCTTCAATAGAGATGGTGTATAAATTGGTGCCACGACTGCCTTTAAGTAGATCAACACCATCCAAATCTCTGACGAAACAAGTGTGTTTTCTGAAAGCAACTTCAAGATCGGAATCACAAAATTGCCCAACAGAAAACAAGTTATGTCCTAGTCCTTCCACATAGTATAACACATAATCTCCGTAACCCATAATTGCCCCAAAATGGTCGTTCCCGAATCTAACTGTCCCGATAAACTTTTTCACGAAATTCTTGAGCCGTGAGCGATCCCCAGTCATATGTTTTGAGCAGCCTGAGTCCAAATACCAAAGGACGATTTGTACGACCTGCATTTGAAAACAGACAACGATGGATAACTGAAAAATGTGGATCCCCACGTGCAGCTGGGGTCCGTTTGGTTAGCACACACAAATTCTGGAACTACAGGATTCACAGATGCTACTGTATTTACATTGGAAACTACACTAGAAGTAGCAATTGACCTAGTAGCAGGGCATTGTATCACTAAAGGCAAAATTCGACCAGTTGGTTTCCATTCCTTAACCTTCACAACTTTATGGTTATTCAATCTAGTTAAGGGGCACTGATCTCCTAAAGTGAGTTTCCTTCCAGTGGGTCTCCATTGATACCCGACATTAGCAAACGTTTTTCCTGTTGCTTTCCAAATTTTCTTACTTATTTTAGTTTTCCTAACATTCTTAACTTGGGGTAGTACAGGAGACATCAAAAATGACACAACACAATCATCATGATTAGCAGAAATTAAACATTCGTTACATGTTTTACAGACAGCATTAGAATTCGAATTAATTACAGTACTGATGAACTCAAATAAGTACATTTTATTACTATCATTTATCCTAATTATTTGACTTGTTTTATTATATTATGTATGAGGATTGATACTTAATCATTTACTTTTGTAATTCTCATGTAAAAACAAGCATTTGGTGAAACTTGGCGATTTTGGACTTATTATGGAGCAAAACGTGCAAGAAGTTAAGAGTCTACTGAAATGGACAAGATCAAGACTAATCTGCTCCAGATGCGCCGCATCTCACTATCAACATGCGCCGCATCTCTATCAATATTTCACCAGATACGATCCAAGATACAAGAGGACATGCGCCGCATCTAATAAAGAGTTACGCCGCATCTTCTGGCGGTGTACGAATATTCCTGAATATTATAATCTTGGACCCCACGCGAAGTTAAGTACATGCGCCGCATCTACTTAAGTAGATGCGCCGCATCTTCCCTCAGACACAAACTATAAATACCCGTAGACCAGACGCATTAGAGATTGGAGATTCGGAAGTTCGAAAACCTAAAGACCGAACAGAAGAGAAGGACGAATTCAGTCAAGAAGGCAGCACAAGACACACCCAAATCGAAGATACAAGAGCTGTAAGAAAGTGCTGCATGTATTTAATTCATTAAGTAGTTTTGTTTTATTGTTTTAGCAAACTTTAATTCATCAGGATTGGTGGCTTGTGTAATGTGACAACGGAAAGATTGCACTCCCTTTAATACTTGCTTTCCCATCAATTAAAGTTTATATGTTGATGTCTTTGGTTACTACTTATTAGTGCATTGACCACCTCTGTGTTTATTAGTGGCTTGCGGGCACCCGACTGCGGGACAAGGTGTGGCTCCCACGGTTGTTTCTAAATTGATCACTTAGGAATAACTTTTAGACATAAGTCGTCATTAAGGGTTTACTCGCCGATAAGAATAGGACCAACGAGAAAGGGTTAATTACATACACTTCATATAAAGCTATCAATAAAACAAGTGACAATCTACTTAATCATAAGGACAGCCCTCTTATTGTCTCTAGTATCTATCTGTGTACGTGTGTGCTACTTGCTGATTCGTGCCTATTTGTTTATTTTATTATTTAATTGCAAACAAAACTGTGCCAGTCTCTCAGGCTGAAACCCCCTTGCGTTAGGATATTAAAATACTGATTAGATTAACGAGATTATACGTTCCACTCTTAGTGATCGACACTCTACTTACCATTATCTTCATACTGACCGGGTACACTGCTCGTTAAGTGTGTGTGTTATTGATAAGTCGGCTAAATATAAATTTAAAACTTGAGTAGGCATTAAAACTGCTAAACCGCAACGACACATCACGCGCATCAAGTTTTTGGCGCCGCTGCCGGGGAGTGAATTGTTATTATCTGTTAATTTGATTAGTATTTTAATTAGGTTATTTTTCTTTTTATTAGATTAATTGCATCATTGTACTATTTTGCATATTTGTTGTATTGTGTGTTATTTGTTTGCTTTTGTTTTTATTTTTGTGTGTTTTATTTTTGTTTCGTGTGTTTTATTTTTTGTTTTTATTTTTCGTATTTTTCTGTTCTGCTATCGTTGTACTGTGCTAAATCAAACGATACGGCGCATCTGATCTCTCAGATACGGCGTATTGCGTTTAATTTTTTTTTTTTTTTTTTTTTTTTTTTTTTTTTTTTTTTTAATACAACGCGTTTAATTAATTCGATACGACGCATCTTTTCCCCAAGATACGGCGTATCTGTTTTTAACAAGAAAATTTTTCTAAGCGATAAAGTAATACGACGCATCTGCTTTTGTAGATACGGCGTATCTGTTTTTGATAAAAATTTTTCTAAAACATTAACGCCATACGACGCATCTGCTTTTGAAGATACGGCGTATCTATTATTTTAATTAAAAACAGTTTGCGAATTATTAAACAGATACGGCGTATCGATCTCTGTCGATACGGCGCATCTTACTGAATCAAAAATCTTTTATTTTTAAACGTAACGAAAATACGGCGCATTAACTTTCGTTGATACGACGCATTTAATTTTAATTAGATAAGTTGATTTTTGATTAATTAATCCGATACGGCGCATTCATAAGTTCTAAGCGGCGTATCTATTTTCTGAATAAAGTCTGATTAAATTTTAACGATTATAAGATACGGCGTATCCCATTTATAGGATACGGCGCATCAACAGCAGATATCGGAAGCTTTTATTTTACTTTGATCGTTTCACCCTTCTTTTGCACGAGTAAGTTTTATTTCAGGAAGATGGACGATCTAGATATTACAGTGGAAGAATATATTAGATTTGAAGAGGAAAGAGCCTTGAGCAATAATGGGATATACGAGTGGGAAAGAGCAAGATATGGTGCACAGGTCATCATGGATAAAGAACCCACGATGGAAGAATACTTGTTATTGAAGCAGAAAAAGTCAGGGAGAGAGAGAAACAAATTGCCATTTCGACACACTTGGACTTTATCAATTGATGAAGAGGAAGAAGAATCATACGATTTTGGTGCAATTAGGTTTCCGGCAATAGTTATTGATGATGATATTTCTCCGGAAGTTGCCCAAGATGAAGAAGAGTCACAAGTGTTTGATTTGAATGATAATCCGGCAATTGTTTACAAAGAAGCTTATTCATCCGAAAGTGCTTATGATGAAAATGAAGATGAATGTGGGACAATGGTGTATAGTGCTATTACTTGTAATTTTCCACCCGAGGTGGAAAATATATTCTCATCCTATCAAAAACACCATGATAATACCCCTTCGGATGGAGATAATAAGTATTCTGATATTGAAAAGTTTGATGCTATTGTGTACGATAACATACCGCAATTACCACAACAAACGGAAATATTTAGGTGTGGAGCGGATGAGCCAGATTATGACCCCACAAAGGATTTTGAAGAAATGTGGGATGACTTATTTGAGGCGGCTATTCGGGATAAAGATGAAATTACAAGACCACTAGTTGAAGATGGAGATTCAAATGATGAAATGGAGTCACTTACAACACGAAGTGGTACAAATTTATTTAATACTATTGATCCGTTATTAATAATCTTGCTAGTTTTCCTAAACAGGTTGCAAAACAAAAGGATGATGAGGTGAAATTTATTACACTACCTATTGAAGCACCTGTCAACCCGTATTTGGTGGAGCTCGAAGAAGAATTTGGTGATGAGCTCTTAAACATTGCTATGATTGATGAAGATGATGATTCCGACCCTATGAAGTATGTAGAGGAACTCGAACTTTTACTTGCTAAAGACCCTTTCTCATCTTCTGCGGAAGTCAAAGGGACGCCTTACTACCAAAGAGACTAACCAAGAAGAAAGGCGACTCATTTTTCCTCAACACACTACTCTTTCAAATGAAGTGGTCAAGTCATCCAATTATTCAACCAAACCGGGTATGAATAGGAAAGATGTACATGTATTGCCAAGGTATGATCTTTATTTATTTCTTCCATCTTTACTAGAAAATTTACACTCCTTTCGTGTTTTATTGCTACTATCATCCGCACTTGATCCCAAGTGGGGGGAACAACACCTTATTACACAGTAAATAAGGGTGGAGTCAGGCTCGTGACTCGAACAAAAACAAGCGCTTCGTGGGAGGCAACCCATGATTATCTTTTATTTTATTTTTCTGATTTTGTATTGTGTCGAGTCAGTCCAGGCCGCACGAAGATACGGCGCATCTCAATCCTGAGATGCGACGCATCCTCTGCAATGGTCATATCTTATTTTATTTTTCTGCATTTTAATTTTCGACTTTAAAACTATTTATCAGTTTATTTTAATGCGGCGCATCCCTGGTTAAGGATGCGGCGCATCTTTATTCTGATCCGTATTTATTCCAGGCTCGATACGGCGTATCTTCTTCAATAAGATACGGCGCATCGACTGACCTGATGATTTTCAGTTTTAATTATTTTTTTTTTTTAGTTTTATTTTTCCTAACTACTAATGTATTATGCAAGTTGAACCTTTCTTATCTTAGGTGTGTTTTAAAGTGTTGGTGGTATTATAGTTTCCTGGATTTCCTGTGGATAAATCAAGTATGAAGCTTTAACGTTCTAATCCACAAGAAAGATGATTTTTGCTCATATACTAATGGAGGATCATACCGAGCAAATCTCAGGGGAGTTTTTCTGTTCTAATTTTTTTATTTCCAGTTTTTAACCTTTTATACAAACAACGAGGACGTTGTTTAACTTAAGTGGGGGGATAGGAGAATTAGAACACTTAACAATTACTTGTCCTAAACTTTTTCAAAAATTATGCTTAAAATGTGCTTAATATATCAAACTTAAAATTTTTTTAGCATGTTTTTGTTTAAGATCTAAGTTGCATAACTGCACACATGACGTTATTTTCAAAAATTGTGATTTTTCCAAAATTCACTAATCTATGAGTGTGCCGGTGACTTGTAAACTTTAGAACTTGGCTTGTATACTATTCGAGACCACCATAATGAGTATTATTTATTTAATTGGAATGACTTGTCTAAATTGGTAAAATTCTAGGATTACACCAAATAGCCTTTATATGTTATGTGTTATTAACTAGCTACACTGGTTAGTTAACCCCCGTATAAACCCTTTTGTTACTCTCATTTTAAGAGTAAGATACCCCTAGAAAAACCCTCAGAGCCATTCCTTTCGTTTCTTACACCTATGTTTAAAATGTTTCGTTACACCTTAAACCTTAGCCTACCCTGTAGATTAGAATCCGTGGTTGGTTAATTGCTATAGGCAAAGTGTGTTTCCTTACATTACCTGTGTTCGCGTGCGTAATTCATTATATATGGTTAGGTCGGGAAATTGCACAATGCAATTGGAGTGAAAGTAAATATTGTATATCTTTGAGTTTATTTTTCGTGTGTTTACTACTTTCACTATTACCATTATTTCTGAAGTTATGAAAAGTATGGAAAAATTATCCGGAAAGAAAGTTGTAGTGATGTGGTGAAATTTTACACATCTATATTTATGTTTCAAGTTTAAAAAAAAAAAAAAAAAAAAAAAAAAAAAAAAAAAAAAAAAAAAATCGAAAAAATGAGAAAAGAAAAAGAAAAAGGAAAAAAAAAAAAAAGTTGGATGTTTGTTAAACCAACGATGTAGAGTTATGTAAGTGGTCGATATCACCACTATTTGTTGTATTATATCTATGGATTGAATGGGAATTGGCAGTTATGGGAACGCCAATTAAGGATTATTCTTTGATTAAGATTTTGTTGAGTATAATTCGTGTCTACCTAAAGCGTGTGTTTCAAGTGTTAAAGCGTGAGTTATTCAATGATATGAGTCTTATTCATGGGATGGTTGGGATAGTGATTAACCACACTTAGGATTTTAATTTATTTGTTTTGTTTATTTTTTATTTTACACCAATTTATATCCCAAATGTTATCCATACCCTGTATTGTTCTTTATCCAACCGAACCTTTGATTTATTGAGATTAGGGATTTGAGCAATCTTAAGTATCGTAGTCGTGGATTCGGCTATGTATTTATGATTTTGTCGCCCTTTTTGATATATTATTATTGGTGAAGTTTGGACCTATCTTTAGCCTATTCGAGTTAAGGATTTGAGCAATTGCAAGTATCGTGTTCGTGGATTCGATCATGTATTTGTGATTTTGTCGCCTTTTCTGGAATTTGAGATCGATAGTGAAAAGAGAATAATTAACCCTTAAGCCTAAAAAACCCTTTTTACCGCTTTAGACTTGTTATTCCTTAGCTTTAGTGGTGGAGATGTGTATACTTGCCAAGCTTATGATAGAATATTCGTCGCGACTGGACAGTTAAACGATTAGATTTGCTTTTATCGACTTATTTTATTTTACTTCTAATTCGTTAAGTGTTTAGTTGTGTGATTACGAAATAAACGAATACATGCTTAAATATAAAAATAAATCCTAACATCTTTTAGGATACATTTTCATGAGATTTAATCTAAGGTTTACTTGGGGACAAGTAAAGTTCAAGTGGGGGGATATTTGATGAACTCAAATAAGTACATTTTATTACTATCATTTATCCTATTAATTTGACTTGTTTTACTATATTATGTATGAGGATTGATACTTAATCGTTTACTTTTGTAATTCTCAGGTAAAAACAAGCATTTGGTGAAACTTGGCGATTTTGGACTAATAATGGAGCAAAACGTGCATAAAGTGAAGAGTCTACTGAAATGAAGAAGATCAAGACTAATCTGCTCCAGATGCGCCGCATCTCACTATCAACATGCGCCGCATCTCTATCAAGATATCACCAGATACGATCCAAGATACAAGCGGACATACGCCGCATCTAATAAAGAGTTACGCCGCATCTTCTGGCGGTGTATGAATATTCCTGAATATTATAATCTTGGACCCCACGCGAAGTTAAGTACATGCGCCGCATCTACTTAAGTAGATGCGCCGCATCTTCCCTCAGACACAAACTATAAATACCCCGTAGACCAGACGCATTAGAGATTGGAGATTCGGAAGTTCGAAAACCTAAAGACCGAACAGAAGAGAAGGACGAATTCAGTCAAGAAGGCAGCACAAGACACACCCAAATCGAAGATACAAGAGCTGTAAGAAAGTGCTGCATGTATTTAATTCATTAAGTAGTTTTGTTTTATTGTTTTAGCAAACTTTAATTCATCAGGATTGGTGGCTTGTGTAATGTGACAACGGAAAGATTGCACTCCCTTTAATACTTGCTTTCCCATCAATTAAAGTTTATATGTTGATGTCTTTGGTTACTACTTATTAGTGCATTGACCACCTCTGTGTTTATTAGTGGCTTGCGGGCACCCGACTGCGGGACAAGGTGTGGCTCCCACGGTTGTTTCTAAATTGATCACTTAGGAATAACTTTTAGACATAAGTCGTCATTAAGGGTTTACTCGCCGATAAGAATAGGACCAACGAGAAAGGGTTAATTACATACACTTCATATAAAGCTATCAATAAAACAAGTGACAATCTACTTAATCATAAGGACAGCCCTCTTATTGTCTCTAGTATCTATCTGTGTACGTGTGTGCTACTTGCTGATTCGTGCCTATTTGTTTATTTTATTATTTAATTGCAAACAAAACTGTGCCAGTCTCTCAGGCTGAAACCCCCTTGCGTTAGGATATTAAAATACTGATTAGATTAACGAGATTATACGTTCCACTCTTAGTGATCGACACTCTACTTACCATTATCTTCATACTGACCGGGTACACTGCTCGTTAAGTGTGTGTGTTATTGATAAGTCGGCTAAATATAAATTTAAAACTTGAGTAGGCATTAAAACTGCTAAACCGCAACGACACATTACGCGCATCAAGTACTTTTAATACTAGAATCAACACGATTCATTCCATTCATTGCAAACTTATTGTTCCTAGGTTGGGCTTCTACTTTCTTCTCGTGACCACTCTTAGCCGGCGCAGTCCTATCTTTCCTTGCATTGCCTCTAGGCTTTGACCCGCTAGCTTTGGTGTCACAGTTTACTCCTGTAGAAGTAATGATGGGAACATTAGTTTGTTTTACTGTCATTTGCTTTCCTGATTTTGATGTGCTGGGTTCTGATGTTCTCAGTGGTAGATCAAAGGTTACGTGCTTGTTCTTAGTCGTAGATGATGATGCAAAAAATCTATCTCTTTTGTTATCATTCTTAGGATCTGTACCAATGACATACTCTAAAAGTTCCTGAGACCGTTTAGTGAGGAAGCAAGCATCTACAACTGCACTATCAAGTGGTTTATGTATCCTATCCTCTTCAACTATCTCACGAAGTGTATCAAGACTATCCTTAAGGTGATTGAGATATACTTGATGGGCAGACCTATTGTTCCTAAGGGGAAATGGAATAGGCACAACATCAACAGCATACTTACTACAAGCAGAAACCTTTGGAACAACATTTTCACAAGTGATAATTGGCATTTTCCCTTTCACCTGAGTCTTAAGATTCTCGATTTCATTTAACAAATAAGTTATGTTATCATTGTGACAGTTTCATGTGACTTTAATTGAATCATATAACTCTTTGTAATGATGTTTAATTTGTGAATTTTCAGTTCGAAAACACTCATTTTCATAGTGTAACTTATTGATGGTGTCTTGATAGTGAAAATTCTGAGAATCAAAAGACGATGGTTTATTGTTGCCAATTGCTTCACTTTTGTAAGACTTTAGTTGGGCAATTTGGGCCCTCAATTGTCGAATTGTGTTAGTGTGAGCTTGAATTTTTTCATCGCGTTTGCTTAATTCAAAATATGTATCAAATTCAGGAGCATCCAAAGATGTCTTGGCATTTGATAGTTTACATCTTTCCTCTAAGTGTTGATATTTTAATTGGAAATTAAGATGATCAACCTCTAGTTTTGAAAAACGCTTGACCATGTTATCATGGTCATCATTTTGAATTTTTTCTTGCAATTTCAAATTATCCCCCTCAAGCTCAACAACACGATTCTGGGTAACATTCAATGCAATAGAATACTCATAAAATTGACAGGCAGTTAATGCAGCATCAGTAGCAGTATAAATATATCCTGTGCAATACATCTAGCAATCAAATTCTCATTGGTGATGAGAATATTCTTTTTCTCAATCTCATGACTCTTAAGTTCTATCGCATTTTGAGCTACCTCATTTTCCATATCTTTAAACACTACTTTCATCTCATTAACTTCAGTTTTAAGGGTTTTTTGCATCCCTTCAAAATGTTCTTTGAGTAGTTTAAAGAATGGAATGACCTCAGTTAAGTAACACCTTTTTGTTTGTTCAAAACCCCTTTCCCCCTCAGTAATTCCTGTTGGTGTAATTCTCTTCTTACATGTTTTATCAAAATCAGCAAATAGTTGACAAAGTACATATATGCTAATTAAGGTTTTACATTCTGTGGGAAGAGTTAAGGGAACTAAAGGCCTAGGTGTATTGGGAGGATACACTGTTGCAACCGCAATTTTCCTAAGGGATGGAGTTTTGTTGTTAAGTTCATCGGCCTTTCTCTTTTCTATGTCTAAAGACCAAAATATTTGTTCAGGTGTTAACTTCCTTTGAGGTGCAAACACAGTCAATCGATTCTCCTCATAATAATCATGGGGTTTGACTATGATTCGATTGGCTATATATTTGGGATCCTTCATTTTCTCAGTCATTCTTTCTCTATTTCTCACTTCTATCTCATTACTCTCTTCTAATGATGAAACATCAGGAGGGGCATGACCAGGCATAATCATCACATTTGCATCATATAAGGCAGGTTGGGCTACTTTAGCATTCCTAAGGAGAGCTAATTTAGGTTCACCTACATTACTTTCACTATGCTTATCACACAACTTTTTGTGCTTTTGAATCATTTGAGCAGTTTGTCTGGTCTGGTCTTGTGTGTACAACTTGTTTTCAAGCTTATTCTTCAACGTTTTAAGTCTGGAGAAATCATTTAAGAGTTTTGTTTCTTTTTCTTTGAAATCTTGTTTTAGTGTAGTTACATGCTCTTGGGCCTCCTGTTTTTGTTTAACAGTCTGATCCAGCTGTTTTTTCAAAGAATTCAACTCTTGTTTCAATGTTTCTTCCTTACATTACGTTCTGTTATAAGTGTACGCATTTGACTTTCCATTTTCTGCTCACGTTCAGTTAGTTCAAATTTAGCACGTTGTTCATATATGGCCACCTGATCTTTATATATGTTTAGTCTAGTGGTCAAGGTGTCATCAGGGACAAACATAGTGTTCTCATGCCACTCACAAGCATTATCTACAACACAAGCATTATCTACAACAAAAGCAATATTTTTAACAGAAGATGCACAACCTGGTACATCAGACACGTTGTAGTGATTCACATATTGTTCATATGGAATAATATTACTATTTCCCATGTCAACAGTATCCGATTCAACAACATCTGTCTGTTGTACTTCGTTAGGAATCTTCTGTTCATCTACCACGTTATATATGTCATAAAGCTTTAGTACCTCAGAAATCACAGATGCATTGGAGGACCAGCTTGTTAAGATGATGAGACAACAGAGGACATATTAGCCATGAAGATCGTTTGAGCAGTTGGTTCATCATCCACATCAGAGTCAAAAGCATCACAGTCATCAGCTTGGAAGATGTGGGGATCATTTAGTGCAAGGTCCTGAACTGGCTGCTCGTCCACATCGGCATCAAAAGTATTTCCCCCATCGCCAGCAAGAAACAACAACTCTTCTTTGTCCAACACTGCTCCATTCTCTTGAGCTTGCATCAATAACATCTTGTCCTTGAAATAGTCAGCGTTCTGTGGACGCTTTGGCTGATTGCAGTTTCTGGCAATGTATCCAAGTCCACCACAGTTGTAACACTTGGGTTGCTTCCCCTGCCCCTGATTTGCATTCCCTACTCTAATCTGCACATTACCTCGACCCATGTTCCTTTGATTCAAGTTCTGCCTCCCCTGAACATTCTGAAGCACAATTCTTCCATCCTCCACAGTTGCCTGATTGCGTGGGTTTGATGAAGTTCTGAGTTGATTGTTAGTTTGAGGGAGTGTTGCTTTGAATTGTTGTACAAGTAAGGAAACTTGGTTGGTGAGGTTATCAATCATTTTATCGGTGTGAGAGTAACCTGAATCCAGTTGTGGATTCATAGCAGATGGTGATGAATAGGGATGATGATAAGCTTGATCAGATGAAGATTGGTTGATTGGCTGAACATTTGCCACAAATGCAAGTGGATCATTTGGTGCAGTTGGATTGAGTTTTTCTCTCAACAGACGATCATAAGCAGCATGCTTTTCATGTTGTTGTAGGTAGGCATACAGCTGTTCATAATTTGTATCTCTCAATCCTTTGTTGAGTTTCACTGCAGTAACAAATCTGTCCCATTCTGGTGTCATGTTGTTCACAAACTTAGAGTTGAGTTGGATGTTTGGCATTGTCATCCTGATGATTCTCATGTCGTTCACAAGCTTGTGAAATCTCACATAGTAGTCAGTAATGTTCTCACCCGGGTTCATTTTGAAATGCTCAAACTCATCGTACAGCTGTGACTCACGATCTTCTTTGGTTAATTCAGAACCAGCAAGAAGCATTTTGACATTGTCCCAAACCGCTTTGGCTTCGGTGTTGAAGTTGATAAGCTTGTACACATCTTTGGGAAGTCCTTGAATCACAATGTTGGAGGCTCTAATGTCTACATCATACCTCTTCTTTTCTTCCTCATTAAGATCATTGTAAGTTCGAGGCCTGTCGATTCCAAAAGTGACAGTTCCGTCTTCACCGGTAGTGACAGCGTCTCTGGTGGTGCCCATCTAAAATGGTATCGGACCTGGTAGCTTGAATGTCATCAGAAGCAGTGCTTGTCATGATGTAGATTTGTACGGGATTTTATAATTCTATGATTTAAACCGAGAAATAGATTCTTTCGCGGGATTTTACTAAAATCAAGAATAAACCGTGATTTGAATACTTGAGTCAAATATCAGTTAAAAGAATTACTTTAGTATCAAACCGCAGCACCCAAACCGCAATCACACACAACAAACCACAATGGTCAAACCGCAGCACAAGAGTACCAAACCGCAATTCCCAAACCGCAGTAACCAAAAATCTCAAACCGCAGAATAACCTCAAACCGCAGAGAACCTCAAACCGTAGAATAACCTCAAACCGTAGATGTCAAACCGCAGCACTGAACGGCAAACCGCAATACTGGTCAAACCGCAAGACTAGTCAAACCGCAAGACTGGTCAAACCGCAGGACTGGTCAAACCGCAGAAAAGCTAAACCGCAGAAGGTTAAACCGCAATACCTCAAACCGAAAAGACCTAAACCGCAAAGAGTCAAACCGCAACACCTGAAGTCAAACCGCAGACACTAACCGACAAACCGCAAAAGTCAAAAACCACAAACCGCAACAGCAAAAAGGACAAAAACGTCACTTTCAGTACGTTTTGTCTTTTTTTCCCGTTATGGTTAAAAGCCAAACCGCAAACCCAAAATTACCAAAACGCAATCAGAGATTTCCAAAGTTGTCACAAACCGCAAACAAGAAACCTTTATCGAGACACAAACCGCAGCTAAGAATGTACATCCGACTTGCAAACCGCAGTCAAGAAAATCTTCAAATCTTCCAATAACTACCACTACACGACTGGATGTTGTCAAGAAAGATGTAAGATAGTTTTGTGAACCCAAAAGTACAATGTTTTAACGATTTACACCACACACAAAGCACTACCAATGATTTTCTTAACTTTTCTAGTCGACCCACAAAAACAAAATAAAGATGCCAAAATCACTCCACAAATCCGTGAATATGCACTCACTAGAACCTAACCTTGGCTCTAGATACCAATTGTAACATATTCACTAACATATAAACACACGTATGGATGATTCTTGGCCGAATGGATTTAGAGAGAGAAAGAGAAGTTGGGAACTAGAGAGAGAAATTAATATGTGTTAGATTAAAGTGAGAGGAGTTCCAACCCTCTCCCTAGGTGGAGAGGGGTATTTATACTTACAAACATTTGTGCCCCGAGTGGGCTGTAGAGTGAGCTGACAGTGGGTAAAGACCCGACCCACTCCACAAATACTAATTGTAACTAAGCTAATAATAATAATACCAATAATCCTACGAGCTGGTTAATGCTAATAGATACTCGGGGTGACCGAGTCTTCACATGAATATTTATATTCCTAACACAAGCAAACACCAACTCGACTCAAAATAAACCAATCTCAGAATTTAGATTATCTTCCACAACAAATTGTGCTTAAATAATCTCTGTAAGTATCCTAATCATATCTACATTCCTGATCTGAGTCTAGGATTTCTATTTCATGCACAAAATCAAAACTTGGGGTTTATGCATATTTTTTGTAAAATCATGAAGCATATTTACTGAATTACATCACAAATCATGTTTTTCTTAGTTAGAAATTGCATCTTGTAGGACATTATCATAATTCATCAAAAACCCCATGAGAATTTTTTTACAAAAATCTTCTCACGACTAGGAAAAACGGTTTTTGCACATTGTTTATACAAATACAAAACGTTATGTTTTAAACATCACTTGCATAATGTCTCTTGAATGCTAAAGGAAATACATAACTAATATATATTTTCGGGCACATTCAATCGTAGCTACATTGAAGTAGGAGCGTTTGGGTTATCTCTCGTTTTGTTATAAAACTTGCATAAACGAAATTTTCATGCATCAAAAGGAGTCGAGATAACCGCACCTCCACATTGTCACCATATAGGCACACACTAGAAATTTATATACATATGTTCGATAGTTTTAACTAAACTATGTAATTTTCATGTCTAGGATAATCATGCCTCCTGCGACATACTATGATCACAAAGAAACCATCAAATATCTACCTCCACACAATAAAACCAAAGGACTCACTGAGGACCAAGTTAAAATCTTTAAAGCCTTAGAAAAATTCTATGTTCATGAGGGTAGAACCGTAGACCCCTCATTCTTAGAAGGAACCATTCTTAGAGAACAACTAGTCGCCATCCAATTCGATTGTCTCCTAGATATCGATGAACCCATAATTCCTAGATTCATACTAGAATTCTATGCGAGTGTAGGTCTTAGCTCAAATGACTATGGTTACATGAACGTCCATTTCAAAGTAAACCAAACTCAATTCAACATCCCTTTGGACCAATTTGGGGAAGTCTTAAGAGTTCTGAATCAAGGAACTTGCTTTTATTCGGATAAATGGTCATTGTCCATCCTCGATTCCAACCTTGATCTTATGCCACCATACGACACACCTTTAACTCCAAAAGAGACTATCCGTGCTCATCTTTTTGTACCTAGGGCCTCCCACACTAGGACTAATCGAGGTAGAGAGGTAGATCGAGATCCGTTTGGCATGGAGCTAAACGAGCTTAGGCCCCAATTCAAGAAGCTAGAAGAAGTTCTTAGGGACAACGTCATTAGCACCATAGGAAATAGGGACCATGTCAACGCAAGCCTTTGCTACATGCTCTATTGTGTGTCAAACCACCAACCATTCAACCTCGCCTATTATATCGCCAAAAGAATGGCCGATATTCCAGTTTTAGGTACCACCGCAATGCCTTACGGGATGCTACTTACCCATCTTTATAGATCTTTTGCACCCATTCCTCGAAACGCTAAAGGTTTCGTTCCCAACTACACCAAAATTGAACACACCTTTGTACTACTTAGTGATCATAGGGTAGCCGTAGCAAGAGAAAAATGAGCTCATCCTCCAACCTCATCATCATCATCATCATCATCATCATCGGTTAGTGAGGATGATGGTTTGCCAAATTCTAGGATTCCTCCACTCGAGTAAATGAGTCAACTTCCTCCCATCGACAACTAATCCGAGGAGTTTCGACAAACACGAGGGATGATGAAGAATATTGGACGGTGGATCATGAAGCTTAACAAGAAGCTCAACAAGAAGTGAGGATTAGGGAATGTTTGGTATAAGACAATTTCAAAACAACGATGTGATGAATTGTTGTGTTGTTAGGATATTATGTTGGTATTTAACAATTATGTGAACTAACATAACTATGCAGGACGATAACACGTGATGTTATCGATTTTTCGTGCTTAAGCCACCGTTTGGCTTAACTTCCTTTTATGGTAAGTATAAAATCATCCGTTTGATCTATGTGTTATCATGTGTTAGAATCTATGTTTTGGTTTTTAAACAATCACAACTAATTAATTACATATGATTTAGGATAATTTTCGGGATTTCAACGGGTTTCGGGTAGTTTCGTAAGCCCTCTGTTAAGAAATTTGGATCGGCGAATATGGCAGAACAAATTTCTGGGTTCCGTCTGTTGTATTTTTTGGCTCCGCCAACTTTCACCCTGCGGATTCTGCGAAACCAAAATATTGGGTCCGCCTTTGTTATCGTTTGGTGCCGCGCTCCAACAGTAACATTTTTCAAATTTTCTGTCTAATCCCGCTCCTTAGATTATTGATTCTAGCTCTTAGGATTATTCTACTGATCATTAGGCACATTAGGATGATTTAGGAACACTTAGAACCATAAGAAATCCATTTCCCACCAAAATTTGAAAATTCAAATTTCCATCTAAGTTACCTTTCTGTAACAAGCAAGGAACCCTCTATTTGGTTCCTTGCAATTCGTGGAAACATCAAATCAATAGATTTCCCACTCAAACCTTGCATTTACTGCATAACTTCAACCCTTTACTCAACTCCATCTCTATGGGTTGACTTAGATGATGTGACTAGCACAATTTTTTTGTTCCAAATCATTAGGAACCTCAATCCTTCTATGGATCAACATTAAATCCAAACACCAATTTCCATAAACCTTACTGCCTATAAATTGGAACCTTGAGTTGATTACAATTCACACCTTCACCATCATCTCTAAGTATATCATTCATGTAATTCTAAGTAACCTTCCTCATTTCAACAATGACCAAATCCAACAACTCATCAACCAACAGACCACCATGAAGGACAACTCGTATAAGTGTCAGACCGTGTTGTTTTGTGAATTTAGCTAATTCATCATCAGAGGAGTCATCCCCATTGAACATTTCATCACCAATAGTAAATGAGAACTTTCTCAACCTAGCAACTCCAACACCACCTAATTTGGTCATCAACACTCCACCTCCAACAATCACTCCAGTGGCTACCACACCACCACCCGCTCCATCTCAACCTACTAGATCACCAACACCTCCACATTCACCACAACTTCAGCCCCTTGAGTTGTTTAGAACTCCACCTACATCACCTCGTCCATACCTAGAGACCCTTGAAGACCTTCCACCAAGGTCTCAAAATCTACCACCCTTGACTTTTGAAGGTCAAGAACCACTCCTTTTCCATCCCATTTATCGGGATATCCACGGTCCTCTCTACCGTGACCAAGAACCACCACAACCGCAACCTCAACAACTTTTACCAAGGTCCACCCTCAATGCCATTGATGCGGAAATATGGATTAATCAACCCCAATCCCAACAAGAGATCAATGAAGAGCTTAACCACCTTTATGCATTCTCAAATATGATGGATTCCCACCTTAGTAAAGCCATGGATCTTCAATCCATCTTGCTTGCCTCCATCACAACTCCACAAACAACCACCAACCAACAATCAACCTATGTACCACCACCTCCAACACCACCACCACCAACTCATGAACAAACCCTTCCACCACCTAGACATGGTTGTATCATGTGCGAGAGGACCGCCCACCTAACTCAACGGACCAACATATTGGTTCATGAGTTACAAAACGAAATGAGGTTCATTTTGAACCACATTCTCGAGCGCCTTAATGCGCTTTCCCATCCTCCGCAATAGAAGCTTTTAGTTTCTCCTTAGGATTTCTTAGGATTGTTTTAAGGACTTTTTATGATGTAATTCCTTGTTTTGTGACTTTTGTCACAAACAATTTTCAAATGGAAGGATGTTATATTTATGCTTGTGGGTGATCACTACATATGCATTATATTTTGGTTGATTATATGGTTGGTTAAAGTATCTTTGTTTGACCTTTGTGATTGGTTTGGACAATTTTTACTTAGTTGACTTTTTAAAGTCAAACGGGTTGAACTACAATGCTTGGTTGAACCTTTACATATGTATTATGCTACTTGGTTGGATTGATTCATATACAACTAACCTTTGTTTTGTAGCATTTCTCATCCTTGAATCATATATGTTGGTACCCTAGCAACGGGGAGTATTGATCGAGGGGGAGAATATCATGTACTAATCCTTGTTTTGTAGCATTCATAATCCTTGAATCATATACGTTGGTACCCTAGCAACGGGGAGTATTGATCAAGGGGGAGCATATCATACATTAACTTTTTTTTTGTAGGATCATTCATGCATCATGAACTTGGAACTCCAATTAGGGGGAGTATTATCCAAGGGGGAGCTTTTAGTTCTCAAAATCATTGAATCATTCTTGGTACTCCAAAAATTAGGGGGAGTAATCACTAAGAACCGTTCACCACATTCCGCTATGCATTTCTTCTTTTTGTTTCGACAAAAAGGGGTAGATAGGATTAAGTTCATACATCACTGTTAACATCATAGTACATGTTTTTATGCTTAAAATAGTTTTCACAACTTGCATAAAACTAACTTAATCTATATTTTTAAAAGACTGTAACACCCCCAATTCAATGATGCAACGGAATTCAAACTGGGTGTTACTCGATGGCACAACAGTCATAATAATAGAAAATGATCTCTAACTGAGTCGTTTTAAAAAGGATTTATCATTCAAATAATATATCAGAGTTTACAAGATAGGTCCCAAAAGGTTCCATGTTTACAAAATACATCAATATAAAGTCATTTGATGTTGTTTTGAATGATAAAATAAGTTATAGCCTTCTTGATTGAGTTCGTGCCCCTCCGTGCCATCCTTGATCATTTATGCACCTGAAATACATGCTTAAAACTGTCAACACAAAGGTTGAGTGATATTCATAGAGTTTGTTATGGAGTTGAACACAATATGTTGGTAGTGTGAGTTATAAATTCACACTCATGGTTGGAAAACAAAACAGTTATTATTATTCACTAATCTCATGTAACCAATACGTTAACGTGTGCCAATATCGATCGGCTGATTGCCCCTGTAAGTACTTTGCCAACATACCTAAGACTCAAATATAGTGCGTTTGATTACCGGACCGGGTCAATACAAACGGGATTCGTCAATCCCAATAGGCCTATTCACAATATTCGCGCTCACTATCCTAGTGATTAAATGGTTCATGATATGGGGACTTTGATTGGCAATGATGGTACTTAGTGATAATAAAACAATCAGATAGCATACAATTTCAAAGCATTGTGTTCGGTTAAAATAGCATGTATTCCCCCCAAGGGTTTGTAAAACAATTAAGTAATAGAAAGTGGGGCTATGAACTCACCGTGAGTTTGATGGTGTCTTAGTGCCTTAATGAATTCGATGGATAAGCCGTGAAACTTCTAAGTGCAACCTACAATAGGACGTTGCGACTTAGGTTGGAATAATGTCTAAGAATACAAAGACGTGCATATATATGTCTTGCATATTGTTCATGATGTAGCACTAGTATGATGTATAGGTTGTTGTATGATGATGGTTTATGAACACGTTTAGTTTGTATATCTTGTATATAACATCCCGTAATTTTCCCAATGATTAATACGTTATTACAACATAAATTAACCATTTTTACCAATAACAAATTTTTTTTTTTACTTTTGACAATCACAACGTTATTCACCAATTTCCTTGGAACGATACTCACACACATACTTTAATAATCTAAATGTCGCAAATAAACTTAGAACGTTTATATTTAATAAATATACATTTTGATAATTAACCAAACTATATCAAAGTTTAACTTATATAAACGCAACAAGAAACGTTTACCTTGCCACATTTTCTCCCAACTCGACTTAACAACCATAATTTCCTCTTTATTTCTTCTTTGTTCGAACCACAACCACAAGGACCAACATCACAAATTCAGTTGTCTCTTCCTTTTGATTCTTACTGCCGACAAAACAAAATACAAGGAACCATGATTTAGTTTTGGTTCTTTCTCTTTGGACAAACTACACAAGGACAAAATCACACGTTATCTAATTCTTTTAAATCCCACGAGCTACAAACTAGGACCATGTGATGCTCCTTACACATGCAGTGACCACTGCCACACTCAACCTATTCTAACACTCAAATTCTCATGCCACTATAAAACAAACCAAGTATGACTTATATTCTTTTCTTTCTTCTGCTCGAATCATCACAAGAAAGATAGATTGAAACTCTTCTCATCACCTTCATCATATGCTACAAACCAAAACCGAACCTCTTGGAATTTAGTAATAAACGAATCACATGCAATATATATACTCCCTCACGTACATAACTCTCGCACACTCAATTCACACCAACAAAATACTTCAACTCCTTGCTCACTGTTTTCAGTTGAGAATGAAGAGTCAAACAAAAGTCGATCCTTAGTGTGCCCAAGTAATCCAAGAATCACCCACAAGCTAGTTGATTTATCTTTCACTCACTCGACAGAAACTTAAAAACCAACAATCCATTTGTCCTCTCCTCTTGGTATTTACCGCCGGCCACAAGCATCACGAGCAACCATCATTGCCAACTCTTACACCACTCTTGCTACTGGTTTGGCTACTCTGGCACTCCATCATGATGTGTAATCATCACTCTCACTCTAACACTCAATGTTTCTCTTTTAAAATATTTTCGCATACTCCCAACAATGACCAAACAAATAAACATGGACAACTTCTTGTTTCTTCCTTCTCAGCTCAACATCACAAGGACGAATATGTTAAAACTCTTCTTATCATCTACACATGTGCTACAAAAACCAAACCAACTCTATATATTTGTTGTGGGAATCGGTTCCTAAGACAACAAACAAAAACCACAGTGATCATGATTATCCTTACAAGTTTCACTTACACACTCAACCCTTCTTACTCTCTGTTCCTCACGCCACAATAGGATAAACGCATGAATACTAGAACTAAACTCCAAATAAAAGAATGTAACCCACTTGCATTCTTTGATCTATATATACGAGTACAGAAGGAACTCACGTACATACACTTCACTCTTAAACTCCCACCATGCAATATAACAACAACATTCAAACATCACCAGCCCAGAACTAGCTCACTCGAAATAACTTGCACATTTGGAGTTTACTGTGTGATCGAGTTCTATTATTCGAGCAAGCCAAAGAATTCTCTTTGGTCCTAACCCTCTCCTACTCGATTCTATCCACTCTTGAGATGTTGTAAGTTCCCTATACTCGTTTCAAATCCATTCCAAATCACTCTTTAATTTACTTCATATCGCATGTAATCACTCGAACGTGTACGCTTCATTCGTTTATTTTTACGCGTACTTGTAATCCCTCGACACCAAAACTTGTTTCACCTCATTCTTGAAATGCAAAAGTTCATATATAAACACTCATTTCACTCCCATGCATTTGTTTCATATGTTTTCGAGACCCATTCTATCCTTGTCTTACACGTTCGAAATATGTAAACAAAATACTTGTTATTTTTCTAAGTCTTTTAACTTAGAAAATCTGCCCAACTCGCTATATAAACAGACCCATATTTTCGAATCCACAAAAGCAACACATGTATATTTTGGCTCAGTTCGAATCACCACTTAGCAAGCTTTAGATTTAGTATTTTGAACATTTTACGAAAAGCCCTCTAAAGCCCTTAAAAATCGCTCCTTTTAAACGCTACAAAAAAAACTGATTTTCAGACTTAGATATTTTTCAAGTTTTTAGATTTTTAAACGTGCGACTAGGCTGTAAACTCCCATCATATCTTCGAATTTCTTAAACACAACCACCCAATATTTTTGCACCTCTCATTAGTAGACCTGGAACACTAAATTTTCGTGTTTTAACCACTCAAAAATGATCACAACCCGTCACTCTTATTTAGCCATTTTAAACTGCTATCGCCCAAGTTGATAACAGAAATAAACTAGAAAACTTCATTTATTCGAACTGGGTCGAAGAAAGCCCAATAAGAAATAGAGTTAGACCAGCCCACTGAGCCCATACAAAATATTTTTAGAATCACAAAAATAATCCAAGTCCAGGCCCAAAAGTATTTTCATGCCCTCGCCTCCAAATTTCTTAACGAGCCTTGTTTTAATTCGTTTTAAGGCCCGTTATATCAAAATAAATTTTTCTGGTCAAACCAACAGTTGACTTAAGCTTTAATAAGCTAAAATAAGCTTCTAAAATTTTTATAGAATTTTTCCACAAGTTTTTATGCAAAAAGGACTAACCTTGCAAACATTTTCACTTAGAAGGACTGTTTTTGACAACTACGTAAAATTAGGGTCTGAAACTGTGGAAACAAAATCTTAAGGATGGAAAATGACTTTATAATAAAGTATAAACTTAGATTGTCAATTGGGTTAATTGTGGGTTAAAAATGTAACTATTTATAAACTAGGGACTAACGGTGTAACGCAAACACTGTTAGTGTGTAAAATATAAAACAATGAAAGTTTAAGGAGGATACAGAAACCTTAACATAACTCATTTTCAATTCCTATTTTACACAACCCACCTTCACATCATGCATTTTCCACTTCGAACACAAATATTTAACGATACGTTATATTTATATATAACAACTTTTAAACTACTCGACATCAACGTTCTGTCTCATCCGCTTCGAGACAACGATCATTATGATTTCTAAATCATAACAACAAAATAATATTAATGGTAATATTATTTTCAAACTCCAAACCTCTTAAACCATTCCCACTCACGTCACTGATCAAATCGTCATACGACTCCTCATATCGCATTCATTATTCGTGCTAAGTCGAATACTCAAACATTATTATTATTCAGGTCGTGCGTGTAGAGTTATTTCCGAAATCTCAACTGAATTACATTTCAGTAAATCCTCTTTCATCATTATAGCTATCGCATCAGGTGAGTTCATAGCCCCACTTTTCTTGTTTACTGTTTTATAAACTCTTTGGGGGAGATACATGCTCAAATACAATGTTTTATACTTATTCATAAGTACTCTTAACTGTTTACATACTACTGTGAGTTCCATAAACTACTCTTTTACCTACTCTGAACTACTTTTTTTAAAGCGATACACATTCGCTTCACATATAAACTTTACTAGTTTACTTTAAACATTAAACTCAGTTGATAAATCACGTACTTGTTATTGAAACGTAATACTTGCGGATTACTACGAACTTATGAAATCACATCTATACATTTTTATATCTCATGGAGAGATACCTGCTATAAACATGATCACAAATGATTTTCAACTGTATGCTATACCTGATCCACTATTGCCTAAGTTTACCTTTATTGCCATGTTCGAAGTCCCTCACATCATGAACCTTAATCACTTGCGAGTGAACGTAAATAATTGTGAATAGATCTATTTGGGACTGACAATCCCCGTTTGGGTCTGCTAGGATGAGCCACCCAGACGCACTTTATTTGAACCAACTTATGAGTTATTGGCAAATACTCATCACGAGGGCCTATATATTTTACATCATTTTTGATGCCTGTTAAGCGTTGCGTGTCATGAGACTTAGAGCAATAGAAAGCGATACTGTAGTCATGATACAGTATCGCCACTATTTTATTTAAACTTGAATTTGTATTCACTATATAGCAGAAAATCACTACTTGGCAAACAATAACTATTTTGTTGACCCGGTTAGGGCTAACAAACGAACTATGAGTATATAACAAACCCACTACCTATTTTATAACAAACCAACTATGGGTGTATAACATCGTAACCCATCGCCTATTCTATTAATAATTGTAATTGTTACAATTATTATTACCTAAACCGGAAACTATTGAAAATCAACTGATTTTATGAAAACTCTATGGATTTACTCACAACTCTTTGATTTTGGAAAATCAACAATACTTACTCACAAACTCTTGATTTTGTAAATCAACAGTTTTCAACTACAAACTCTATGAACTCACCAACCTTTGTGTTGACGCTTTTAGCATGTATTTATCTCAGGTCTATAATGAGCATGGATGGCACGGAGGAGCACGAATAATTATGAAGGCTATAAATTATCATTCGAAAACCTATTTAATAAACTTTGGAAACCACTGGGACTTATTTTGTAAACTCTGATATTCGAATGATAAATCTTTTAAAACGACCAAATTGGTGATCGTTTTCTACTATTCAACTGTTGTGCCATGAAGTAACACCCAATCTAAATTCCGCTGCATATCACGAAATTGGGGGTGTTACAGATTGGTATCAGAGCTACAGTTATAGAGAAACGGGTCTAAATGAGGTCCGAACTATAACTACTTTTACAAACAAAACATTTTATAGCCTTTCGCTCTCCGTGCTTACCATCCGCCAGACGCTCATGTGACTTCTAGATAGTTTTGCTACACCAACACTCTAATATACTGATATATATACTCACCAACTATTTCGAGTACTATACCAACCATTCTTAATTATCCTACTCACATCTTTATAGATGCGTGTGAACTACCCTTCCTGTATTTCCGGAAAATCCGCACATGGATTATTTTGTGGATTAGTACGAGTGTTACATCAGAAATTCTTAAGTAGGATGGTTTACAATGTTTTTATTTAAATGATTGGGATGCCTTTTATTTAAATAAAGAAATTGTAAAGCGCCGAACCATAAGTTTATATTTCCATATTTACATTGTTTGGGACGCCTCTCTATGTAAATAACGAATTATAAATAAGTGGGCTTATTTGTATCTGTAATAACACGAGTATGAAACCAATAATCATGAAAATTCATCAAACACACAACATAACTCTCATTAGAAACCATAAATATTGATACATAATGATATGATTAGCATTGGTAATGCTAACATTACAAATATCACTAAGAAAGGCATAACATCACCAATCGGTTGACCCGCTATGCCAATGAAAAACACCACTACACCCGCAAGAGCAAGCACCACGACTGGATGCAACACCTCGAATATCCTGTACGACGAAAATACACAAGTTATTAACGCAATAAAACGTTAATACATAGTGTTAGTATACGGATTCAAAGCAACACTCCTATTGTAATACTATCTCTTACCCCCATATTTCATCCGCGCTGACGGCCAAAACCACGAGTGCTATGAGAAGCGCTATGACCTCGGCCAAGGACTCCAGATCTTCATCTGGGACGTAAGCCAAGAAGACGGCTGCGGCAGCTGTGACAACTCGTAATTTCAGGCCATTTTTCCGAACCCCGACAATTTACTATTCACGAGTTACTATTCATTTTCACTATTCATTTCCAAAAATTTTATTTCATATTCTCGTAAGTTAAACTATTTTAGTGATAACCCGAGAATTTGGCACTCGTCGGATAATTTCTGCAAAAATCACGAAACCGTGTCCGAGACTTACTTTAAGGTTTAAACGTCATTTAGGCATCCCGATATGTCCAAACAACATTACCAACAAGAGAAATATATGTTTTCTACCTTCCGTGACATTTTCATGAATTTAGGAATTTTAGGATACCCGGTTTTACGTTTTGTGACTTTACGACTTACAGTTAGCAATTAGCGGGACCAAAACTCACTCCGTAAGTCAAGATAAGTATCCAGCCTAAAATAACTAGATATTTTCTGAAAAATATCTAGATATTTCAAAGACCTAGTGAAATTACCATTTTAACCCTTCCATCAAAATTACCAAAATGCCATTGGACTATATAAAGCTTTAACTAGCACATTTTATCAAAAATCACAAAACACTCTCCTCTCTCCCTCTCTAGCTCACGGCACAACCACAAGAACCAAGGAGATCCCGTAATTTTTCCAAGATCGAGTGTTATACAAGTTCCTTTTATCTTCCTTGTTAGAGTTTTGCGATAAAAACTCCAAGGTTGTGATCTTTTTCATCCAAACTCATCAAATCTTCAAGTAAGCTTCAAGTGAACTTTTTCATCATCTCATACTTTTATTTGATCATTAACATCATGTATTTTCAAGTTATAATGGTTAAACATGCTCATATACTTATGTTATTATACCACTTTACAAGTTTTCATGGTTTTTATGAATATATATTAATCCTATGATCATCCCCTTGAATCCTACAATATTTTGTGAAGTCTAGGACCCCATGACACCCTAAGAAGGTGTATGGTAGATCAAGAGATGTTTGGTTGTTGATTGGAAGGTTTTTGAACAAGTTAGTAACTAGGAAAACCAAGTTTTGACACTTATATATAGTTGCTGTCCTTAAATGCAAAACGTGGGAAACTCAGTGGGTTTTGGGTAACTTTGGACCAAATATTTAGAAAATACATTCCGAGACGAAACTATGGCCGAAAACGGGGATAAAAACGAGTTAATAACGAAGGAGATATGGTTTTCCGAAGTTTAACGACGAAAAGTATTTTTGGAAAATATTGTTGCTGTCCATTTTTGCCAAACGTGGAAACTTCAGGGGTTTCTGGGTAATTTTGGGTTAGATATTCAGAAAATACTTTCAAAAACAAAACCGTAGCCGTTGGAATCACTAAAAGAGCCCTTACGACGTGAAAATTATGCCAAATACGAGTTAACGAGGAAAACTATATTTTCAGAAAAACTCACTGCTGTCACAGTTTTTCAAGGGCTGTTTTGAGGCGTTAGCCGTCACCTAGCCGTCCCGACTTATCAAGAATATGTTAATAGGTTGTCCCACGATTCCGGGGATATAAAGAACATAGAAAACGAGCTTATAACGAAAAAGATACAAGTGTTTAAAGTCCGACGAAAAATATATAATTCCATCAGCTTTTACTAATATAAACTTGCCGCAAAACTGTCTTTGCAAGACACCATTTTCACGACTGTTTTTCTCCATGATTGGTATGGTTTGAGTCCGAGCCGTCTTCATAAGAAATCAAGATCTCCCAGCAAGCTTTTGAAATCAATTGGCCGTTCGTCGAATAGACTTATAACGAATAAACTACGACCTCATCTTTTTACCCAAAAATCCTTTCAAAGTTATCATTTTGACAGCTTTTACTATAATAGAATTTTCTAAGTGTTGAACATTATATTTTCAAGTAACCATATTCAAAGCCGATTTTCTTTATGAACGGGACGCGTATGACCAAAACTCAAATGAGACGGCTGTGAGATCATGTTACAAGGTTTTTAAAAACGTCAAGTCTCATTTCTAACTCTTAACGTACAATATTTTACGACTAGTTTTGCGAGGCCGTTTGGTCACATTTTCACAAGTTATAAAAAGAGTTATTTTGCGACGAAACCATTATATTTGACTATAGAACACCAAACGAGGATCATAGAGTACCATTTCAACATATTTACACGAAAAGTAGTGTATGACTTGCCGAGACGTCAAAAATGTATTTTTCGACGATAAACATTATTTTCCAAAATCATCGAGTGGTATCGATAACATACGTATTTGCATGTGTAGCATCATTTCATTGCTTACAATAGATCATATCATTCATGTTAGGTCGCGGTTAGAGACCGAGCCTCATTTCTGCATATTCATATCTGTCTTTGTTGCTATCGCATCAGGTGAGTTCCATAGCCCCTATTTTATACGTTTTGGATTACGTTTTGGGGGAGAATACATGCTCAATTATTTTTCACAAGCACTTTAATCTCCTAAGGATTAAAGTGAGTTTTCATAGCCCCGGTTTTCAAGTTTTTACATCATTTCAAATTTCTCGGGGGAGAATACATTGTACCATTTTTCATGCGGACCAAAGTATATAAATTCATTACATTGCTTAAGTTACCACATTTGCCAAGATTAAAGTCCCCTATTATCATGAACCGTTAATTGTGAGCAAGCGAGGGTGTGTGAATAGATCTATTGAGGGTGACACCTCCGTTCGGGTTGGTCGCACCAACTTGTCATACGAACGCATTACATTTGATCCATTTCAGGGTGTTTGGCAAAGCACTCAGTTGGGGCAATTCATTCAGTCTAGCTTCGGGGTCATGAGCTTAAGAGCTAATGTATCATTTTCATGTGGCAGTTTATTTTACACTTTATACTTGTGGTTTCCGTGTAACATTTCAGTAACATAAACCAAATCATATTTGGCAATGGGTTGTAAACACACAGGTTGCAAGTCTTGTTATGGGCGGGATTTGGAACTGGGTGGATTTACAATGCCTTTGCTGGGAAAATCTTCATTCAAAGGCATTACATTTTACAGTAAACTCTATGAACTCACCAACCTTGTGTTGACACTTGTTAGCATGTATTTTTAGGTATAAAGCAATAGCACGCTACTGGAGGCTCTTGGCAGGGCATGGCATGGTCATAGAAGACTCTGACAAACATTTGGGACCGTTCTACCTATTTTAAAGGGCCTATTTCCGTACTACTTTTAACAATGTAAATTCAACATTTTTGTTAAACAAGGTTGTTCTAAATAATTGAAATGAAAACCGTTCTTTGCACTTGTGTTGTGATACCAATTGAGTTGCACCCCAGCGATGTGTTGTCTTCCGCTGGACCCGATTTTGGGGGTGTGACAGATTGGTATCAGAGCCTTGGCTATAGAGAACTGGGTGATTTTAAAACCTAGACTATAGCTACATTTACAAAAACTTAACCCTATGACCGCCGCGTGCCTGCCTGCCAAGCTGATGCCTCAATCGTGGTTTGTTGCTGACATATTTAATAAGATTTGTGTCTTATTATCAAATCATTCATACCCACTTATTATAGTTGATTACTATAGTTGTCTTTCATATAAGCATGCATACATATCGTATACGTTTCAGCGTTACGCCTTTTCTTACATAGTTTCATCATTCGACCACGAGTTTGGTCCTTTTCCTTAGCCTATCAGAACATCTCTTCAAATATGAAGGACCTAGTATTACTATAACTGAACTGAGTATTTTAAACTTCATTGAACCTCGGTGGAATATAGACTCGTCATCTATATTCAACCCGGGACAGTTGGACATAGGCTGACTACCTATGCCCCGCTCAGAGATGAATTTTGCAATACTGAGAGCAGTTATAATGAAATTATGTCCGGTTTGCATTCCTACTCGATTTCTAAAAGTTTCAAAACTTCTTGTGTGTATACACAATCGTTGCAAGAACATCCACACCTGCATCACCTTATGAACCGCCTCCTAGAAGCACGTCCGCTAACCATAACCCAACCTCAAGCCGTTGAGAGTCAGATCATTGGGAATGACAATCATTTCACCTTTACCATCACGAATTTTCGAGACTCAAGTTGAGGTACTCAAGGAAGAAAACCGACAGAATGATAAAACCTTATGGTATGCCAAAGAATGCAAATGGGTTAGTAAAGAGGTCAGACAGAGTATTGTGCTTCAAGGATAGAAACTGGATGTCTCTCTATGGTGGAATACGAGAGTTGATTATGCACGAGTCGCACAAGTCGAAGTACTTCATTCATCCAAGTTCTGATAAGATGTATCAGGATCTCAAGAAACTTTATTGGTGGCCGAATATGAAAGCAGACATAGCCTTGTATGTTAGCAAATGCCTTACTTGCGCTAAAGTAAAAGCCTAGTACCAGAAACCATTAGGATTACTTCAGCAACCAGAAATTCCTCAGTGGAAATGAGAACGCATTACAATAGATATTTTCATTAAACATCCTAAGACATCAGACAGTTTAGGAGCTATTTGGGTGATCATCGATCGTCCCACCAAATCAGTCCATTCCATTCCAATCGGAGAGACTTATACTATGGAACAGCTTACCAGACTTTACGTCAAGGAAATAGTTTCAAGGCACGGTGAACCAATTTCCATCATTTCCGACAGAGATAGTCGCTTTACTTCAAACTTCTAACAATCCCTTTAAGCTATTCTTACCCAATCAGATGTATGCACGATCTACCATCCTCGAACCAACAAACATTAAGGAAACTATCCAATCCCTATAGGACGTGCTCAACACTATAGAGATAAATCAAAACCTTCTACCTACATTACAGGGTATGGATTTACCTGCATTACTGGGTATGGATGTACCTACAATGGGTATGTTTGATCATTTGCTTAAGGTTGTAAATTCATTTATTCAGGGAAGGTTTATGAACAAAACACAATCTCAAATCAAACTTTGAAAAATCAATCACTATATTACATCACTTATACACTTAGGAATTCGTGATTTAATGACATAGAGTTTGGGGGAAAAATCTTAGTAATAGAGACTAAGCATCGTAAGTTGAGAAAGACTCAATTCATGACATCCTGCGGAGGATCACAACCTTATCCTAATCTACGATTGTCAATAACACCCTTTGGCGGATCTAACCTTGTAAATTTTTCCACAAGATTCATGATATCCATTTCAATTATCCCTAATAGAGGAATTTAATTCACCTCAAACTCCTAGCGATTACATTAAGATTCCTTTGGAACTACACCATCTATCATCGGCAGAACAATGGTCAGAATTAGAGAACGATTCAAACCTAGGGAGACCTTCAACTCATAGGTATGTGTGATGACCTACAATTCATAGGTATGTGTGATTACCTACAATTCATAGGTATGTGTGATTACCTACAATTCATAGGTATGTGTGATTACCTACAATTCATAGATATGTGTGATTACCTACAATTCATAGATGCAACCGTAGTTATCGTGCGAGCGTAGAGACTACACCATTTGATGCACTCTATGGTCGAAGTGCCAACATCCATTGACGGATCGAAATTTGGAAAAGCCTAACTCACTAGTCCAGTAAGTATTCATGAAATAACCAGGAATTTTCTACAAATCAAGAATCAGTTACAAGCAACAAGAGAACAATAGTAAAGTTAGGACAACTCAGGATGCAAAATCATTGGGATTAGGTATCCCTAAGCAGCAAATCATTAGAATTCTAACTGTGGAACGAGCTACGTTGAAAGCCTTGCCTTGGAAAGGCATGACACAATTTCAGAAACATTGGAAAAGCATGATACAATTGTGGGAACACGGGAAAGTGAACCCTAAGTACCTTGAACCATTAAAGACTGTAACTGTAATCGGCCGACTGGCATACAGACTGGAGCTTCCGTAAGGGCTCGGCAGCATACATAACACGTTTCATCTCTCAAACCTCAAGAAATATTCTTCAAACGAAACGCCCGAAAATTTCATTGGAAGAAATTCAGCTCGACAATAAGCACAATTGCGTGAAGGAAACAACAGAAATAATAGACCATGAGGTCAAACAGCTGGAGCAGAGTCAAATTCCTATCGATTAAAGTTCGCTAGAATTCTCGTAGAGGTCCTAAGTTTACTTGGGAGCGGGAAGACCAGACGCAACTTCAAACATCCACATTTCTTCACCGAATCCACTCCAGAGACCAACACTAACTGAATTCAGGGACTGAATTCCCGTAACGGGTGGAGACTGTGACAACTCGTAATTTCAGGCCATTTTTCCGAACCCCGACAATTTACTATTCATGAGTTACTATTCATTTTCACTATTCATTTCCAAAAATTTTATTTCATATTCTCGTAAGTTAAACTATTTTAGTGATAACCCGAGAATTTGGCACTCGTCGGATAATTTCTGCAAAAATCACGAAACCGTGTCCGAGACTTACTTTAAGGTTTAAACGTCATTTAGGCATCCCGATATGTCCAAACAACATTACCAACAAGAGAAATATATGTTTTCTACCTTCCGTGACATTTTCATGAATTTAGGAATTTTAGGATACCCGGTTTTAAGTTTTGTGACTTTACGACTTACAGTTAGCAATTAGCGGGACCAAAACTCACTCCGTAAGTCAAGATAAGTATCCAGCCTAAAATAACTAGATATTTTCTGAAAAATATCTAGATATTTCAAAGACCTAGTGAAATTACCATTTTACCCTTCCATCAAAATTACCAAAATGCCATTGGACTATATAAAGCTTTAACTAGCACATTTTTATCAAAAATCACAAAACACTCTCCTCTCTCCCTCTCTAGCTCACGGCACAACCACAAGAACCAAGGAGATCCCGTAATTTTTCCAAGATCGAGTGTTATACAAGTTCCTTTTATCTTCCTTGTTAGAGTTTTGCGATAAAAACTCCAAGGTTGTGATCTTTTTCATCCAAACTCATCAAATCTTCAAGTAAGCTTCAAGTGAACTTTTTCATCATCTCATACTTTTATTTGATCATTAACATCATGTATTTTCAAGTTATAATGGTTAAACATGCTCATATACTTATGTTATTATACCACTTTACAAGTTTTCATGGTTTTTATGAATATATATTAATCCTATGATCATCCCCTTGAATCCTACAATATTTTGTGAAGTCTAGGACCCCATGACACCCTAAGAAGGTGTATGGTAGATCAAGAGATGTTTGGTTGTTGATTGGAAGGTTTTTGAACAAGTTAGTAACTAGGAAAACCAAGTTTTGACACTTATATATAGTTGCTGTCCTTAAATGCAAAACGTGGGAAACTCAGTGGGTTTTGGGTAACTTTGGACCAAAGATTTAGAAAATACATTCCGAGACGAAACTATGGCCGAAAACGGGGATAAAAACGAGTTAATAACGAAGGAGATATGGTTTTCCGAAGTTTAACGACGAAAAGTATTTTTGGAAAATATTGTTGCTGTCCATTTTTGCCAAACGTGGAAACTTCAGGGGTTTCTGGGTAATTTTGGGTTAGATATTCAGAAAATACTTTCAAAAACAAAACCGTAGCCGTTGGAATCACTAAAAGAGCCCTTACGACGTGAAAATTATGCCAAATACGAGTTAACGAGGAAAACTATATTTTCAGAAAAACTCACTGCTGTCACAGTTTTTCAAGGGCTGTTTTGAGGCGTTAGCCGTCACCTAGCCGTCCCGACTTATCAAGAATATGTTAATAGGTTGTCCCACGATTCCGGGGATATAAAGAACATAGAAAACGAGCTTATAACGAAAAAGATACAAGTGTTTAAAGTCCGACGAAAAATATATAATTCCATCAGCTTTTACTAATATAAACTTGCCGCAAAACTGTCTTTGCGAGACACCATTTTCACGACTGTTTTTCTCCATGATTGGTATGGTTTGAGTCTGAGCCGTCTTCATAAGAAATCAAGATCTCCCAGCAAGCTTTTCAAATCAATTGGCCGTTCGTCGAATAGACTTATAACGAATAAACTACGACCTCATCTTTTTACCCAAAAATCCTTTCAAAGTTATCATTTTGACAGCTTTTACTATAATAGAATTTTCTAAGTGTTGAACATTATATTTTCAAGTAACCATATTCAAAGCCGATTTTCTTTATGAACGGGACGCGTATGACCAAAACTCAAATGAGACGGCTGTGAGATCATGTTACAAGGTTTTCAAAAACGTCAAGTCTCATTTCTAACTCTTAACGTACAATATTTTACGACTAGTTTTGCGAGGCCGTTTGGTCACATTTTCACAAGTTATAAAAAGAGTTATTTTGCGACGAAACCATTATATTTGACTATAGAACACCAAACGAGGATCATAGAGTACCATTTCAACATATTTACACGAAAAGTAGTGTATGACTTGCCGAGACGTCAAAAATGTATTTTTCGACGATAAACATTATTTTCCAAAATCATCGAGTGGTATCGATAACATACGTATTTGCATGTGTAGCATCATTTCATTGCTTACAATAGATCATATCATTCATGTTAGGTCGCGGTTAGAGACCGAGCCTCATTTCAGCATATTCATATCTGTCTTTGTTGCTATCGCATCAGGTGAGTTCCATAGCCCCTATTTTATACGTTTTGGATTACGTTTTGGGGGAGAATACATGCTCAATTATTTTTCACAAGCACTTTAATCTCCTAAGGATTAAAGTGAGTTTTCATAGCCCCGGTTTTCAAGTTATT